>CM058048.1:27069275-27669275 GCA_030157265.1 Latheticus oryzae | reverse complement strand
CGACTCATCATCGAATAATCCTGCTCCCATTCAAACAGTTAATACATTACCAGCATTACTAAATCCACCACGAAGACGATTATTTAGTGAAATGGAATTGGCTAATGCTTTAACATTACTCCAACAACAACAACAACAACAGCGTTATATTAAACGTTTAATTTCGTCACTATATCGTAGAAGACGTAGTGTTCTACATAGACCCAAAACACTGGACTATTTAAATTAATAAAAAACGAATTTATAAGTTTATTTATTTAATTAAATAACAAATTTTGTTGCTATAGAATTCATCAACAAGCTTTCCAAGAGTCTTAAGCAAAAGCTATACACTGCACTATAATCACAATTCAGGCATTTCCCCGCTTTACAAGTCCTCAATCTTGCATTAACATATCCAATGGGTTTTTCTTCCCAGCTCTGGGTGACGAAGGCGGCGTTGTACTAGTCTCTATCCTTCCTTGTTTCACCTCTAAACAATTCAACCATTCGGTCATACTTATATGTCGATCTTTATTTATATCACAGTATCTTGGCAACTTCTTGCCGCATTTTTTCAAATTCTTCTCTTTCGATACAATTTCTTTAAAAATCTTCCATTCATATCGATCCAACATCTTATTTTTGTTCTTATCAAACTCAACAAAACCCCAAGTCGCTGCTTGTTCTTCTTTCGACGTCATCCATTGCAAATTATGCAACATTTCCGTACCATTCGCTTTCACCATCCGCATGTACAGAAAATTAATCAAACATTTTAAAAAAAATTCCTTCTTCTCTGTAGGACATCCTTTCATCTGTCGCGTAAAATACGATAATTGGTCGCATTGCGGTTTACCATTCTTCACCGACGTTCCAGGAATATTCCGGCCGGTGTCTTCATCCACACAAAAACAGTATGCAGTTGTTTGGTAACACTGGACCTTGAACAAATCCAAGCTTTAAGCTTTTATTATAACACATGTGTGTGTGTGTTAGAATTGCTTTAAACTAGTGTGTTGTCATGCATTTAAACAATTTATTGCTCAATAATAGATAAAAAAGGCGTCTTGGAATTATAAATAAATCAAAAAAGAAGCTTTATCTATTTTGACGTTATTATAAAGGTCATCTTATTTATTACTGAACATTTATAACACTTCTTGTTCAATTGAATGTGCTAAACTACAGAATTTTATCAAATTTATTGGTTTAAAATTAGCGCTAAAATTAAAAACACTAAAAAATTGAGTGGCAGCTCGAGTTGCTATGGTGATTGCAAGTATTCACTAGTTTTATGAAATTTTGAAAAAAAAGTGAAGTGCTTTAAAAATGTTAAAAAAGTGTTTTAAAAATGCAAAAAAGTAGTTAAAATCGGTAAGTGCAGCCATAAAACCATCAAATAATGTCGATTCAAGCATAAATTGTCAATTCTTTTCTGTCGAACTTTGACAAATAAATCACTTTTTTCTTAAGAATATAATTTGAATACACACAAATGTTTTATTTTCATCAAAATTATTATTATATTATCCATTTTGAGTTGTCTTTATTAATTTAGAAAATAAAATCACTAAAAATATGTTGGTACTTGTGGTTGTCATGGTGATTATAGTTATTTACTAGTTTCAATTTTGTATTGGAAAATGTTTGAAAAAAATGTGAAAAAGTGATTAAAATCGGTAAGTCCTGCAATAAAATCATTGAATAATGTTAATTCAATGTTAAAATTGTTAATTCCTGCAATATAAATTTTTCCCAATTGAACTTTGAGTGTTTTTACGACTTGTCAACAAAATCCCATTTTTGCTTAAAATAATCACTTTTAGCAAAATGATTGTGTTAAATCATCATTATTAAAAAATTTTGACATTCAGTTCCAAAAATAACAATTACCCTTTTATAGCGTCCATCGGGTGTGCACTCAGGAATATAAACGTCCCATCCATCCAAAAGTGCCGTTTGTCGATCGGAGAGACAATCAGTAGGATCTTCATCGTCATGTATTTCCGAAGAAGTGTCATCTTCATATGTTAAAGCTGTAAATGATGGAAAATTTCCAATTGGATTGATTGTAAATGAGGTGAGTACGAACCATGCGGAAGCGGCCGATGATTCGGTATTAAACTATCCGAATAATCCTCTTGTTCTTCGCCTGGATCATCAATGTTAGTGTGTGCTTGAGCACCACCTCCATCTGGTTCCAACCAGGAAAAAACACGCAAAAAAACTATTTTAAGTTCAAAAGTTGGTAAACGTGCATGCCGCGATTTGAATTTATTAAAAAAAGGATTTTGTAGGCGAACGGAAAAGGAAGTAATTACTTAAATGTTATTACACCTACCGTCCATTCCATCTCTTGTTAGACATTCAACCCACTCTTGTTGACTGATGAGTCCGTCGCTGTTAACATCGCATGATCTTGGAAAAATTTTGGCACATTTTTTCGGTTTGACTGCTTTTTTTACAACTTTTTTCAAATCTCGATATTCGTGTTTATCTAACACACCGTCGGTATTAGTATCCATTGTTTGAAATTTCCAACGATTTACTATCAAATCTGTTTCATTATTATGTGGTTTTATTATACCGCCATGTTCTCGACTCCATTCAGTATGGAAAATGTTGATGAGATTATTGTTGAATTTTGCTTTATCCGGTTGTTTACAAGCTCGATTATGACCTTTATTACGCGAAGGGCTGCGTCGATAATGAGTTGATTTTTTTTTACGGCCACAATGGGGTTTTGTTGATGGTTTCCATGGTATTGAAGTGTAAGCTAGAGGAAGTCCCTGGAATTTAGAATTTTTTGATGTCATTGGCCGAATCAATAATTTTCAATAAAATATTACCTGTGGTGTAACGCACCAACAAAATCCAGTATCAGGATGACATTGTGCACTTGCATAACTTCCATCCGATCGACAATTTGCTTGAAATTTATATTCGGGATTTGTTAATTTATAAATTTGCCAATCTTGACATGATTTTTGTTCGCGACATGGACCTCTTTTAATTAATGTTAAATTTCTATTAATACAACGTGCTTTTTCAAAATGACAACGATTTGGATAAGTTAATCCGTCTGAACCGCACACATTCTTTTCGTCGACATCTTTATTACAAGCTTTTGGATTGCATGATGGCATTTCCTGAAACAGAAATTTGTTTACACTAAACTATAGTTTTTTGTAATTTTCAAAAATCGATTAGACTAAAAATTGAATAAATAGAATTGATGTTAAGTCAAAGAAGAAAGTTCAAATTTTGTAATTATGACTTTTTTTTGACTTCTAATAATTGAAAAGTTGAAGAAATGAAGACGTTTGTCAATAGTTAAATAATTTGAAAAATTTAAATAGGACACTCTATTTCTGGTATTTTCATATGAAGGATTGATAAATTTTCTTTCTAAAAATACCATTTTTCTACAGTTTAGATTTTATAACAACGAAGATATTCAACTTTGAAGAAAAAAAAATACAACAACTACTTTATTATTTGTTACTATGGTAACAATAGTAACTGCAATGCAGTTTCACTATTTCAAACGTTGTTTATCCACAAAGTTTCGAATTTGATATTTTTTTTGTAATCTCGATTTTAAAAATTTATAATTGATGTTTTTAGAGAAAAATTTAATAATCTTTCAAATCCAAAAGCTAAAAATAGTGTTCCATTTCAATTATTGAAATCGTTCGACTTTTAACAAAATTCATTTCATCGACTTTTCGATTGTAAAAAGTCTTTTTAAACTAATGTTAATTTTATTTTTCCAAATTCTCAACTCTTTGTGTAATCGATTTTTAAAAAGTAACATCTGAAACCGCAAAACAATTATAGTGTTCTTTTGAAAAAAAAATATAAGTTTGTATTGTACCTTGTTAGTATACAATTTTGTATATTAAAAAAATAATTTCAAATGACGCAGAAGATTGATATCTACAACTTTTATTTGGGGAATTTTTTGAAATTTATTTATTTTAAGGCATAAAACGGACTTTTTCACATCGTTCTGTATAAATTCGACAATAAATTATTTTTATTATTAACTCAGACAGTAGGCTTTGAAAGATGAGAACAAGTATTTTTGATCAATTTTGCTGTAATTTCAATATTAGGAAAGAAGTAACAGATAAGAAGACCACTATGTATAGTTCAAAATTATTAATTTTTCGTTAATTTTACTAAAATTTGATGGAAAAGTTTCCTGAATTTGTAATATATTCTTCTATTAAATTACAAGTATACACAGTGTGAAACTCAAAAGTCTCTATTTTGTCGAATACAAATTGATTTTTTTATTGTTTCAAAGGGAACACCATATAGTTTAGTATGTATATAAAATTCCAGGCCTACTTTATATGCAAATTTTTGCTAAGTTTTTCAACCAAATTATACAAAAAATTGTAGCTTTTTAGTGGACAACCCTGTATAATTGAAAATAATGCATTTTTATCCATATAAATATTTTATTTCCCATCGTGTAATATGAACACGTGTGTTTGAAATTTAGACATTAATAATAGGAAAATTATTGTATTAATTATAATCATCCAAAAAAACAGTTCAATATCAATTTGCATCACCTCGTTGCCCTTGTAAATAATTCCTACAATTAAAAGAACAAAACTAAAGTAAATCTCTCAATTTTATTTTATTTGAAAAAAAAAATGTAAAACACGTTCATCTCATTAAAATTTCCATCATGAAAAGAATCTGTTTAGTGTTGCTAAAACTTGTCAAGATTTATTTTTACAATGATTCCATTTCGAGTTCAATGTTCTTGATTAAATAGAAGAAACTTGTACTAAGTCATTTTTAACAATTATATTAATATCATAAAGTGCATTAAAAACTTGAAAAAGGTATAATTAAGATTATTATAATTATTATGCCATAAGTTTATGATAAATTACTTTTGATTTGGCCTCGCCAGTTGTTAGTTTTACAGTTAATTAAACTGTTGTCAGTTGGTTTAGATTTGATTAAACTATACAATAGACGAATGGTCGGAACATTGTGTTGTTGTTTGCAGATGGAAAGTCTTTTGAAAAATGTTTTATTTAAAGTCTGAATAAGAAATAAATAACTTGGACACCTGGTCGAGACGATAAGAAAGAAAATGAATGTGTTTGTACTTGAGTTTATACGATGTAATTACTATATCATTGTCGGTTTTTATTTGAAATTTTAGAAAGTTTCATATTGGGGATTGATTTTTTTTTCTTACTTGTTTTAATTCAGTTGCAGACAGTGTTGTTAGGTAAATATAAAACCTGAACGAAAGTAAACAAAGTTTTAGACGTATGTGTGGATAAAAGAATGTTGATTCATTGTCTAGTTTTGTGTTAATTTATACTTTCAACTTCAACAATATTGGTGGTCTTCCAAATTATTACAAAAATTTGTTTTTTTATAAAATTTTGAAATTATTTTAAAATTTCTTGGAAATAATCTCTGTCGACACTTGTACTTGTAACATAAACAGCTGTTCAAAATTAAACACAAAGTTCGCGAAATTACGATGCACTTGGAAAATTAAATAAATACAGAGCCTCTTAGTGAAAACAACTGTTCAAAGAAATAGAAAAATCACAATTTTATAGTATTTAAAATTCTCTTCCTTAGGTGAAAAATTTCATTTTATGCCTTCTGCATCATTTGAAATTAGATTCAATTATCAAGCTGTATTATAAATTTTTGCGTTTTCGAGAAAATTTGATGTTTTTGACAAAAACAACTTTTTAAAAATCGATTAGACAAAAAGTTGAGAATTTGAAGAAATAAAAATTATTTTTTGGATTCTCACAATGAAATGAAGAACTTTTTTTGGCTTTTGTATTTCAAAAATTAAAACATTTAGATTACTAAAAAAATATCAAATTCCAAACTTTTCGAATAACTAACTATTTGAATAATGTAGTAATTACCATAGTAACAGCTAGTAGTGTCAGAATCATGAATGAAAATACGTAAAACTGCATTATACTTACTATTGTTACCATAGTAACAAACAGTCGGAATTTTTTTTCTTCAAAGTTGAGTATCGTCTTTGTTATAAAATCTAACCATCATAAATTGATATTTTTTGAAAGAAAATTTATCAATTGTTCGAATAAAAAAAAAACATTAAAATATTTCAAATTATTTAACTTTTAACAAACGTCTTCATTTTCTCAACTTTTCGATTATAAGTCAAAAAAACGTCATAATTACAAAATTTGACCTTGTGTTTTTGTCAAAGAAGTCACATTTTCTAAAATAAACTGTAAGAAAATATTAAAAGCTCTATCTGAAAATGCAATTACGGTTTTCAAAAAATACAACTTTGCATTGTTGCTTGTTAGTGAACAACCCTACAAAATCGATTTATTTACATCTAAAAACGCATAAATAATCGTTCAAGTGGTTTTATAGCATTCATAAGAAAAAAGTGTCTTTTTTGAAAATTTTTCGAGCGAAAAGAATGAAGAATAATAAAAAAATCGTGGATGCGACACGCCGATGTATATCAAATAACGCATCCCGATTGTTGGCCAGGTGTTCGCCTCTGACTGGGGTCTGCATTCTTGGTGCTATTGTGAACAGGTGTTCAGAGTCCGTGCAGCTCTTTTACCATTAACTATTGTATTCCACACCTGTATCATGTCATATCTCATCTCTACCTGCTAACTATTATAATCTTATGCCCTTTCGAAACCTAACAAATACATTTTCAATCCCTTGAAAAAACTGCGTCATTTTCTCTTCGATAATAAATGATGTAATTATAACAACACTGCTCTCTTGGGTTTAAAGACGTTCAATTATACTATTAAACGGTCTTTTACTCGTCCATCAACTTTGCGCGTTGATTCCGTCCATCTGGTCGACGATTTAAACACTCTTTATATAGAATAATAAAAAAGAAAATCAAATGTTAATTAAATCGACACTTTAAGCAGGTAGATTTGTTCAATTTTTAAACTGAGGAATGTTGCATCTCATTAAATATGCATTGGAATTGGAAATAAATAAATAAATAAATAAATGATTTAAGAATATTACCATTGACGATGTTGCAAGAAGCAAACAGCCGAAAGATAGAACAGTGCGTAGCCACATTGCAAATTAAGTTCATCACTAATGTTTATAGTCGGAAAGCACCATCGTTCGATTGGATCGCTTATAGCTACACACCAGTCCGAAGTACAAACACTAACTAAATCTCTTGACCAGTTGCTTTGCCTTCTACCACTAGTCTTCGGGCAAGCTCGACAATGTCTTGCCGTTTTTCCCCCAATCGCGGCTGTTTGATTAGCATGGATTGATCTTTTAATAACCTCATTTCTTATCGATATTTTCACTTTTATTTAAATTAAAAAAAAAAAAAATGAATTTTCTAGATTTCTGTAATATTGATATGAAATATAATGGACAGATGGCGTTAGGATTTTTCTCAAATAAAAATCGTTTCATATTGAGGTTTTGTATTGAATGATTAGCCTAGACGGTGTTACGAACAGATGCTACTTACAAAGACGATTAACATCTACATAATCTAGTTTATTTATATATGTATATTCATTTATTCTATATTGGTACACCTGGCTGCGGCATTCAGAATGTCCAGACCCGATTGCACCCGACTGTCTGATAATCGTCTGAAATTTTTGCAAGAAAACAACAAAATTGATTAATCTGACAGTCGTTACACAAAAGACGTCTCTTTTAAATCAGTTAACTATTAGACATTTACATTGCACTTATCCAAAAACTTAATTTGATATTATTTAAATCTAAACAGTCACAAGAGTAGAGGATAAAAGCCATTTCAGTCCTTTTCGAATATTATATGGCACATAAATTAATCTCTCCTTTTTCAAGAACTAAAATGGCCAAGTCCTTTGTTCAATGTAGTGATTTTTTTTCTCAATCACAGCATTGCCAACAAAATAATAATAAATGCAAAATCCTGAGGGAAGCCAAACACAATATATTTATATTAAATAGTATAAAATATCACATGTTTTTCTTTTAGTATTATAAACAATTATTAAAAAAAAAAAAATTGAACACGAACGCCTAATAATTTCCCTGCTTTGAAAAATCTGAATAGCACGCGTCTTTTGTTTTTTTTTTAACTATTTACATGACTTGAGGAGTTGTCTTTATAATATGGCCGTTTGTTTAAAAAATTGCAACTAAAAATTGCTTTCGATTTTGTTAAATAATAAACAAAACTAATATGGCTCGCCACAATATTTAACAAATTATAAAATAAATTTTAAAAGATAAACTTTATATAACAGTTTTTTTTTTAATATGTACAAAGTAATTACAGTTTGTAATAGCAATATACAACTCAAAAACGGTTTTGTTTCGACCACTTTGTACATTTCTAGTTTTAATTCTTAAAATAGAAACGTGTTAGTGGTGTCAAGTTGTTGTGGCACAAGGAACATAAATTTAATCTAAAAAATCATTACTTGAATGTTGCAGAAATTTTTACATTAGTGCCAAACTTGAGAAAAAAACTATAAGTACGAGATTCATATTACTGTTTTGAAACTATAATTTAAGTACAATTCTGCAACACTCAAGTACTATTATAAATAATTACAAAATAAATTGTATATTTTATAATATATAAAGGTTTTGGCAAATGACATTTATGTTACATAGTATAAAAATCGACGAGTGCAGTACTAGAGTCAACAAAAGAAGAGAAGAATAAAAAAAAAAAAAATAGAAATGAGATCATCGCACTGCACTGAACACAGTCAATCAATCAATTTATAATAATAGTGATAATAAAAAGTCGCCATTTATATCCTCCTCCTCCTCCTCCAATCAACGCTACGTAACACTGATAATCGACCGTGTCGTCTCTTTTCCGTTCGTGTCCGAAGAGTCATTTCTCACTACACACTGTCCAGTCAACTGATTGACACTTAACGGATTATTGATATCGTGCGGATTGGTCCCGACGGGATTACGCGGAGGCGGCGGCGGCGGCAACTTTACATCGAATGTTTCATGATGTGGTGTCAATGGACTTTGAAGCATATAAGGACTGGCAACACTCGTCGACGGCGATGGCATTACCACACCGCCTGGACTTGTTAAACTACTAAGACCTGATAAAGCACCAGGACTTGACATTGAGCGACCCAGACTTTCGGCATCATCTTCTGGAGGTGTATGAGCATCGCCTGTACTACCACAACTACCTAAATTATCGTCGGATTGATTGCCGTCGTTCGAGACGTCGCCAGACTCCATGTAGCGGATGCATTTTTTCTTGCGTCTAAAAATAATAATAAAACAATAAAAAATTGTTTGAAATGTTTAAGACATTCTTAGATTATTCATGCTGGAATGGCTGAAAGAAACATAAAAACACGAACGTGCATTTTTTTTCAAAATTTGCAACAGTTGGTACCGTTTGACAGGTTATAGGTTATGTTTTAGCTGACAGAAAATGACACTTAATACTGCCAACTTGAAAACAAATTAATACTCTATTTCCGCATTCTAAGTTCAAAGTTGAATAAAATTAATCAAATAAACTAGTTATTTAATATTTAAACGTCCTTGTCGCATTCTTAATGTCTACATTTTATCAAATTGTAAAATGAGGCGTCAACATGGCGCCATAACAAAAAAAAAACTATAATTATCACTAACAAAGCAAGCATTATTTGCGTCTGGTTTTATGATGAAATTTCAACTTTAATCATTACAAAAAAAAATATATATATAAACAACAACAAAAAAAAACATGCGCTGTCACACAAAATAATAAAAATAAAAAAACTAGAGCTAACATGACACCAACACTGCTGCAAACTAACCACGATAAGGCTATAGATTGACGTATGTCGGTTCCTGGGGGGACTGTGTAGTCGCAGCACCTCCAGCTGCGTGCAATAACCCAGCGTGGACTGTTGAACTTGTTCCATGTGAGCTATTTTCAGGGCTAAACAATTGTTTTTTTTTATATTTATTACACACACTATATTACAATTTGGCTCAATCAGAAAATGTGTCATTAAGATTATCACAACAGCCCCCATATTTTTACAATTTTTCGTAATAAACAATTCGATTTCATAAATTGACAGCAGTGTCTAGTGCACATTAACTAAGCCACCATCATGGGTCCTTTTCTGTGTGGGAAGACACATTTTCTGATCCTCTTTTTTTTTTAAACAAAATCGATAAAAATAACGCCACAGTGTGTCTCTGAATCTTTACATAAAATAATATAAAACAACAGTCTTTCCACATAGATAAGAAACACCAAAAATGTGTACGAAATTGCCGGATTTTCATTCATTTCATTCATAAATTTTTACAAAGTACCGGAAATATCGTACACTTTTGTAAAATAACCAAACTGATAATAACAATAACAAAAAAATAGTTGGTAACACTGTGGCTAACATTACTATGTGAAAAACTGTGCACTTGTGTTACATGCCTTAGTTAATTTAATTTTATCAGGTTGGTTATTCATAAAAAAAAGTAAAAACTGCATGCTTAAACTACCAACATTGAAAAATAAATACACACCTGCATGGTTTACACCATTGATTTTGTTGATCTAATCCGTACCTAGCTCGACACTTCTTCATACTGTTACCTAAATGATTTTTATAAGAAAAAAAAAACAGTTAATTTGCAGTTGGTAAACTTAGGAACGATATAAACTGCCCGGTAAAAATTGGGATAAATGTTTGCTAGGTTGGTAGTTCAGTTCTAGTGAGAAATCTCGCACGTCATTTTAGAGAAAGTGAGGTTAAGTTGCAGATGACAGCTGTCAAGTTAATTTTCTAGACTGCAAATTTTTAGTGGGCAGTTTATTATGTTAATTCATGCAAATGTTAATTTTTGTGACTAATCTACACTATAATAGTTGGGGGAAAAACTAAAAAAACTAAAAGTGGTTACAGTTCATGCTGTTTACTACAATAGGATATAAGAAAATAATCTTTTTGTAATAATCATGCAGGTTGTTGACAAACGTGCATACGACTCGTCCAACCAAATAAAACAACAAAAATAATAAAAATGAAACAACAAACAAATAAATAAAAAAAATGAAAAGGTCTGCTCGACCCTCAGCAGAATAGGTCCCGGCCGGCCATACCGAATTACCCCAAACATGCAAATATATAAGAATATAATATGTATACACCTCGCAAGTTACTTTTTTTAATCAATTAAATTAATTTAAATTAAATCTAAGAAAATAATGAATCAACAATAATAAAAATTGTAAATTGCGAGTAAAGTTGGTAGAGTGAGCGAGCTACCTCCATCGGCAGGGTCTTGCTTGCGCTTCCTCTTCTTGCCACGAGTGGCGTTGGCGCGCGATGACCAGTCGGGGTATAGCTGCATGTGCAGCTGTCTCTCCCGGCGCGCCAGCTCGTAGTATTTGGCCTGCTCCTCGCGGCCCAGCGCGTGCCACTATTAAACAAAACTTACAAGAGTCAGCAACATCAAACGGCGGGCACGGCAGGCACCAAGAGAAGCCGCGCGCAAGAACCGCGAGTGCCGCTGCCACTGCCAGCCGGCCGCCGACCCATTCTGCTGCTAGAGCGCCGCGTTTACAATCAATTGTCTCAATTGAAAAAAAAATCATCATATGCACGTCTATCATTATATTATTAAAAAAAAAATAATAATAATAATAGCAGTGTTATACACTGCTATCACTATAACATTTTTTTTTGTGTGTTAGGGTGCGCGTGTACCTCCCGACTCGACTGGTGTGCGTTCTTTCTTTCGCTTCTTCTTCTTGGTGCCGTAGCCGTAATTGTCCCGCGCGCTCCAGCCCGGGTACAGCTGCATGTGCAGTTGGCGCTCCTGACGCGCCTTCTCGTAATACTTGGCCTGCTCCTCGCGGCTCAGAGAGTGCCACTGCGCAATCATACCAGTTTATACACAGAACTAACATCACACCATCAGCACACTCTGCTCTCTTTTAATTTATTCTTTTTTTTTTTTACCATTCATTCATATTTTCTAATAGAACACATTTGAACAAACATTCTTACCCTTCGTCCTAAGATTTGATTAATAGCAGCACTTTCTTTAAGCGTACATTCAGCCACGACTTTAGCTCTCATTTCCTTCATATATAACATGAAGGCATTTAGGGGTTTCTTTATGTGGGGCTTCTTCTTTTCTCCGTTATTGCCATCCTGATTGTTTTTCGTATCTCCTAAATTATTTTTATGATCGACTTGTGACCTAAAACAAAATCAACATTATTTTCAACAATCAAATTTCATACAAAACCAACCCTTTTCTCTCTTTTTTCATTATAGTTTCATGATTTTTATTATTGGCAGTTGGTCGCATTTCATTAACAATTAATGCATCAAAATTTGTTGGAAATTTATAAGACGATGGATAAACTGTTTTTTTATCTAATAAATTATTTAATATACGTTGCTGTTGTTTTTTATTATTATTGTCATGATTTAAATAAAATTGTTGTTGCTGTTGACTCAATTGTGACAAATATAAATTATTAATAAATGTATAAACAGCTGTTGTTGTATCGTTGTTTAAATTTTTAGATAAATCCAACAATTTATTATGTTCGTCTTTATTGAATGTATTAATTTTATTGAAATAATCTTGATTTTTCCATAAATATTTACGTAATTGTTCATTGTCATTATAATCATTCAAATTTGATTTTTTTTCCAAATTTGTTCTTTTAATCTTACTCAAATCTAATAAACCTTCATCAATTTGTTGCTGTTGTTGTTGTTGTCGTTGTTGTTGTTGTTGTAAATCATTACTATTATCAATTTTCATTGACAAATCTTCAGGTTTATCACTATTATTAACAACAGTAAATGGATAAACAATAGCAATTGGCATTTTCTTTATTGTTAAATTAAGAGGTTCATCATTGCTATCCATTATTATTAATATCAATCGAGTCACTTGCATTTAATTAAAAAATTCGAAAAAAAACAATCAAAAAAGAATAATTTTACTCCCGCGTGCACTATAACGCACATAAACCTTTCACTAACATACGACCAGATTCAACAAGTTTTTTATTCGTCGTTTATCACAGAAAATCAATATGAATGGCTGTACTCTTCTCTATTCTCGTTCTTTGTTTGTTTTCAATTTTTATTATTTTTTTTCAAATTTTATTTTTTTCGAATAAAATTAACAGCACATTTATCAATTTTTCTTAAACAAAATAAATTTCAATTTGGAATCACTTCGATTTAAGAGAGAAACAAAATCTGTTGATGCTGTTGGCGACTTGAGCGACGACAGCGTCGTTGCGCCGTTAACCCCATTTAATGATTGATTACACAACAGATCTCTTTTTATTCATTTTTAACACTAGTGCTACAATAAATATTAATTCAAATTAAAACAATAATAAAGAGAAAAATTATCAACGATTTAATATAGAAATCAAGCTTGGGGGAATACCACAATAATAAAAAATTTATATCATTACAGAGTTGGTTTTTATCAAAAGGAATTATTGATTTGATGTGAAATAAAAAAGTTATAAAGACTAAACGCTGATGATGAAGAATAATGTAGTCGTAAGAAATGAAGGATTCTGTATATGAAGGGTAGAAAACATCAACATACCGACTGTAATATCCAATTCCGTTCATAGATGGAGTTAGGACTTACTGAATCGAATATTAAAAATAAAATTTCACGCTCCCTCTTTTTTTTCCTCTCTAACAATTATAATCTAAATGAAGATGATATTTTTAAACTGTGCTTCCGTTCAGTTACAGTCGACTTCTTTAAAACTTATTTTTAAAAAGCTTTAAATTCCAATTGGATATTTCTACTCATAATTAAAAGAATTTGAAGATTAGATAAAATTATAGATTATTGTAACAAGTTGATTATTAATTAATTTTTAATCTCACTACAAAGTTATAGAATTAATAAATATATTTCACGCAGAAATGAGAAGTATCAAAATTTTTAAATCTAGTAAATTTTGTGTTTTTACGTCTAATAAACAATTGAATTTGTTCAAGTTCTTAGACATTTTTAGACGTGACATCTGTCATCTGTATTTAGGAACTTAGCTTCAATTCGTTTAATTAGTACCAACTTAGTTAAATAAAGTACCAAAATGTTAGTAAGCAGCTTATTCTTTGTTCAAGATAAAAGATTTCTTTTCGATCACATTGAGATGAGATTTTCTTTTATTTATTTAGAGTTGGTATTGGAAAAAAAAAGAAAATTTGCTCTTGTACCAACATTGAAGAAAAAAAAAACAACTAAAAGTTTTTTTTTTTTGATACTTAGTCATCTACACAGTACTCAGTCGTGAAACTTGCAATTTTCAAGTTTTGAGATTGATAAGAAGGAATTTTTCCATCAAGTTTTAACCCCACTTTACAAAGTTGTCAAATGTGACAGGTTGTTTGTAATAATAAGATATCAATTCTGTTGACAATGTAACAATAAAAATCCCTATCATTGTATTTTTTGAAAAAATGCAGATTAATAAATTAGAATAATCTGCGTTGCCAACGTTAAAAAAAATCTAATTTTTATTTTTTTAATCAAAAACTTGACAATAAATTTGGAACAATTTTTATAATAAGTTCGATGATATTATAGAAAAATATGTTGGTAGTTCGTTTCTAATCTGTCATGTCAAATTTGACATTTGATTCTTAGGTTAAGACGACGATTTGCAATCAATTACAATATGATATTTATCAATTTGAATAACGTTAATTTGTTGCTAACCTAACAAAAACTAACAATTGTCAGTTGAATTTGACAAACTAGAAAATTTTGCATTTTAAAATAGTGATTCGAAACTTGATATTATTTTTTCGCGCCTAAAAATAAACGTCTCAATATGATGAAGGTCAAATTTCAAGTTTAGTTACAAAGCTACTGCCAACCTTACAAAATGAAAAATACAATCAATTACAAAATAAAAAAAATTCGGACTTTTACTTCTGATCACCGCAAAAGTAAACCCTGGTTCCTTCTATTCAAAAATTTTTCCAAAAATTATTTTGCAACACTATATAACTAAACTCGGGAAAGAAAAAAACTATCCATTAAAAATAGGATTAAATTTTTGCTAAGTTTCAAGTCATTTTAAAGAAATTGAGGTTAAGTTGATAAGACAAATGTAAATGACAGCTGCCAAAAAACGTCAACCGAGTTTGAAATTTTTGCCAATTTTAAATAATTTAATCCAATTCAATAGTTTATTCAACATGAAAACGATTAATTTCCTACATCTCGTTAATGAGCAGTTTACTTCTGTACGGATTATACAGAATGACTGAGTCTGTTGGCAGCATTATGGTACCACTGCAAGACGAAATAGTTTCCTGTTGTCATTTTTGACAATCGCTTCTGAAATTGATTCCTTAAATCGAATTCTTGATCATGCCGTATATTCCGTGACAAAATAAACTACCCAGTAAAGATATGAAATTTAGGAAACTTATCGTTTTTAAGTTGAATAAACAATTGAATTTGTTTAGTGGGTAATATTTTTCAATAACTTGACGCTTTTTAACGTTTTTGTCTGACATTTGCATTATCAACTTAACCTCAATTTGTGTAAACATTTCTGACTAGAATCAAAGCAAACATTCATCCCAATTTTTTCTCAAATTTAGAAGTTGAAGTTGAATTTTTGTCTATTATTGATAAACGTTATCTATTCATTTATGAAAAAAGAACCTCAAATTTCGTTCTAAGGTAATTCTTTGAGCTGTCAATTGTGTCAACTTTACTTCAAAAATCCAAACATTAGTAATGTAAACACATGCAAAAAAATAGAGACTGAAAAGTAGCCGAGTTTAAGCTGTTCGCTTCCCCTCTTCTCATCTAAATGAAAACCAAACAAGAAGATCGAAAACAAAGAACATTTCTGAATTCGAAACGTTGATATAAAAGCATCAAGCAGAGAATATCGGCAACCCTTCAGGCACCAAACGAGATGAGGTTGCCGGGCAACCGACCGGCCAATGGCCGCGCCTCCGATAACCAATCTTGGACCTCATTCCTCGCATGGCCGCCCCCGCTAAGCATGCACGAATTATATCTCTTTATACTTTCAACTCTTTTCGCTTCTCACTCTTATTTTATTGTTTATTAAAAAGCATACCTATGGTTCAAGTCGGGTAACTCCTGTTTAGGTCCAGGCGTCACGATGGCCGGATGTGAGGAAAGATGAGGCGGGTGTGGAGATAATCCCGGATGCGGTGGGATCAGCCCCGTAGGTGAAAACCTGTAAAAATCGCTAGGCAAACTGCTTGTCGAGATCGGAAGGGCACTGGGATATGGACTGCGGAAACCGGCGCCTGGCGACAATGGGTACATGCTTGGCGTATGCCTAAAAACAAAACAATATTAATTTTACGCACGCTATTAACGAGAATCGATTTAATAATAGCTAAATTATTACATTAGGAAAGAGTGAATAAAGAATGGTAATTAAAGAGCGTATATGTGTCTAACTTACCATGAAGCCGCCACCTGTGACATTTCTGGACTGAGAATAGGGTAAGGGTACTGGCCAGCAGGGAAAGGGTACATCGGAGGCCTCGTGAGTCCTGAAACATACAAAAAACAATTATTATTATTTATAAAACAATCAAAATTTGAACATGTTCCAAAACCAACAACTAAAAGATAAAAGCAAAATCAGTTTTATGAATGACAACTGTTGAGTATTGTAAAAATTTAACAAAGTTAACTATGACCGGAAATTGATTTTATCATAATAAACAAAAAATATACATCACAGCCAACTTACTTGACAAAAAATCAATTGTATTTTCATTGAAACTAAACAAATTGAAACCAAACATTCCTGTTGTAAACATATTGATAAAAAAAATTAATGAAAAATGATAAAATTTTAAATCACTCATTAGTTTACACATTGAAACAATAAAATCAACATTGTTTTATTATTGTTCAATGTTAAACTTAAAAGTTTTTCACACGTATTATAATAAACACTTGTTGGTAATAGTCGCACACTGAATAAAATGGTTTTTAAAAAGATAAACGAGAATAGATAATTTTTTTTTTCGATAGTGTGTGCTGTTCTTATTTCCTATTACAATATTAATCAATGGAATAACAGGTAGTTATTGTTGTGACATCAAGTTAGCAATGGTAAAAAACGAGAGGGCGGAGATATTGCATAAAGATATATGATTAGGGTGAATACGAAATATGGAAAAAAAATGCACAACAAAAAAAAATAGAATTCTTTTGAAAGAAATAAAAAATGTTACTGCCCACTAAAAATTAGGATAGATGTTTGCTAAGTTGGTACTTTTTTTGAATCTAGTGAGAAATTTTTGAGAAGTTGAGGTTAAGTTGCAGATGACACCTGTCAGGCAAAGACGTCAAGCTAGTTAAAAAAATTTAACTAAAAATTAACAAAAACAAACTGCCTACTAAAAATTGGAGTACATGTTTGCTAAGTTGGTATATCTTTTGATTCATTCTAGTGAGGAATGTTTACACCACGACATTTAAGTGGTTAAGATGCAGATGACAGACAAAGACGTCAAAGAACGTCAAGTTAAAAAATGTTGCCAACTTTCAATAATTAACCCACTCAACAAATTCACTTGTTTATCCAACCTAAAAACAATAAATTTCCTAGATGTCAAATCTTTAGTGGACAGTTCGATGTCTTCGATTTTGGTTACACAAATTTTTATGCTTGTCAGAAAAAAAATACACACTATTACTATTCATTAAATACTTGAAATTAAGAAAATTGAATTGAATTTGTTTAGTGGATTAAATCTAACAGCTGTCATTTGCATTTGTGTTACCGACTTAACCTCAAATTCTTCAAAATGACGTAAACATTAGAATAAAAAAAAAAACAACTTAGCAAATATTTATTTTAAATTTGCTACCAACTTAACAAAAACTAAACCATATCAAAGTCAATTTATCCCAAAATAATAATAGACGATTCCACCTCAATTTCAAACCACTTGTATTAATCATCTACAGGTGTTCCTTAACTATGAAAATGACATGGATCCTAAACCCACTGTAGATATTTACATACATCCATATAATTCACTTCCCCCCTGTATCGATTGTCGTTTTACAAAGAGCCTGCTTGTCTACTAACCCTCTCGCTGACAATTACACGCGGCTTAACTCTCTCTCTCTCCTCTTTTTTTATATTGTAATGACAGCAGGGAACTTTTATTACATTTGTCATTTGATAGTCTTCCCGGAGATTCAATCGTAGAGGAAACGAATTGATTGTTTTCACCCTCATAAGCAAACACTCAGTATATCTCTATAAAAAAGAAAACCCAAAATTCCAATTAGACAAACTAGACACGTGTCTACTAAGATGTAACAATGACAAAACCAAAATCATTAGACTAATTAATAAAAATGATATACAAAGTAACACGTGTCTTTGGAGCAATTAAAACACGTGTCTGAATTTTTTCAACCACATCGATAGAGACAATTTTAAAAGAGAAAAATCAACAACACGTTAAACATTGCAGTAGCGCAGCAGCGTCGGAAGAAAATTAGATTCGAGTTCAAAGAGAGAAGAGAGAGGAGTCACCCATCACCTCTCTTCTCTTCTCTTACGAATTATGAAAACACCTCGAGTCCTTTGAGGAGACGCGCGATATGCAAACGACCAAGATAATTAGGATAATAGCAACCACTTCAATACCTGTCCTATGCCAGGTTTTTACTTTTTTCCTTCGGTTATTGTCCTAATTTGAAATCTACAAACACTTGTTGACTTATAAGACATTTTATTAAAAAATTTCTAGAGGGATTTAAAAATGAACAACGCTATTCTCTTCAATTGATGTCATCTATAATCCGAAAAAGATTAAACGACTCATAGCTCCATTAACAAATTGCTATATTCAATATTGCCCATGTGTGTTATATACATCAATATCCGGTCTGTTCAAATCAACAAGTGAAAGACTGCTGCTTTTGTATTACACAACAACCGACCCCTCTAGTCAATAAAATAGCATAAAAGCACACTATCCAAAATTTAAATTATCAATTAGTAAAAGTCAGTCAAGCATAAATATTTGCGTCTTCTCCTTCTCCTATCTTGTCTTGTGGTTAATGACAAAAAGCTCTCATTTCCAGGCGTCGCTTAGGTAACGTATGGACCGCTTCGTTAACGTATCCCGGTTAACCACAACACTAAAATAATATTCACTCTCCTATACGAAATGGTTTTCTTTCTTGTGGCAAAACAAGCGAACAACGTATCAATTAACCCATAATTGGGTGCGTGTGTTCAACTCAGAGTCTAGAATATTTTCTCCTTCTTCAATTTAACATTTCATCTTCATCTTATTCCCGCAGCATGCGGTCGGTACGCTCTACAGGAAACAGTAATTGGGTAGCAGTGTATTTGTAATTTAATTGTTCATTATGCCGTATGCGAACGATGGTATTTTTCTCAAATGGTTTAGTTCAAGGAGAAGAAGAAAACGATTGACTGTATAAATAATAATAGGAAAAATTTACCGTCACCGCCTACCCCTCCACCATAATATTATTGTGTATTATTATTTTTTTTGTAGGGTACCTGCGGCGAGCAAAGGACCGAGACGTCTCCAATCGGCAGGGCTGATGGGTTGTGGTGGTGCCGAACCACCTCCGTACTCACCCATGGAACCGGCTGTTTTTCCATCCAACTGATATGGGGGGATTCCCATATGGGCTGGTGGTGGTTGCGACAATGGGTCTCCGTTGTGACAGAAGAAAGGCAATGCGGCGCCTGGGTGTCCCGTCGGCGCCAGGCCCATCTTACTGGCCTAAAACAAAAATTACAAAATTTTAAACTAACACTAATATTAATTATATAACTCGGCACGATATCGAGATAAATTCTAATTGGAAACGTACAATGAACCGTTCTACGCTTATTAATAATTATAGTAATTAATTTTAAAGCTACTTGTAGTAGTACTTCAATTACATTATTGTACCATGCGTTACATTTTTTCTTATTATCATTATTTAATTTAACATAGTTTAAGTTTTAGCTCTTTTCTATATTCTATCAACAACGGAGGCAGCAGTATAGTCGCCATAGCAACTGTGGGCTGAAATGGGCGCATGAGCGAACCGTCCCCAAGATTAGAAATACGGATGTAGAGAGAGAATGTATATAAGGGATGCGAAATAACCAGACTATTAAGCATTCATAAAAAAATAATCGTATAATCGCTTTTCGTTCAACTTTTATACAGAGTGTTTCGGAAAACTGTATATAAGCACTTTAGAACACTATTAAGTTGGCGCCATCATCTAGTTACTCAAAATCAGTTTAGTAACAATTAAAATCTAGAGACTTTTTTTGGTTCTAAGAACAACTGTGTATTGTCACATTTGTTGAAATTACGGATAACCTCAAAAAAAACTATTTTTTATTTTTTAATTGAAAACCTGCCAATGAATTTGGAACAATGTGTGTAATAAGCTCGATAATATTATAGAAAAATATGTTGGTAGTTCTTTTATGATCTGTCATGTCAAATATGACACTTGATTCTAAGGTTAAGACAGTGATTTGCAATCAATCAAAATCTGACATTTATTAATTTGAGTAAATTTAATTTGTTGCCAAACTAACAAAAACTAATGACTGTCAGTTGGAAAAACTGGAATTTTAAAATAATGATTTGAAACTTGATATTATTTTTAGTAATTTTTCTTTACTAGATCATGAGGGAGAGGAATGAGGAAGGTGTGATTATCAGTCTATTTTCTATTGTAATTTGCGCCTAAAAACAAACGTCTCAATATTTGAAATGTCAAATTTAATTTTTAATTTGTGTCGCCAACCTAAAAAGTTAAAAAATCCAACCAATTTCAAGCTAATAAAAAAAATTGGACTTTTACTCCTGAGCGCCGTTCTAATCAGCAGTTTAACAAACTTTTCCAAAAAAAGTTAGCACTGACAATATTTTTGGAACACCATATAACTATATTATGTAGTTAGTAACATTCAATAATTGGTAGACCTTTCAATCTGTCATGTTAAAAGTAGACTTTAGTTTTTTTAAGTTAAGAGACTATTTGACAATTTCAAAGCGCTCACACCACACCAATCAAAAACCCAATTCACACTATAACTATCAGCAATAATTTTTGATATTCCAAACACCTGTACATTCGATTAAAATGCATCTCGCATTATATTGATGAGAGTTGAAATAAGCGATGGTAATTTCAAAAGTTAAATGAGGCGAAGAAAAGACGACGACGGCCTGTTGTAAGAGATAGATATAACAAGGAGGTAGGTAGGTAGGTAATTGTGTGTGTGGATATGGATGGTAGGTGTTGCGTGCTTATATAGTTTCGACTTCTTGACATGCCGTATTTGACACATCAACGCCGCGTGTGATTAGACATAAATGCATAAAACTGGGGCGTTTCTTACAGACTAATAACAGACTAGAAACGACCGCTGTTCCGGATGCTCGTAATCGGAGAGCGGCAAATTAATAACGATGGCTATTTATTATTGTCCTCTCATTTTAAGACGAAATTTACATTGTAAAAATCGACAATTATCAATTTTTTTTTTTTTATTGTTGTTTGTTTTTCCCAAACGAGCGCAAAAACCCACAAATTAGCATTACTGATTCGATTCGGTTTATTAACGATGAGTAACGAACAGGTCGCGGTCCGCCTCCTCATAATCACGCTACAAAAAAAAATCATTCTGAACAGCGTCAGAGCAAATTTTACAAAAATTTACAAAAACATTTAGTCAAAATACAAAAGATGGTGGATTTTAAAATGAAATGTGGGCGTGGTCACGTGACGTTTGAAATACGACACTTTCCAAGAGCATTGTTTTTCACAACAACACACAAAAGCTCCTGTCTGCTGCAGAACTGCTGCTGATTACCTGTCACCGTTTCAGTGTTGATTTTTTTTTTTTTTTAATACCGTGTCAGTAATTATTTTTATAATTACACAGGTGTCCCTTGACAATAGGGTTGGAAAGCTGTGTTGTAATTAACAGTTTTTTTTTTAAAGACAACACTCTATATATTCGAAATTTTAGAGAATAGCTAATTCCGCAGTTCATCTGGACGACGCCTCTCTCTGCCGTCATCATCAAGCCGTCAAATTTACATTTTAAACAGGCACACGGGGGCTTCTTTTTAGTCTCTCTCGCGCGTTCTCGTTAAATGCAAATGGCCGCCGTAA
Source organism: Latheticus oryzae (assembly GCA_030157265.1). NCBI lineage: Eukaryota > Metazoa > Arthropoda > Insecta > Coleoptera > Tenebrionidae > Latheticus > Latheticus oryzae. The sequence continues at coordinate 27,647,048 of CM058048.1, read as the reverse complement.
TGAAGCTGCCGAGTTTCCTCTAAGTACATACATACTGAATGAATGAATGGAAACGAAAAGTAAGCATCTCAAAAAAAATGACTTTTTTGAAACAGAATCACAAATTTTCATTTTATTTAATCCTTGGGCAAAATCTTCTCCCTCTCTCTATTATTAATTATCTAAGATTCTATCTGCACTCATCTGCTAAAAGCACACGACATGAGATCTTTATGATTGTGTGGACCGACTATTGTGTCACACAATAGAGAGAACATGTTTTATACAACCCCCTATTGACACAAGGTTACCCTCTATTCTATTCAATTTTTTTTATTGATTTAAAAATATTCGTAAAATTTTTAAACACATCCATACAATGCATTACAATTCTCAATTATACAAGAAACAACATATTGGAGAAACAACATTTCAATATCAAAGGCGGCGATGTTTTCCGGTAAAGATAGATGTACGCATGTGCGCTAAAACCGGAGCCCAGTAATGCTGGACCAATGACTCCGGTCGATGCGACTCCGGGCTCTATTCCCCGCTCCGGGCCCGCCCATGTGTAGATGAAGTTATCACGTCGAGCTTTTGATCTCTACCCGAAAATTCGATGCTCATTTTCCTTAAATAACCTGAGCCGATATACATGAGATGATGACACATCAAGATTAGAAAATAACAAATGACGATTACAAGTGGAATTTAAAACTTTTGAATTTTTCAATAAGTAAGCTGTTTTAGTCAGTTTTATCATCTTAAAAAACAATCTAGCAAAATTACTTTATTGGACATTACTAACAACGTCCACCAAAGTGACAGATACTTATTTCTGGAATTCAATCAATTGTCACTTCTTAATTTTAGTCAAAGTAAATATTTTGTGTCCAAGCCATTAAAGCTTCTTTACTGACTAAAATTTCAACCAACGAAGATGCTCTTTCTTGATTTAACACGCAAACAAAGATCATTCCGGATTTTTCAGGCACCAAAAACAGGCAAATCCGACAAAGGATTAAAAACTACCAACGATGGTAAATTTTACAGAAAATTCCATACAAAATTCAGACGTTTCTAATATTGAATATCAATTTGTTTTCAATAAGACTAACAGCCGCTACGTTATCCCGATTTAAACCTATTGATTTCTAATAAATGGAAAACTTTATTCACTAGTGTTGAAAAATTTCAAATTTTTGAACATTAGTTTTGGTGTTGCTCTTGTGAATATTCAATGCATACGGTTCGTGTCCTGCAAAGAGCGATTATAACAGGCCCGGAATGTCTAAATGAGCATTGAGATGTTGTAATGGCGCCCACCCCCTGCCCGATCTGATTTGGAGGGCGGCTTCCTTTGATCTCGCCGCCCTCACCCTCTCTCTTTACCCTCCCAACATCCTCCACCCTCGCGCGCGCGAACTTGCTTTCGAACATTATGCATCTTGTATTTTGCAAGTGACTCATCATTATCATCATCATCAATTTAATTCAATTCTAGTCTAAAAGAAAAAAAATTTTTTTTAAAGATTTGTCCAAAAGACCATAAATGGATTAGGACGCCGAGCGTAAGGCAAGCAATCAGGATAATGGTCCGGACACTTATCCGGACTTGAGTTGTGTGTCGGTCCGGATGTGGTCAGATTCCCGTGTGTTTACCGTCCCCAATCATCTCAAGTCACTTCTCGGTTTTTTGCTTGCTCTTTCGTTTTCTTGTCGACAAATCACACTTTAAACTTATCGATCCTTTAGGAAAATTGAAAATCTGTAATCGACAGTCTTCTCTTTTTCAAAAATTTTATAATAATTTCCAGCTAAAGAATTGAGACGGAGAAATGTTCATAATAAAATAATCGCATAATCGCTTTTACACTTTTATACAGAGTGTTTCGGAAAACTGTATAAGCACTTTAGAGCACTGTTAAATTGGCGCTATTATCTAGTTACTCAAAATCAGTTTAGTAACAATTAAAATCTAGGGACTTTTTTCCATAGAACAAACATTAACTATTTTCAAGTTTTGAGATTGATAAGAAGGAATTTTTCTATCAAGTTCTAACCTCACTTTTCGAAGTTATCAAGATAGGTTGTTAGTAACAATAAGATTTCAATTCTGTTGACATGATAATAATAAAAATGCCTATCATTGCGTTTTTTTGAAAAAATGCAGATTAATAAAACAAATTTTAGGCGTTGCCAACCTCAAAAAAATCTAATTTTTATTATTGAATCAAAAACTTGAAAAATACAATCAATTTCAATTGAACTGACTGCTGTCAGGCGAAAGGTCAAAAAACGTCAACCGAGTTTAAAATTTTTGACAACTTAAAATATTTTAATCCACTAAACAAATTCAATGGTTTATTCAACCTAAAAACGATAAAGTTCTTAGATTTATAATCTTAGCTTGCAATTTATTTCTGCCCGGAATATAGCTGATATTATAGAAAAATATGTTGGTAGTCCTTTTATAATCTGTCATGTCAAATCTAACATTTGTTTCTTTATTAAGACGGCGATTGAATTGAAAAATCTGTAATCGACAGTTTTGTTCCTTTCAAAAATGTTATAAAATCAGTTAATTTCTAGCTAAAGAGTTGGGACGCAGAGGGTGTTCCTGCTGCTAGTCTCCAATGTATAATGAATTCAGTTAAGTCATTAGAGCGCGAGGTAAAATTCAACACTCGAGTTGAAGACTTGTTCTTTTAAAATATAACTGAGCACGCAGCCTCTCGACAATGCGTCCTAATTAGAGCTCTGGCGAAGGCGCCTTTGTTCCAATTCATGGCCTGATTTTTCGTTTTGTTCTCCCAACTGAAAATTAGTGAGTGAACGCGTCGTTGTTGCTGTTCTTCTTCTACGAATGTGTTAACTCTGCTCTTTTTAATTAGAGAAAACAACATCTGCTACTGGTAGTGTCAGAGGATGTTAATAACAATAAAAAAAAAAAAAAGAATCTCTTCTTCCATCATTAAAAACACGTTCAGAATTTGTCGCATTTTCCATCCCTTCTCTTTTACTCCGGTCAGTTGTTGTAATTCGCGCAATGTGTAATATTGAAGCACGTATTTGAATTCCTCAAAGTCGTAACTATTCGGGCGGGGCGATCGTCCGGAATTTCATCAGCTCCGGCGACCGGAAAGGCATCGTGTATTTTCCTCCATGGCTCTAGGTCCATTCGAGTGTATTGTAATTACCATCTGATTAAAATAACTTCAAAGTTGGAATCTTGTTATTAACTTTTAAAATATTAATGATAAAAATTTCACTTTTGTGTTGTTATAGTTAGTCCATTCGAAAATCCGTAAAAGCGTCGGCGGCGTCTTCGTCAACTAATAAAATTTCCACAGATGCGTCGCTGTTAGATTGTGTTATGTTATTTATAAAGCCTTTGAGCGTCGCCGCCTGGAAGCAAGCAAGAGCATCGTGTTGTTGAGAAAAGGGGAACACCTTCGACCTCTTTTTTTTTTTTTTTTTTCTATCCATAGAAGAAAGGGTTGGGTATTTAATTGCAACATTTTCACTTATTGGCTTTAAAAGGGTCGTTGTTGAGATTTTGCTGTGTGTTGCGTGAACCACCTGGGCGGAGTGGGCTAATGCGCTAATTATTTCAACCACACCTCGTCACCTCACGCGATGTCCCTATTAACCATTTACTACTACCACAACAGGTACTTCTTAAGCAATTTTTTTCAAAATATTGATTTTTTCATTGAAAACTGTTCCTTCTATTGTTTCGGTTCATAATAATAAATCATTGGTTTAATGATGGGTGTCAGAACAAAAAACCAGCCACAGCAGCGGACTTCTTTATGACGGCCAGTTTTTGTTAACATCGCAGACGTTCTTAACTTATTGGCATTTATTAATAAAGCACAAAAGTTTTCTATATTCTCTTTTCTTTTTAAAACTATACATTTCAACAATAATTAACTAAAAAACTTGTTTTTATTTCAATGTGTGTGGTAGGTTTTTGATAATTATAGGTTTGAGCGGAAGCTTGGTGATTTTTGCCATCGGCTATTCTTCTTTCTAACAAGCTCTCTAAATTTTCGAAACTCTATATTCTCTATTATAGACAACGGTGTGTGATAATTAATATGACGTGTCTAATTTGTCTTTGAAGAGAGGAATAGATCCCAAACATTGCCTAAATCTCTTTGCGTTAACGATCCATAACGAAATATATAAATAAAAGTGCGGCAACATTTCAAAAGCGGACAGATAGATAGAGACATGTAATTGGTCTAGTTTAGCGACATGCAAATCAAAGGAAGAGAGGAGCGCGTGACTAAACATATCGTCTTACTCGGGAAAACGATGCCGACAGCCATTGTTAAATACATTTTCTTTACATTAATTATTAACTTTTTCTACCATCACTATTTTTTCCCTAACACAAAACCCACCCCTGCGTGATTTCAGCTCGACGTAATTTCGAGTATCTGCAAATCTCTCCCGACTCTATACGAGTTTTTAATCATGCGGCCCCTTTATGCAAACGTCGTAATTTCCCATCTCCATCAACCCTACCAATTGCACAAATTGATTTGGGTGTATGTGCCTTTACATAAAAGAGGGGTTACCCTAATAGTTAGGGGTCGGATAGATCGGTCACATGTAACATATGAAAGTGTGTACTTATGAATTATTATATCATAACTGGTATCCAAAAAAATACACCCTACTATGTGTGGTTCCTACCCTCGATTGTTTGGTTAACCCAAGTCAGATGCACAAGTGTTTAGGGATATAAACTATTTAACTTATTTAACAAATCATTAATTCATTTTTTTTTTAATGTAGAGTTAAAATTTCAAATTATTGTGAGAGAGAAGAAGATGAGATAGCGAACGACGCTCGCGACGCCCGAGGCTCGTCGACGGACTTCAAAGAGATCTGCAACTGACGCTTCATATAAACTGTAGGCAACGTCACGAAGTATACTTCGCTTGTATGACTAACATACTATAACAGGGCTACCTGATCCGTCTAATTCACTACTGATTCAACGCCCTCGCAAACCCTTTACGGTCTTCACTTCAAATATAATATAGTTCTTCATTAAATAAGCAAAAATGCCATTTTTATAGGTTAGAATTTTGACACATGTCATAATTTATTTTTGACATTTTATAGGTTAAAATATCATTATCTTTTTCTCACGCCATTATCTTATTGTAACGTATCTAAAAATAGAAAATAAGATAAAATTAGGTAATAACAAGGTTTAATTCGCATATTTCGACATCAAGTATGAGTAAATGTATATTGTCAAGAATATATCAGATAACATCTTCAGAGAAACTTGATAATAAGTTTGTGATACTTTAATAAGGTAATTACACTAATAAGAGGCATCGTTGGGACGTGCAAACACATACATATTATACAGGGTGTACATGAATACATTTTGAGATGCTGCTTTGATCAGTTCATACTCGAATTTCACTTAGTTTTTTAGATAACAAAGTCCAGTTTAAGCCTCAAAACATACCAATTGTGAACTGGTCCGCTAAAAAGCGACTTAAGTTTCGACAAATGGAATATTATTTTGCAATTTTGGTATTATTTTTTAAACTGAAATTTTATCGACAGAAACAAGATTTGTCAAAAACTTATTATGAAATATTTGACTTTGTCAAATGATGACAGTGACAGCTATCAAAATGTTTAAATTAGAAAAAAAAACAGATAGCCATGTTTTGTTAAGAATTGCCAAATTCAGCAACCAGTCAAGTGAAATTTCCAAATTCTAGTACTTAAGTTGCCAACGTATTTGTCTCGTAACCTACAATATGTCAACTTTTGACAAGACAATTGCTGAATGTCACTAATCAGAAGTAAAAACCTGTTGTTTTTTTTAGGTTGAGGCGAAAAACAGAAATTGATAGTATTTTTTAATTTGACATTTATCATATTTGTTTGTTTTTAGACCCAAATTATAATAGAAAACAGACTGATAAACACAATTTTCCCATTCTTTGATCTGATGAATAAAAAAAAAACCTAAATCTTGATGTTTTTTTGCGTCAAAATGGGAATGCTTTGATCCAACCTTAAAATGCAAAATTTTCCAGACTATAAAATACAAGTTTTTCCACCTGACAATCGTTAGCGTTTTTATTTTCTAATTGACAAAATTGACATTTGTTAAATTGATAAATGTCCGTTACTGTCATATTTTGATTGATTACAAAGCGCCGTCTTAATTTAAGAATCAAATATCAAATTTTACATGACTGATTGGAAAAGGACTACCAATATATTTTTCTACAATATCAGCTATATTCAGCGCAGAAATAAATTGCCCACTAAGATTAAAAATCTAGGAAATTTATCGTTTTTAGGTTGAATAAACTATTCAATTTATTTAGTGCATAAAATTATTTAAAGTTGGCAAAAATTTTAAACTCGGTTGACTTTTTTTGACTCTTCGTATGACAGCTGTCATCTGCATTTGTAATATCAACTTCTTTAAAATGACGTGTAAACATTTCCAACAACAATTTAGAGAAATGATGTACCAACTTAGCAAACATATAACTCAATTTTTAGTAGACCGATTATTTATTCTTCGAGTTTAGTTATATAGTGTTCCAAAATAATCTTTGATCGACAAAAATAAAATACCCTAGAATTTTGTTTTTAAACTAAATAAAAAACGTCTTGCGTGTCAAGTTCAGCTTAAGAGAAATATAGTTAGCAAAAAATTGATTAAAATTAAGTTAAAGAAGTTTATTCAACTGTCAAAAATACAAAATATATTAAGAAAATTGTTTTTATCCAACTTTGAAATGCAAAGTTTTTAGAATATTAAATTTATGTTAAGTTGGCAACAAGCTGAAATTACATTTCTCAAATTGATAAATGTCATTATTTGCAAATCGTCGTCTTAACCTAAGAATCAAATGTCAAATTTGACATGACAGAGTAGAAAAGGACTTCCACTTTATTTTTCTATAATATCATTAAGTTAATTATACAGTGTTATAAAATTAATTAAAAGTCCCTAAATTTTAAAATTCTGAATGATTTTGGACACAAAATCAGTTGGTAAAAACGATACTTTTCACCAACTCTATAAAAAAATCATTGAGCCACGATGTATATATACCTAGTGTATCATTTTTAAAATCCGACCACCTACATAATATTTGACAGCCTTGTAATTTGTCCCTTCGATAATATCTTTGAAAACTGATTGTTTGTATCACCCCTCTTTGATTTTTTTTTTTTTTTCTATACTATACATATAGCTTTCCAAGTCCCTAATGACATGACATTTGCAAGTGGTGCACTATTAGGTCATTGTTATCTGTTCATGTTTATCTTATCTGACGGCGGTGATCTGGTGATCACACAACCAACCACCCCCTTCATTCCCACAATTGCGACAATGGTCCAGAGTAAAATGTAAAAAGCGTAATTACAGCTAATCCTGTTCACCGAAAAGAACGACATATGTGATGTCACACAGGGAGAGAGGACATCAGTTTATAATCCACTCTCTACTCTCTACCATCCCCTTCTTCATTTAGCCACAAAAAAAAATCTAACAACAAATTTACTTACACACACGAAAAAAATTTCATCATCATCATTTGCTCACTTTCGAAATGTTTGTGTTAGGATGTAATTCATTAAAGAAAAGCTCCGAGTTTAGATAAGAGAAGTTCTCAAACAAGTAAACAGGAAGTAAGAAGAAGTTCCAACAATAAGATGTGCATCGTTTCTCCGCCGCCTCTTTTTCTTTACATTTGGCGCGTGTTTAACACACACACACACACACATATATGTGAATATAAGAAGTAGAAGAAAAACAAAAAAGAAAAGTTACTTTACATAACCAAATTTGGCAAAAACGAAAAAACTCTTTCTGTTTTTATACTTCTTTCTCTCTGTCTGTGTGTTTATTTATGAAAGCAGCAAGCAACCAAATGTTATTTCTACTATTTTCAGCTTGAATTGTAGAGGGCAGTGCGTTTCGTCTCTACTGCACAATCAACGATGTAAACGAAACCAACGAAAAGATCAAGAGCTGCAGGAATTCTCATTCGATTCAAATTTCGAAGCAACGAAACGGATAAAGCGCGACCACTACAACATCAATCCATTTATAATCAAAAATTTTTAACTTATTGATTTATTTTCAATTGAAAACCTTTTAAATTATTATTCTAAAAAAAAAAATTTTTCTCTTCTTGTAGTAGTCGCGCTGCAGGTTCGCCATTAAAATGAAGGAAATTCTTCAGAGATCTTGTTTTCTTTTATTGGAAAAGACGTCCATTGGTCCGGGAAAGCAAAACAGACTCTCCTCGCTCTCAACCGACCGGACCGGGAATATTTCTAGACTTGAGGAATTTGCATGCAATAACTGGACAGAGTATTGCGTTTCTTGTTCGGATAATGAAATACTATCGGATCTTCTTAGAAGGACTTTCCCCTTAAAATAAAAGAAAATCCATAGGGAATCCAAGCAAAAAACTCTTCTTTCAAAGAATATCAAATTTTTAAATAAAACCATCATCGTAATCGTCAATCGACTGTTCTTTTCAGCGGCTTTTCAGTTAAATCAGGAGGTGACAAATTTCGAGCCTGTCTCATTGTAAAAGCAGACAGCGCAGTTAAAGTGTCAATCACAAACTCATACTATCGACCAGATTTCACAAGCTTTACTTTCTTCTATATTTAACAAAACGATACAACTGGACGACTGCAACTTCATTAATCGAAGGGGTGCAAAAAGTGCACAGATTCAAAATGTAATTTTCGTATAATCGGTTTGGTTTCAACTGTGTTACTAAACTTAACCGAAAAAAAATTAAAATTTTTTTGTAATTTTACATATAAATATGAAATATATGAGAATTTCGTGTCGCGCCCTAGACGATTCACGCTTGGTCGGGACCAATTCAGAGCCGGAATTTATCCTATCAATTTCTGCTCGTTGAACCGGCAAAGAGCCGCCAACCCCTCACCCCCTCGTTCGTCTCATTACAGCACAGCCTCCTCTCGCCGGATGGGCCGCCATCTTGTTCCGTCCGTCGTGATTTTACATGTCGTTGTGTTTGTTTAATCATGCGAGGGTAATCCGCCGTGGAAATTCCTAATTGGACATCGGCGTCGCGCTTTTTTTCTCCCAAACCCTTCAAACTTCTTTTCCTTCCAATTAAGATTTATGCTCCTGTTTTGCCTACTGTTATTAAGAACAATGACACCTACGACTATTCAAACTCGGACGGATTTATTAGAATATAAGAAATTTTTCGTTTTGTGGCTTGCGGTCACGTATGTGTTGTTAAATGATCCGAAAAGATTTGTACACTATCGAATCACTCGCGCCCTTGCGTCTCCTTTTCGCCGGACAATCGTATTGTGAACAAATCAACCACACAAATGCTTCGATCGTCTTCTTCTCTATCAAAATTTTCTTAATACAAATGTGTCAAGTTGTTTGGAATTATGTGTCACGCTTGAACGAAAAAAAATCTGCGGTCGTCGTCACTATGGGATTACGTTGCCGGAAGCCCCACTAATGTCTTCATAGCTTAGGGAGAAAAGAGACGCTTATTCGTCTTATGCGTATACCTTCTCTCGCCTAAATCTGCTTCTCGTCTTTCAAGTATTAAACACGCAAATCATTTTATAACAACAACAACATTTCAATCAATAGGTCACCAAACTCAATTTATTTATAATAGTTCAAATGTTATCAACGAACTTAGCGCCACGCATTTTATATACGTTTGAAATTTTCTGAAAATGGATTTTCTTTTCAAATTGAAAATCGCTACATTTGATCTGAATTGAAATATAAAAATGTGGGTGGGCGATTTTAGCCCAGCTGCGTCAAGAGTAAAAACGTTTCTAATTCTTATATATCTTGGATTTTATCGCAATGTTTTGACTGAGAAAACGAATACACACAACACCAGAGACTTGATTATCGACACGTAAAATGATGTTGGCAGACTTGTGACGCCACTTAAAAAAAAAAAAAAAAATTGAAAAAGACACATTGTGGGTGGTCAATTGGTCAATCTACTTTTAACGAGTTTTACCATTAAAATGATATTTTACCCAAGAGTGTAATTATTTCGTTACGGGTGTTATTATCCAAAAGAATTTGAAATTTTATTGATGACTTGACAAGAAATCTTACGAGTTAGGCAATTCGACCACATGGGGCTCTGTCTCTCCTCATTCTCTCTTTTCTTCTATTATGTGGTCCTTCCACGAACTAACCTGCGCTTAAAATGTCAATCATCCTCTCTTCCCTAAACATTCCATCTCTCTTTTTAAGTCAATTTGAAGTAATAAAAAAAAAAATAATACATGAAGAGGCACGTTACAAACCCATAATCTCTATTTCTATGTTTGTTTAGAGATCTGCAGGTAGAACATTCTTTGTTTGCGCTTATACCATAGAATTTGTAAATGTGTTTTGTAAATAGCTGGAAAAGTTGATGAAATACACGTGTTAGCTTCGGTTACTTCAAATGACGTAATTAAAAACTTTTCTACCACAAATCCTTTTTAATAAATTTGTGACACAAACAATAAAATCAGAACGCACTTTTTTTTTAATTGTTGATTAAGGCTTGAGCAATAACTTTCCGCCGACTCTCTTGCTGCTAAATGAGCTGAACAAGTAGCCGATGTGCTTCAATAAAATTAACGATTAACAAGACGGCATTCCCATATCGGTAGCATTTTCAGTCGCACATACAAATGGTCGTGTTTATTGCGCGCTTTGCTTAATAATTCACATTGAAAGAAAAGAAAAGAATAAATACCGCAACTTGACGGATTTTTTATTCAAAAATCTTAGAATTGGCAAAAAACACACAACAATATTAAAACGATGAGTCAACAATTCTTTCAAGCATTATTAATCAAATGTTTTGTTAAAACTTGTACCTGGCGCTTATTATTACACATCCGTTCGGTTTTCTACTTCCGACTAAAAGTACAACTGATTTATGGTAGGTTTGAGATTTTCCAAAGATTAGAAAGTTGTGCGACTGACTGTCGCTGATGTTAAAAGCTTTACTGATTGTGTTTAAGATTAAAATTAACCACAAAGCACAATTTTATCCCCTTAAATGACTAATATACAGAGTGGTAGGTTGAAATCTCTGTTTGAAAATACTCTAAGCTTGCTTTTGTTATTTCCGTATTTAGAAATTTAGATTTTTTTTAAGAGTTGACAAGCTAGAGAAATGAAATTAATATTAGTTTAAAAAGAAATAATTATATTTTAGAATAATATATTTTTTTTGCTTCTTATAAGCAGAAAGTCAACGAAATGAAGAAATTTGTATAAAGTTGAATCATTTAAATAGAACACCCTATAACTATTTGAATTACCATAGTAACAGTTAGTAGTATCAGAATCAGGAATGAAAATACGTAAATTTGTATTGTAGTTACTATTGTTATCATAGTAACAAATAATAAAATAAGAATTTTTTGTTGCTTTAAAAATTTTAAAACATAAAATCAACTCTTTCACACCCTGTGAATAGTGTGTTAAAAAATTTTCGTGCTGAAATAACATCAGTGTTTGAATTCTAGTTAACACTTTGTTAACAAAAAAAATGTGGAAATCGACTCCTTAAAACCTGACTAGAATTCCGAAAAAAAAACATAAAAACGTCAAATTTTGTGTAACACAATGTATAATGTCTTGTAACCTCGATCACAAATAGATCAAAATTCTGTTGTGAGTGATTTAGTCTAGTAAAATTATAAGAAATCTAAGTGTATCTTTTAAAACAAAAAAGCCAGATGCCTTCTTGTATCTTCTTGCGAAAGAAATTATAAAAAAAAATTATACACAGTGTGTGCCCCGATAAGTGAAACGACTTATGTAAAAGATAGAAAATTTTTGGTTTTAATTATCATTGCCCCGCTTGTTAAAGACTAATTGTCATATAATTGTAGTTTTAAGAAATCAAGTATGCTGTGGAAATTTGGAAAAAACCTGTTTTCTTGTAAAGTTCTAAATAAAAGTTCTCTAGAATCAATACCTAAGCTCGTATACCGTATACTCGTATACTCGACGTAAGTCAAAAGCATCGACCAACTACGATATTTTACGTTTAAGAATAAAATCATTTGATTTGATAGAAATACATAAAAAAAAATGAAAAGTTATAGTTACAGAATTTCAAAATTATCAGAAGAGTACCGTTTTTCACAATTAAAAATAAATTTTACTGATATGTGAAACAGACTTGGAAAAAAATCATAGTTGGCCGATTATTTTGAAATTTAGTATATATGGGTTTAGATGTTGATTCTAAACAACTTCTCTCAATAACTTTTTGTTGTATCTGTCAGATAAAAAGCAAAAAATATTAATTTCTTGGATTTTCAAGGTATACTTGATTTTTCAGTATTGAAATTATGTTATAAACCAAGCAGGGCTATATCATAAAAAAATAAAATTTTGAAAATTTATTTTTTCTATCTTTTACAAGAGCCGCTTCACACGGGGACTATTGTATACATAGTAGATTATTAAGAGTATTCAGCTTAAAGTGTGACAGTCTTATCGATCTACAGCGTACTCGAAATTTTTTTCAATTTAAAAATATTTGAATCAATTGTGTAAAAAATTGACGATTTTGGATTTTATAACAGAAAATGATTTCTTTGGGATAAGACACGTTGTACGATTACTAATAATTCATTATACATTTAGAATTAAGAATAAATTACCGATCAATTCAATAAAGACCTACACAGTCGTGAATACCAAACTGAATCACTCGATAGATATAACCAGAAAAATGCAATTTAACAATCTTCTTTATAATTTTCTAATGAATCACTCTATATAAATAAAGAATCAGCTCAAAATCATGCAATAATTTTAAATTAAAAAGTAGAGAAAAAAAATGAGTAGAGGTAAATATCAGAAGAGTAATAAAGCAAGTTGACAAGTATAAAATGAGAAGGAAATTAAAGATTTCACAAAGTAAATGACAGAGCGCGTGGTGAAGATATACAGACGCTTGGGTTCCCGCCGTCATAAATAACAACGACACACTAACACAGCCGATCCGTATCATCTCTTTTTCTTCATGCTACATACATTTTCCCAACCAACTAATTTCATTAAAATTGTCATTTTAACACTTTCCATTATCATCATCATAATAATAATTTATTAAGAAGGGCAGTAGCAGCAAGCAAGAGCAAGCCACGTGAGCCGTGTAATCGGCAACAAACACCAACACAATGCAGGTATTTACTCGGAGAATTAATCCGCTGTCGGCGCTTTTGATTCTTGCTAATCAGATAATTATCAGTTTGCTTTCCGTTTACATGTGTTGGCCAACACTCGCGCGCTGCCTTAATTGACGTCTTATCAAATCCGTTTCTCTTTCATCTTTACCGCCATACTTCACATATTTAGTCAATTCTTATAATATCGATCGTTTAACACAAAATCTATGGTCAAGCGTGTCCATAATTTTCTTTAGCATGTCATCTAATAAAACTTACTTCCAAGCCGCAAAACAACCCTAAACATTTGTCTTTGCTACTACTAACATTAATGTCGTGACACGAGAACACACACAAAACAGTTATTTACATGATAGATTGACCGGAAAATTTGACTCTCTTTCTATTAACTATTTACAAAACCACTATTTTTGTCTTCCATTACTAATTTGATTAAATTTTAAATAATGAGCAATCTTGTTGTTATCAAGTGTTGATGGAGGTAGATATTCCCGACACAGTGTCACCGCTAATCTGTAGGTACCAAGAGTGCAAAGATCAAAGAGAATAGCCGATGAAGATCCCGAGGGAATGTTGTTCCAAGCCTCGCCCTAAATGTATATTCGCATCATCTGCATTCGAATCGAAGACACGACGAAAAAAAAAAACCTCTTTTTTCTAGAATTATTTATCAATAAAACGAAGGGTTGAAATAGAATTTCTACGAACGATAATTTTACCTTTTTATACCCTAAAATATGTTATTACTGAAAAAAGGGTTGAACGAGCAATTAGTGAAAAACGATAGATGAAAAGATGAACGAGTTTTACTAAAGATATTATTAAACGGGTGTGTATGCGTGTCATTATTCTAATAATCAGTTCGATATAGATAACAGACTGAGTTATATGCTCTGACGACAACCCCATAACCCACCTCGTTAACCCGTTCATTCGTTCGTTTCTCTCACTCAAACACGACACATGAATTAAAGAAAACGGTCAACGACTGAATAATTAAAACCTGTCCTCTCTCTCTATCTAACTATGCATTAAAAAAAAAAATACTTGTGCTTCTGTTAAAAACAATACAAGTTATTATCAATGATGTTCAGCCACTAAGTCATCAATGAGATTTTTGCTTCTTACTACTATTATAACAAAGAACCAGTCAGTCAATGCAGAAGCAGCAGCAACCATTCTCATTGTCCTCATTAATAAAACTCATATACTGGAATAATTTAATAGGCGAGACTCGTTCATGACCGTCGTTTATTTAATTTAAATCCCACAAAATAACTTAGTATAGTGTGTTGTGAAGAAGAAGGAAGTGGGTCAATAGAAGTTGAGAAAAGAACTTCCAACTTTTCTTGAATCGTTGATCCATAAAGTCTGCTGTCGAAAATCTGTGTTGTTGACTTGAGAGCTTCTTTAAAATATAGATGAGACGTTTTAAATCGTCCGAGAGGAGTGATTGGAAAGAGCGCGAACAAGACCGATAAATCCATTAAGGATACTAGTAAATATTTGAGTACCGACTTAGGGTATTGAATGCTTTTTTCACATACAAAATGTATGATGCTTTTATAGATTAATTTTCACCTAGATTTTCTTCCATGGAATTCATTCATTGTAGACGTGCCCACATAAATAACAGTGTTTTGAAATACTATCAGCAAGTATAATGAATTGTACTGGACCTAACCCAACAAAAAAATAAAAATTCCAATTTTAAACAATACAATACTATATGGGAGGGCTTAACGATTCGTGCAGTTGACGACTATTTATTTTATTCCACTTTTTCGGAAGCAACAATAAGAAAACTTGTTTCTTCAAGCATTTCAAGTATTTGCTGCCACCGATGGAGTAGAATGTAAAACAATTTGATTGCTCATTAAGTTTCATTTCTATGATTATAAAATATATGGAAAAAAATTTCATATCTTTCAAATCCCTCTTTAAAGTATTAAACTCTATCAACTTGTTAAACGATATACATTATTAATAATACAAAGGGTAAATGAACCACATGTCGTTAGGGTGTTGGGATAGATGGATTATTGCCCATGAATATACTCACAAGAGGATGTAAATGATGTATTGTGGGCGCTAATCGGACAGGATTTAGATATACAGGGTGGAACCAAAAAACATTAAGTAAATGAAAATCTAACATTATTTTATTGTAACTTCACAAAAAACTTAATCTTACAGATAGAATTTAATTATCAAGTACACAGAGACTTTCGCTCCAAACTTTTCAATAACAAGAAAAAACATCTGCCTTTTTATTTTTCTACAAAGTATTTCAGCGATGTTACAAATTATGCTACAAAGTCAAAAGGATAGGTAAAACGACTTTTGTAACAAATAGATTTTTTTTTTTATTTTAAATTCAATTTTTTATCTAGCCTGATTGGTGAAATACTAATCTGTAACATAATTTTAGTTTTGAAAATTCAAGTATGCCTTGAAAATTTAAGAAAAACTTATTTTTCTATGAAGAGAGGTGCTTCTTTTATGGCAGATACGTCAAGAAAAGTTAGAAATCATCATCTAGGCCCATATATCAAATTTCTAAATAATCCACCAACTAGGATTTTTTTTTCAGGTCTATTTCGCAAATCACTGAAATTTATTTTTAAAAATGGAAAATCATAGTCTTCTGATAACTATATTTTTTTCATGTGTTTCTGTCAAATCCAGTAAATTTATTTTTAAACGTAAAATATCATAGTTGGCCATTGATTTTTGAAATTTGATATACACACTTAGATACTGATTCTGGACAACTTCTCTCAATAACATTTTGTGATCTGTTACACAAACAAGAAAACAGGTTTATTTCAAATTTCCAAGACATACTTGAGGGCTAAATAACAAAAAATGACAATTCAAATCAAAAATTTTCTATTTCATACGAGAATCGTTTCACCTATCCGGGGACACATTGTATAATATAAACTGCCCACTAAAAATTGGAATAAATGTTTGCTAAGTTGGTACTCCATTTCTCTAAGATGGTGCTCCCTTTAATTCTAGAGAGAAATGTGTATACAAATTGAGGTTAAGTTCATAATGCAAATACGTATGACAGCTGTCAAAGACGTCAAAAAACGTCAAGTTAGAAAAAATTTTCCAACCCGCTAAACAAATTCACTTGTTTATCCAACGTAAAAACGTTAATTTTTTTTAACAACTCAGAATAATAGAAAAGCTAGAAAAAAAAAAGAAAGAAATAGTCAACTTTCCGCTTTATAGCAGACGAAATGTCAAAAACATAGAAACGTTTAAATATTTGACTTTCAACTTTTTCCGAACTGTTAGAAAAAGAAAATGTATTAATAGAAATAGTGTTTCATTAAAATTTCTCAAACTCTTCAACTTTTAACAAACATCTTCATTTCTTTGATTTTTCGATTATTATGAGTCAAAAAATCTCTATATTTGAACAATATCTATTTTACTTGTCCTATTTTTCGATTTTTGAAAAATTTGTCTGAAAATACGTTTTCCATAAAAAAATACAAGTTGTTAGTGAACAAGCCTGTATATTTAAAAATAATTTTACACCCACAAAATAGATTTATTAAGACACTCTGTATTTTATTTAATTGAAAGAGTCATTAATACAATTTCTTTTTAATTTCCTTTTCCCACATCGATTTTTAGTTATTCTTTATAAATAGTCATTCGCTTCTCCTTTGATCTTTATAAATAGAAATGTTTAGATGATAATAATTTAGCATATGTGCTGAGAAATTATGAACGAAAGGTGCATTATTACAACATTCCTTGCAAGTCGTTAATGACTCCAAAAAAATGATTCTTTAATGAATGAGACAACAACAACTCTACAACTCTTTTTAAAGACTATAAAAATGCTAAATGAATTATTTTTATTGAAATCCAAACAAGGCAAAAGCTTCTTTTTCCAAAATCTAAATCAAAATTCCAATGTTGTGTATTTCAATAAATAAGATTTTTTCTCCAATCACAATTTATTTTAATAATGTAATTGGTATGCAATGGATGAGATACTAAAACACGATACAAGTATTTGTTAATGTTACAAAAACTTTAGATCTATATAATTTTTGCGCACAGCATGACCAATGTTAAATTAACAAGTAGTAATTTTTTGATAATTTATAATGTACACTTCCTTCCACCTACACCCTCTCTATCTCTCTCTCTCTGTCTTTTCACTATTCTACTCTCAACTCTATGAAATATTTAGTCGTCTTATTTGTTTCCCAGACGGATTTGAATACGAGCTCATTTCCTGGACTGATTGTGCGTTGCATATTGTATGTCTCCTACTGTGACGTATTGCCAACGACACAACCACAAAAATCACTACTACTACATAAAAATTACACTTTTTCGTGTAGTAAAAAAGACAATTTTTTCTTTTTACTGTTACTTAGATTTGCAATTACGTCAAGTGAGTCTGGCTTGGGCATTAGTAATCGCAATAAACGTGTGTTTACGACCAAGCTTATCTACAAGTCCGCATGTACTGTTGGCGGACACACACACACGCACATAAGCCATTAGCCGGCACACCAGTCCTACGCTCTCTCTCTCACTTACTCTCTTGTTAATTAATTACATTAATAGACGTCTTCGAGGAGTCACAACTATCAAAATTTTTTTGAAACAGACAGAAGCAATAGACAGAATTCAGTGTTTGTAAGACAATCACCATTGTTAACATAATTACATAGTGATTCATTTGACTTTAATCAAACAATATGATTAGAAAAAGAGAGTAAAGGGTGTTATTATTACACGGAAAATCTAAATTTAAATTTTTTCTCTACACAACCAACTTGTCAAAAACATAAAACGGATGGAATGAAAGTTGGAGGGCTGCTGCTGCTGCTGGTGCAGAATGAAGCAGGTAGAAGATCCCTTCGAAGTGAACGAAGGTCAGTTGAACAATAGCCAGGTCAGAAACCAACACAACTTCAATTTATGCCAGTCGTTAATATTCAGTCAACAACATTCGTAAGCTGACTCCAAAAGAAATGAAAAACCATCATGCAGACGTATCCAAAAAAAAATTCAATTTCCCAATATTAAATTTCAAAACTAATTAGAAAAAAATTTTTGGTAGAGAGACACAAGGGATTATTTATGCCGTAACGACCGAATACAAAATTTTTCAATAATCGGCCAAAATGAAAATTGGAAATGAAACACCCACTAACACCAAACTTTTTTACTTGATACGACGCACGTTTCGACAACAATGTTGTCATCCTCAGGTAGGAATTAAAACTTTTAATTTAACTTTTTAGTTTTAATTCCTACCTGAGGATGACAACATTGTTGTCGAAACGTGCGTCGTATCAAGTAAAAAAGTTTGGTGTTAGTGGGTGTTTCATTTCCAATTTTCATTTAAAAAACACACCAAGAAGATCCAACAAGAAGATTAATAATCGGCCAACTATGATTTTTCACTTTCTTTTTCAGGTCTATTTCACAAATCACTGATATTTAATTTTGAAAGTGGAAAGTGGAAGTCTTCTGATAACTCTGAATTAATAACTAATTTTTTTATGTATTTCTGTCAAATCAACTAATTTTATTTTTAAACGTAAAATAATGTAGTTGCCTGATGCTTTTTAAATTTGGTATACGGACTTAGATACAACTTTTATCAATAACATTTTGTCATATCTGTTACATAAACAGGTTTATTCCAAATTTCCAAGACATACTTGAGAGCTAAATAACAAAAAATGACAATTCAAATCAAAAATTTTCTATTTCATAAATCACCTATCCGGAGACACATTGTATATAAACTGCCCACTAAAAACTGGAATAAATGTTTGCTAAGTTAGTACTTCATTTCTTTAAGTTGGTGCTCCCTTTGATTCTAGCGGGAAATGTTTACACAAATTGAGGTTAGGTTGATAACGCAAATATAGATGACAGCGGCCAAAGACGTCAAAAAACGTCAAGTTAGAAGAATTTCCAACTTGCTGAACAAATTCGCCCTGTCTATCCAACGTAGAAATGATAATTTTTTTTCGAACTGTTAGCTAAATAAGCAAAAAAAACTGTTGTGACCTTGAACCCTAAACTATCCTCATTGTCTACTTAATAATTTAATTTTTAGTTATTTGTGAAAAATTAAAATCTTTATCAAAACTGTGACTTGTAGGCAACTCTATAGAGTGTGTCCCTGAATAGATGAAACGACTCTTGTAAAAGATTATTTAAGAATGAAATTCGTTGTTTTGTGAAATAGAGTTGGAAAAAAAATAAAGCATCATAGTCGGCCGATAATATTGAAATTTGGTATACAGATCCATATATTTAAACTTGTTAATAACTTTTTTCGTGTTTGCAATATAAAAAGCATTTTTTTTAAATTTTTCTTAAATTTCCAAAGCATACTTGATTTATCAAAACTAAAATTATGTTACAAATTAGTTTTAAACAAAGCAGAGTTGAACAATTTTACAGGTGTCCTAATGATGTGAAAAAATCCATTTTATGCCTCAGGATGAAAAAAAAATTGGAAACATTTTCAAATAAAAATTGTAGATATCAATCTTCTGAATCAATTGAAATTATTTTCAATTATACAGTTGTCCACTAAGAAACTACAACACCAACTTATTATTTTTTAAATAGAACATAATGATTTTTTTTAACATTTTCAGATATAAATTTATAATTAATAGACAGACAACCCTATACAGTGTGTCCCTGATTAGATGAAATGACTCTTGTGAAAGATGAAAAATTGTCATGACTTGAAATTTTCGAAAAAAATTAAATTCTAAAACTAGTAGCAATTTTCCAATTAGAAAAAAAATTTTGGTAGAGAGACACAAGCGATTATTTATGCCGTAACGACCGAATATTAATTTATGCCAGCCCATAAAATCCAACAAGCAAACCACATAAACGTGTAAAAACAGCTATAATCATGAGCAGCTAACAACCGCTGGATAAATAATCGAGGCCCGGCTATAGACACACTAAACCGGTCTTCTTATACTTCTCCTTCTTAAAAATTCATTCGTCCAAAAAACACCAAGTTTTGTATTTGTTATTGTCTATTTAATCGTAGGGAGGAGTGTGACAAGACCTCTTTCAAATTGCCAGATTATCCGTAACTAAACGTGTGCTTATAACACAATAACAGAGTTATGGATATATCTAGAGGGTAACTCTTCACATTGGGGTGAAAGATATTTATGATGACTGCTGAAAAGTCAAGCGAGGGGTTTAATATAATACCAACTATTAAATAATAATTATTTTAATATCGGTTCTATCTCAACGCAAAGCTATTTCAAGAATTACTGTTTACTTTTTGAAGAATTCTTCGAGGGTGTCTTACTCCTAACCTTCACACAATTTAAATCCATCGAAAGTCATTGAACCAAATTGGAAGAAACCCATCACTGATATATCCCAAGCATCTATCATCATCATCCTCTATATTTACTGGTGTAATCGTATCCAAACGAACAAACAATTCGATCATATAAACTTCCATATTCGTCAACCACAAGACAACTGACTGATTATTTCAAATCGTGATTGTTTTATATACCCATAGCAATCGCAACAGACTAAACTATACCCTCAGAAAAATTTTTTTCAAGAGTATTGGTGTCGCTACTGTATATGAAGACGAAGAATAACGAGTAGAAGCAAGATAGCAACATCAACACAGCAGCCAGAGCCAATTCATGATAAGTTATGCCGACGTATACATAGGTGCCGTGTAGCGGCAAATGTTTTCGAACCGTTTACTGGAACTGAAGTAGATGATGGTAACGCGTGGCAACTACGCTTCTTCTTAAAACCCGAAAAATAACTTAAACAAAAAAAAAAATTATAAAAGAGTGAGATAGAAAATCAATTCAATTTAATGTTTTAAACAAAGATAAAACTATACATACAAACGTCAAAATTAAAATGTGAATTATATTCAAGTTGAGTGTATAGTTTATGATTCATTTGGTCGACTGAGGAAATAATAAACAAGAGGCTGTTTTAAAACGGAGGAGAATAAAACACGGCCAAAGTTAAAACAAAGAGTTTGGGTAGAAAGAGAAGACTGAATAGTGTATACACACACACACACAATATACATATTATAGAAAGAAAAGAGAACTGGTTGTGTAAATTAATTTTGGACGAGAGAAGAGAGAGTTTGTTAAAGAATAAGATGAAGGAGGTGGAGGCCCGGGAGGCGATGTGATGCTCTACCTGGCCGCGAAAATTATTATCATTTCGTCATTAGGAAGGCTATAAAATACACATTTCATTAGCGCGTCATCTGACAATGATAATGATGATGATGATGATGGTAGTGGAGATTCTCAAAGTGATGACGGTGCGACGGATTAATGTAATACTCAAGTTTTAAAAAAATTATAAACAACGATTTAGCAAAAATAATTAGAAAAAAATTTTGATAAGGTCGAGAATAAAATTGCAAAAAAATTAGATTGATAATCTATTACAACAACAACTAAACCCATTTAATAGATGGAAAAAAAATATAAAAATGAATACTGCCATTTGTGAAAAAAAAATCTACAATCATTCGAAATGACAAGTAACATTATGGAATATTTATAGCTTAGAAATGTCTAAAATAACTATGACAAAAAACGTAACAAAATTCAGACCTATTAGTTCAAAATTCAAAGAAATAAATCTTAGGTCTGTCAAATTAGCGCTTTTAAAATTTTAACACTAGGAAATAGAAGACTATAACAATATAGGCCGTTCCATTAATATAGGAATAGAAGATTATGGAGTTGTGGTTGAAATTTAAAAACTGCAATTAACGAATGTCAATTTAGGTCTTAGGTTCCACATTTTAAAAATATTTTTATATCATTTCCAACTTTGTTATTTAACCAAACATTTTATTTATTCACATACAGAGTGTTCGGTAAAAAACGCCGCAAGGAATAACTTTGTTTTTGATTGACAAATTTCAATGACATATCGAATAAAAATGTTGTCAAAAGACTACAAATTAGGCAAAAATTATATTTTTTTTCACTCACTTGTTTACTGCAGGCGCGACAGTCAACTTTGTATTTTCAAATAGCACTCTATGGTATTTTCCAATTATACAAGAAACTTGTATATTTCTTTTCTTTTGGAAACTTAACTTTCTCCTTATTTAATTATTAAATTTTTTCAAAAATCAGTATTAAAATTTTTTGATCCAAAAAATCAAATACGTTTAATTGAATAAATTTTCTAAACCAACAATTACGCATGAAGCAGCTACCATAGTTACCACCGCTGACAGTTCAAAAAAATAACATTACCTTAGTTACGTGGCTAGGGAATTAAACTATAGGTGAACTTGATACCCAAAATAATAATTTTGAATACTGATTCTTGCAAAAATGTACTATTCAAATCTAATATTATTCTTGGTGATTCTTGGAATAATTACATTTTCCCGAATAAATGAAAAAAAAAACGCTTGCGGCGGTTTTTACCGAACAGCCTGTATATGAATTGTAACTGAAATTAGTTATTCAGTCGTTTAAACTACTAAAGTCTTCTTGTAAGCCAAAAGATACTAAAAAAAAAATTTGTATGTTAAATTCATAGTGAGAAAAACTAAAGAATAGTATACTGTGTAATAAGTTGGAAATTCAACAGACTATTCTTATTTCATTAATATTAAAGCGTGAAACTTCAACATATGATGCGATAAAACATTTTCACAATTTATTTCAATCAAAACTAAAAAATCAAATTATTATTTATACAAGTTCATTCACGAAATTTACGGAGAACCTGTTTAAATGCACCACTCTATATATTATTGCATATTTGGATTCTTTGATTGATTTTAATTTGAGTTTAATAATCATTTAGAGAATCTGAAATATATAGTTTCAAAGTATTTCACGTTATTTCAAAAAATTTAACTTCTGCAGAAGTCAAGAAAAATGAAAATTGTTTAACAATCAAGTAAGCTGGAAGTTGACTACTGTTTTCAGTATTCAAAAATAGCTTTATCAATTGCCATAAAGTATATTCATTTGTTTATTATATCTACCACAATAACGACCTTTAAAGTTAATAATATTAAATCAAAGATAACTTGATTTTTTCTATCATCGAAAATTTTTGAAATCTTTGCAAATAATTATATTGACAGTTGCCAGTCAGTCGGAAGAGAATTTAATTCTGCATTCATTAATAAAACAATTGTCATTCCATTTGAAAAAATCAAGTTAGCTATGATCGAATTCCTTTAAGTTTGAAAATCAAGATTTTGACAGATATGGAAAACATACGATTATGCAGTTGTGCAATAAATATTGTCATACTGAAAACACTTAGTTTTTGAACAATTTTTTTTTTATTAAACACTCCAGATGCAATTTTTGGTTATAAACCCTAACCTAAAAAAACATGTTCCATTTAAAATAACAAAGTTTGTACCGACTTGCATTAAGTCGCTATTGTTTTACTTCGACAGACCATATTCAAAAACTGCTATATGCAAAATTTAGCTAAATTGAAAGATGTGTTCTCCATAAACTGCTAATAGACTTGTCTTCGTGAATTTCCCTGTATATAACGTTACAGAGAATGAAAATTGCACAAATAATTATCAAGTATTAAGTAAATTAATTCTTATCGTTATGAATTCGATAACTAATATACAATTTCCAACAGTTATTATTGTTTTTTTTATTAAATTAAATGAAATATGAACTAACAAACAACACACACAAACACACTTATCTTACTTTCACACATGGTTAAAGCTCATTTTAAGTCTTAAACCATCACTGTCACACATACTAGATGTAGCATATAGGAATGCAGATTAGTACAAGCTTTCATTATTAATTATTATTAGCAACTATTAGTCAGCATTTGCTGAATTACTGACAACGACCATAATAACCACCTTTAAAAAAATAAAAAACACAAAGTTTTCAAAGTTGGTAACCATGAAAATGTAACTGTCAAATTTACAACCACAGAATAAAAATCATTTATGGCGCTTGTCCTATAAATACCAAAACCAATTTCCTATGAAATTTAATAAATGCCCAACCTTAAATACCATTTGAACTTGACTACTATTTTTGTTCAAATAATAATAATAATTATAACCTATAACGTTTTGCATGAATACTTCATTAATCCATAAACTATGTTTATTTTAATTATATAACAACTTTTATGGAATTAACATCACATTTCGATTAGATTCTTTAACAAGAAAAAAAAACTTGATTCCATTCGCCCAAATATTGCAAAACCATTATATTATAAAAGCAGTAACACAACACCAAATACCCACACAGAAATTCTTCGAATGGCATTTGGTCTACAGAAGCTCTATTGTGAAAAACGTACCTCACATACCGTTTCGCTTCGCGAAATATTTATCGCTTTACCTACTATTAATTATTTCCGAAATCGATCACAAAAAAAAAGAATTACAATAAGTAATAAAAAAAATTCGATACAAGACTGTGCAAAGAAGAGATAAAGAGAGAACCTGTGGTACCACTTGTTGGGGTTGAAGCACCTGACCCGATCTTGACGAGTCATGTTGGACAATGACCTCCGGAATGCGGCTGCTACCATTCAACAAAAACTAAATATAAAAATACCCCAATTTCTAATATTTTTAAAGTTGGTATGTGTAAGCATTCAAGCGACCCTCATTATTCCCGACATGTCTGTGTGAGAAACAATAGGAAGGTCATCGTCGATAGGAACTAGTCGCGTCGTGGGGAGGATAAAGACGACAGTGGAGTGCTTGCTAATAAGACTCGGCGACGTTGTCGAATAAAAATAATTTATTTGACTTACCATTGAGACGGGTATGGGACCAGCCGCTCCATTGGGATAACTGTAGGGAGATACCAAATATCCCATGTTGAATGAAGAGGTGTGGGGCACGGGCTCCACCTTGCCTATAACAAAAATACAAATAATTTTATTTACATTTTTGTCATATGTTAGACAGATGTTGGGATTGACTTAAAGACGATGCTATATATAAATTATTTTCTCATAAATCTAATAATTAATTATTGAATAATAAGATGAAGAAGTTGAATGCTGTTGGCGCAGTTGGTCAGTTGGTCCCGAAGCAAACTTGAGGCAAGCAGTTGAAGGTCGTAGTTGCCAGTTTATACCCACTACCTCCCTCACTTCCTTCACCTCTTCCAACAACCCATCAACAACATTCGAATGCTTTCTCAACTCTCAGAGAATCAACAACACCAACACACACAGAGATTATTATATGAATGGTAGTACTAAATTATTAGCTGCTTTAATTTTCCTTCTTCTTCCTTCCAGGTAATCGGAATAATAATAAATGCCTACTACTTCTTTAAACAGATCTCGTGACGAACACTTAAAGATTGCACCGATAACTATCGTTTTAAAATTCAAACCATGTGTTTAACAGACCTTTTTTCCTGTTTATTGTTCAATTCAAAACGAAAAATCAGGTGGAATTTCTAATAGATTAAACCGTTTTGGAACTGCAGAAATTTTTGCCACTTAATAGCAATTCTCAAGCAAGTTTTATTCATATACAAGCTGTTCCATAAGTAATTTTATTAAAATATTTATTTTTTCAGATTGGTCTTGAATTGTTTGTTCAATAGGTTTGAAATTTTGCTTATGAGGATTTTCAAATAAGCTTCTCTATTTACGTAAAATTTTTAATTTTAACCGGAAGTCGACACTGAGTTATTTTCAATGATACACTCAGTATATTGCTGCATATTTGGATTCCTTGATTTTGCATGCATTAGTAAAATAATTCTAATGTCATACTATTTGAAAAAATCGACTTATCAATGATTGAATATTCTTAAATTTGAAAATCAAGATTTTGACAGATGTTGAAATCAAATGAATATACAGTACAGTACAACTAATAGTGTCATCCTCGGTCTACTTAGTAATGAAAACAGTTGACTTTCAGCTCACTTAGTTTTTGAACAATTTTTATTTTACTTGGACACTATTAACGACATAAGAATAGTCGGTTTACAAATCTCATTCTACTTTCAGTTTTTCAACTTGTACATTTATACAGGGTGTTCCATTAGTTTCGGGACGGATTATAGCGTTATGGTTGTGATTTAAGAAAATGTAACTAGTGAACGTTAATTTGTATTTTGAAATCAACAAAAAAATGCTCAGCTTCCGGTTAAACCGAAAGTTCATGAGCTAAAATTTTGCATATGAGTTTTTGAATATAGTCTTCTATCGAAGTAAAACAATGGCAAGTCGGTACACACTTTGTTATTTTAAATGATAAAAATCTTGATTTTCAAAATTAAGAATATCCGATCATAGTTAACTTGATTTTTTTAAATGGAATGACAACTGTTTTACTAATGAATGCAAAATTGAATTCTCTTCCAATTGACTGGTCAATCAATGCAATTAATTGCAAAGATCTCAAAAAATGACAGAAAAAATCAAGTTGTCTTTGTTTGAATATAATTAACTTTAAAAATCGTTTTTGTGATAGATATAATAAACAAATGAATATACGTTATGGCAATTGATAAAGTTATTCTCGGACTACAGAATACTGAAAACAGTCAACTTCGAGCTTACTTGATTTTTGAACAATTTTCATTTTTCTTGACTTCTGCAGAAGTTAAATTTTTTGGAATAACGCGAATAACTTGAAACTATAAATTTCAGATTATCTAAATGATTATTGAACCCAAATTAAAATCAATCAAAGAATCCAAATATGCAATAATATACAGAGTGGTCAAACAACAACAGATATAATAATTTGATATATATAATCACGAAAGTGATTGAACTAAAGTGTAAATATTTTATTTTTATCGAATCATATGTTGAAGTTTCACGCTTTAATATTAATGAAATAATAGACCGTTGAATTCCCAACTTGTTACACAATATACTATTCTTCAGTTTTTCTTACTATGAATTTAACATACTAAAAATTTAGTAGTAGAAAAATTAATCTCCTATCTTTAGTCTTTCAACTTGCACATTTATACAGAGTGTTCCAACAGTATCGAGATCGAGATTATGACAAGAAAATGTACCTAGTGAATGCTGATCTATATCTTAGAATCTAAAAAAAAAAACAGATTTACAGTCTACTTCCGGTTAAACCGGAAGTCTATGCAACTTTGAATATTGTAATTCTACTTTAGATTGCTAATTAAAATAATATTTGTTTTTTCAAATTGATTTTGATTTGTTTAAAATTAACAATTCTTTCATGAAAATTGTTACTTGCAAGTCTTCAAAAAAGAACTGGTATTTTTTGTGTTTCCTTTTAGAATAAAATGAAATTTTGCTTGCACAAAGCTAAAGCATTATCTCATAGAATTCTTTAAAAAAAAATTCGAAAATATCTCGACAAACATTGTATTTTTATACCAATTTCAACATATATATATTTTTTTAAATGCAATGCCCAATTTTTTTTCAGTCATTAATCAAATGTGTAAAAACAATGTAATAAATGTATAGTTTAAAACAAAAAAAATGCTTACCAAAGACTGGGCTGTGGTCCGTTCGGGAGACATTTTTATTGGAAGTATAACTGCCACCAGATTTTTCCTGAAAAAAGAAAATATTTACGATGTGTGCAACATGTTCGAAAAATGTTTGTTTAATAAAAATATCCGACAACAACAAACATAAAAAAAAAGAGATAAGAGAGAAAAATGGTGTTCCAAATCCGGTTATAAATAATATTAAAGACAGATTTTATTTTATTTAATCTCTTCGATTAATCCCTAGGTAAATTTTCTTCAGATTTATTCGATTTTTTTTTGTGTATTTGTTGAAAAAAAATTCCGTGAATTCAATTATATCTAATCGTCGGTTAAATTAAATTATTACTTTAAAGGGAAAATTACAGATTAATGACGTTAAATTTTTCTCTTTAAAAATCAATATCATAATTTACAAATCGGTATTATTATTACTATCTATTATTTAATTTACACCTAATAATGTTTGTTGTAATATAAACTTCAAACAATTAATTAAATGTTAAAATTTCTACACATATACAGAGTGTTTTGAAAGAAAAGTCGAGCTAAAGTGAAATATAACCAACATCAAAAAAAATTTAAGATAAATACAGTAAACTTTGTTGAATTCTACATAAAATCCCATGTGGTCTCGTTAAGTAATTTGATACTCAAAACTCTGAAAAAAATTATTTCCAAACCAATGAATAAAAGAGAAAGCCTAATGTTGTGTCCACTAAGATTTCCAGACATGATTCGTCATGAATCCATGATTTTTATTAGCTTTTTTCTATATCAAGTTGTTTTAAAAACCAACCACAAAGAAATTAATAACGTTCAAATATTTCTGGTATTTAAATTACATTACTTTAATTCATTATTATACTGCTTTCAGTATTATCTGGAATTTTTCGGTAATTCATTAAAGACTTTTTTTATTGTAATTCTTCTGCGACTTATTATCACAATCTAAATAACAAACCAATTGAGCAATTGTTTTACACTGTATACAAGTAGTCCGAATTTTTTTGACAATCAAGATTTTCAAAAAATAAAATTAATAATTTAAGATATTGATTTACGGTTCCAACATGAGGAAGCTACAAGTCACACTAATAAATTTATTGGAATAAAATTTTAATAAATAATGAAGCAGCCGCCAAGACTTGCAGATTTAAAACCAATTAACCCTATTGTTAAGAGATTCACTTTTAACTAAATCAATTTTCCAAATTTTGCTGGTGTAAGTCATGCTGTGACTTATACTAATCTGTCAAAACTGACACTGAAAAATTAAATCTTTTTGGTTTTTAATAAATTCTAGTCGCACCTGTCAAATATAGCGCTACCGACTTAACAATTTGTCAATTTGACAATAACATTTACCAATTTAAAACGATTAATCCCGGATTTTGAAGACTGCAAATCAAGTAACTTATGAATAAAACGTTGATCACTCTATACAATTGCATTGAAAATATTTGCACACACTCTAATAATAGCATATTTTCCAGACTTGTCTAACCTAAAAAAAAAAACCTGCCGATTTCCTGTGGTACATTCTAAAGCAGGTACGCGCATTAACTTCCGGTTTCTTCATTGTTAAATAGAAAATATTCTCACTCTGTAGGCGATTAATTTTAGAAGTTAATATTGCCAACATTGATGATTTTATTATCGAAAAACAATACTATAAAATAGCGTTTTTGTAATTAAATAAATGAAGTCATGGAAACAAAATTTCAAATATTTGACAATCAACAACATACTGTCAAATGTCAATGCAATGTTGATTATGTGTATAAATACAACTCTCTAGTCTTATCTTTACTACACCACAATAACTACTTATCATTTAGGCGTTGATAAAACATGAAAAATTCCAAATAATAAAAATCAAAAGCATCCCTTGAATATAATGGAAATTTCCATGATTATCCGTCGGAATGTGAGTAATAAATTAAAATTCTCACCTCCGACTCGGTGAGGTCGATAAGACTACTCTTTTCCTCGGTGAGGTTCTCCGAGGACCTCTTCTCGTCCTCTCCATCGCCCTCGTCCTTAAACACCTTAACCTCATCGGTGCTGCCGAGATCATCGCCGCCACTGGACGAGACGTGTGGCATGGTTCACTCGCGGCCACGGCACAGCGGCATCACACAGCTCTCGCGCTCACCACTACATAGCACCACTACTACATAAATCGTCGTCGCACACCATCTTCTCAGTCGTTTCAATTTTTAAAAAGAAAAATCAACAACACACACCACCGTCGTCACTTTTATATCCACGTGTCAAAAATTTTTACTTTAAGTCTATTATTATGATGATTGTTTTTGTTACGATCTCGACGCCGTCGTCCGTCGGCTGTCCGACAGCGACCTCCTCAGCTATCACTCGTTCGTTACGCTGATGGGCACTGACTGAGACGCGGTGGGCAAGCGCCGGCTCTGCACTGACCATCAACCAATCACAAACGCGACAACAAAGACGAGGCGGCTCGCAGTAATGGCAGCCGCACGACTGCGCACGATTACAACCGACGAGGTGTCTATCACTCCCGCACATCCTTACCAAAGTGATTAATTCCACTTCTTGCAGACGCTGCTCCAGCTTCTACAAGATGATGCACTTTCATGTTTGTTTTCGAGCATGCAACCACTATCATTTTTTTTTCAAATATTTTATATTCATATTTTCAGTGAAAAGTGAAAGCACACGAATTTTTATGCTACTTACGATAAAAAATCGCTTAAATGCTGAGTTCAAACACTATTTATCACTTAAAGTCACTGTTTCTTAATTTAAAACTAATTTTTCCAGTTAAATTTTGTGAAAAAAATCGAAAATTTTCACTGCAGTTTGAGCGTCGTTATGACAACTGCATTTGTTTTTATTGCAAACTTAAAACTTAAAAAATTTAATTTACTAAAATACACACTAAAACTTGAAAAAAAAAGATTTTTTGTTTTTGTGTATTTCCACCAATAAAATGCCAAATTTGGAAAAATTTTGTAAAAAGTGTTAAATCACTAAATAATCACTTTTTTGAGTTAAATTCAGTAAAAAAAATCATAATTTAGAGAAAATTTTCACTGCTTTTTTCTAGTTGTTTTTGTTGCAACCTTAACAAACATCAGTCACTAGAATGAATACTAAAATAAAATCATAAATTTCTTGAAAATAGCAGATTAGCAATCCGGAATTTTTGATTCTCTCCAATAAATCGTAACAAATTTGAGACAACAAAAAGACACTAAAAATTTTGAACGTAGTTATGGCAACTGCAATTGTTTTGTTGCAAACTTAACAAACTTTAATAATTAGAAATCTGAAATTTTTCATAATTTTCATTTAAAATTATCAATAAATTGCACTGAGCATAATATTACATTAAACATAGCCTACTTTGCATTCGTACTTTCATTTTTCATTAATTTATTACTTTTTTTACAGTTATTATCCAATCTAACCTTGACCTCTATTACAATAATCTAGAGTGTTATAAAAACAATAAAACAGAGCTTGATTGAAATGCGATTTATTTAAAATTCCGCTCTTCTAGTTTAGTTGAAACTTAGTTTCCGTTAATAATTAACTTTGAAAGTTGATAAACAAGAAATGTTAAGCGAATTATGAAATTCTGAGTGGTTGTATGAATAAAAAAAGAGTGCTTTGAATTACAAAGTGATCTATCAAAAGTAATCTCTTATCAATGATAAGATAATCGTGTTTATTCAATAAAAATGTATAGAAAAAAAAAGCGCCTCGCCCTGTGAATAAAATCCACATATACAGTTATATCCTCTACCTACTTCTTGAAGCAGCAGTCAGAATTCTTTGTTAAGATGATTTGTTTGGGAAAGGCACCCCATACAAACATATAATGGCGTGTAAATGGGGGTGGGCATTCCAAGAAAATAAAACTGGTCAAATGAAATAAATCTAAAAATAGAATTTTTTGGGAAATCGTGCAAAATGACAAGATGATGATGATAATGGTTCATCTTCTTTTTGGGTGTTAACAACGTAGATGATTACAAATGAAGGCTAGTAGTTAGTCTGGTATGTAAATATTTGTCCAAAGAGGTGGAATCGCGCGAGCTACGTGTCCATGTAAAGTGGACCGGGCGAGTTCGGCAGTTGTTCCAACAGACTCAATGGGTAGGTAGACGAAGGTGAGATAATGAGGTTGAGACAGATAGAACTTATACAAAGAGCGACAGACAAAGATCGACTTTTAGGAATTCCACCCGCTGTATCTTGTTAAGTCATCGCAACTCACGATCGAAAAGCCAGATTCACGCACGAAAACGCCAAAAAAATCATTTTTATCATTACCATCACCACTATCAATAATAAAAATGAATTAAAACATATTGTTTAATTAGTAGTTATGCAACCAACAATACATTTTTTGTTAATCGAAATAATTATATTTATATATATATATATTGATAACGATGTCTGTTTGAACTGAAAGTATTATTAATAATAAAGATAAATGGTTTTATATAAATTTTATTATTAAAATAATGATGGGAGCTAGCGCCCCAATTGTTTATAATTTTGTTGATTATTTGTAGACATAGCTTTCAGCACCTCCGCGTCCAAAACCTGTAGGTCCGAATAAAGCGGCATAGCACGGTTGGTTGCAGTAGGGTTTACCTTCATGCTCAGCATGCGATCCAGGTGTAAGTGTTTTATTACATTTTTCGCACCGTAAACATCCTGCATGCCAGTCTTTACCTAAAGAAGTTTTACGTTCGGCTAGAATTTTTTTTTCGTGAAAAATAATGATAATTAATTGAATATAAATACCAAAATAAACAGCTTTGCCACATTTTGGACAGTTGGGCATGTTGAATAGAAAACTTTAAACAACGCGTTTACACTCGTTGAATCAACTCAATAAACTAAACGGTTTGAAGAACAAACGCAGGTTTTTACTTCGACCGACATTCACTATCGCGGTACGATATGCGACAATGATGTAATTTAATTTGCTGTTTACCTTTTTTATTTATTTGTTTAATAATCTAAATTGCGTCATCTGCACTTTTAGAGATCGGTAATTCGTTAAAAATTTATGATTTTTGTAATTAAGATAGGATTTTTTTTTGAGGAATTCTTTGTTCTTCGTCAACCTTGACTCATATCGGGTGTGTAGGCGGCTCGTTAGTCATAATTTGTATTATTTATTGACTCATCTTCTTCAACTATGATGTAATTTCAAGTTTTTAAAACACACGTTCCATTAAACAATTTTCTGTCTCGCATGCGAAAATTATAATTTTAAAATTATTACAAGTTTTACTTACCTTGCTCTAGTTTAATCCACATTTTGTTTTAACATGTACTTTTAGTAGTAGAAGTTTTTCAAATTTTCTTCTGAATATCTGTAAAACACCAAATAACACTTTTTATGAGGAAAAAAACAATTTTTTCAGTCAATTTTCGTAAAAAAACATAATTTTGTAAAATTTTTCACTGGTGTTTGAACGTTGTTATGTCAACTTCATTTGTTTCTGTTGCAAACTTAACAATCCTAATTTACTAAAAATAGACACTAAAACTAAAAAAAAGACAATTTTTCAATTATTTAGATCAACATGTATAAAAAGGCCAGTTTTTCACCAATAAATTGAACAAACTTAGTAATTTTTATAAAAAGTGAAAGAACTCTAAAACTTGAGTTGAATTTTATGCAACTTACCAAAGAACAATCACTAGACGAACACTATTTAACGTTTAAATGCACTAGACAACACTATTTCGTCACTTTTTTGAGTTGAATTTAGCGAAAAATTAAAATTTTTTTAATTTTTCAACTGCTGTTATGACAACTGAAATTGTTTTTGCTGCAAACTTAACAAACCCAATTTACCAAACTGGACACTAAAGAATAGATTTTCCTTGAACTTTAATCAAAACAATTAAAAAATAAGAGTTTCTGACCATTTCCAATAAATTTGAGAAATTTTTGACAAAATAAAAGAGCACAAAAATTCAAATTTTTGAAAATCTGACATTTGGAAAAGAGAAAAGCTGAAAGTTTAAAAAGTCGTACTTAATCTAAGATTTTTTTTATTATTTTAGGAAAATTTTTGTGCTTTGGTTTCGAGAATTTAAATTTTGATTTAGTGGTGACAACTCAAATGACAGTGCTGCCAACTTATTGAACTAATTCTGTCTATTTTGATAACATTTTTGAGAAAAACTAGAGATTTTTGTAGCTATTGATAACTCCAGATTCACTGACATTTCAAGGCTACCCATTGAACCGTTTAAAATAAACAAAAAATCGTAATTTTTTTATCAATAAATACTTGGATTATCTCGAAATGATAACAGATAACTTGACAATGACAAAAAATCTAAAATTAACTTTTTTGCTGAAATTCCTAGAGACTTTTACTACTGTGACATTACCAATCTACAAACTACAAACTGTCATTTCAAAACTCAAATCGAAAAAAAGTCGGACTTTTTTAATAATAAATACTTGAATTTATCGTAATAATAAAAAAGCTTACACCCCTAAACTTAACACTTTTTCCTATTTTGTTCAATCGCCTTCTGACACTGACATTTACACTCACTTTTCGCACTCTTTTCGCTTTTAATACTTTTATTACTTTGACTACTTTTTTCACTTCGACTTGACGGTAAATCCTGCACAACTTCCTCCCCATCATCTTTCTTCTCTTCAAATTCTTTCACCTCTTCCTCTTTAATTATATCATCAAACGGACATTTCCATATAAAAATACTCCCCGATCCACTGGTCGTTACAATAAATTTTTGATCTGGACTAAACCTAGCTGCTGTAACAACAGCCGAATGTCCTTCACCAATAAACAACGTAATTCCTTTTTGATAATCCCATAATTTAACAATTTGATCGTTTCCACCTGTCACAAAAATCCTTCCATCTTCTGATATATCCAAAGCATTAATCGCTCCCGATTGTGATCCTTCAATTTCTCTAACCATCGTCCCATCTAATACTTCCCAATACGACAATTTCCGATCGGAGCCACCAGTTAAAATCTGCACACCTGTTGGATAATATTTCGCACACATAAATAAAGTTGTACCAAACATAATATGCCTTCGACATTGTCTAATCAAATCCCATATGATACAAGTACCATCAGTACCAGCACTTACAGCTTCTGTCCCATTTTTATTAATATCAACCGCTGATACTGGTGCTTTATGTTCTTTTAATGTACAAATCAATTGTTGACGATATGGATTCACTGACCACATCCGAACTTGACCTTCACATCCACCACTTACTAACAAATTTCCTTCATGATTTACAGCCAATGCTGATACTCCTTTATTATGAGCATTTAAAATTGCATAAATTAAACGACCAGTTAATGGTGTAAAAGAACGAATCACACCATCATTCCATGCGGTTAAAATTGATTTACCATCATGGGAGAAAACTACACTCGAGGCACTAAAATTTGGTACTTGAATACGAAGCAATTCTTGTTGAGTTTTAATTGACCAAACACGAACGTCGTTTTTGCTTGCAGTTGCGAAAACTTCAGAAAATTGACTAAAAAATTCACAATTAGATTAAATCAATTACAAATGGGATTAAGTACTAAGGAAATGCAACATCATAAATTGTTGAAGTATGACAAGTTACTAATAATTCCGTGTTAAAAGTTGCCATATCGATGAAATAAATCTCGCAATTAGCAGTTCCGGCGAGAATAATGCTGTCTTTCTTCATTAATTGCAAAGATGTAACAGCTGAGAAAATGTTGGTACTTTTCAACTGAAAAAAAATTAATAATAATAATAATTAGTTAAATTATTGTTAATTGAATTAATTTACAATTTTAAGCGTTGGTATTGATGGCATTTTGACTCGTCCGTCGCCAATTTTCGAATCTTTTAATTTAGTTTCTTCAACTAATTCCAACGTTCCATCTCCAGCACCAATTAACAACGGCCCAGCAAATAATCTTCGAATTGATTTAACACCCATACTATACAAATCCACTTTCCCACTCGGTAATTTTTTTTTACTAATTCTAGTAAAACATCCCACCGTAATTGGATGTTTTGTTGGTATTAAAATATCAGTATCATGATGAAAATTTAAACGTATTTTAATAATATCTCCAGTCGCTGTTCCACAATAGCAAACTTCATCTCGTTCATTAGTATCCATACATAAAATCGTTCGTTTTATTTTTCCTGTACTTATATCAATGGAATTAACTTTGCGTGCATTTTTATCAACTATCCATATTGCTAAATGATTATCACCAGCTGTCATAAAACAAGGATCGCGTCGATTCATACTTAAAAGTGTTGTTGCTTCGCCTTGAATTCCATGTGCGACTGCTGAACCACAAATTACTTGACCGAGGGTCACATCCCATACGACTAAAGAACCGCAATCGCGGCCACCGATTGAAAATAAGTAGTTGTCATTACTGGAAAATGCAACTGATTCGACACGGACTTTGTGCAACTCGTGATGAGAAATTATTGAATGATTTTCAAAACTCCAAATAATCACACGAGCCTTAAAAGCACAAAAATAAGAAACTATTCAAATTATAACAGAAATACCTTAAACCCAATGTGATTTATTTGACCACTAGCTATGTACTTCCCCGATCTGGAAACATCAATCGCAGATATCGTATTCGTGTGTCCGCTGAGGAAAACTTGCGATTTTGTCGCCCAATCTTGAATCACTACTTTATTTCCTAAAGGATAAACGACGTGTTTCTCGTCAGGATGGATAATAAACCCTTTTATGGTATTTCCTATTTACAATGAAATTAGAAACAAAATTGCAAAATTTTTACTTACCATCAAAACCAACAATTCCTTTTATTTCTAAACTTCCAACATTGCCATCTAAAACATCAACTTCATCATCAGACATTATAAAAACTACAAAAAATAGAAAATTGTAAAATTGTTAAATTTTTTTGACGTTATTTGAATTATGACAGTTGTTGCTATAGTAACTCAGTTATAAGCAAATTTTTTAATTGGTTGATTAAAACAACCGATAACTGTCATTCTGTCAAATTTAATTACAATTTTCACTAATTTTAACTATTTAAATAATTTAATTTAATTTAGTTTCAGGCCGATTTATAATTTAAGATTCAATAAGACGCATGCGTAACATTCCGCGCGTTTCTATTTCAATTTAACGTTTTTCCAACCTAACCTGAAAATGCATCCTGAAATTTCGGATTTTCATCAAGAACTTCAATACTGTTTCGAAATAAATCGTAAAGCAACGTTTAAAAAATGGGTTTTTGATGATAATTACAATTGTAACGCCGCAAAAGTAAGTTTTACTTGAAATAATATTGTGTTGTGACTGTTTCTTAAGTTAGCAGAAGCTGGATTTATATTTGTGGGAACTAAAGCCGAGCCAGATGCTGTAAAATGTTTCTATTGTGGCAAATCTTTAGATAGTTGGGATGAAGACGACGATCCATGGTTTGAACATTTAAAACATTCATCCAAATGTCCATTCGCTAGAATGCAAAAACCAGAACGAAGTTTCACTTTACTTGAATTTCTAAATATAAGAAACGGATTTATTGTGGAGTATTGGAAGAAGCATTTTAAGGAAGAAGTGGATGATATTGATAGCTTATTAAAACAAATTGATCAAACTGAAAAAAATTTACTTCGAAAAACACGGTTTTAATATTTATATTTGAATTCAACTTCTAATAAATATTTTACTTTCACTTGAGCCACATCATAGACTATGTACTCGTTGTAGAGTAGATCCGACTTGACATTATCATTGACCACTCCTTTGCCTAATGGTACTTCAACCCCATCCAAAATTTTCGACTTTTTAGGATCCGGCTCTGTCCTTCCTATACCTTTAGTGCTATGCTTACCTTTTGGCAATTTCTCCAAATAATCAGCTTTCGTGCGCTCCAACATCTACAACATTTTATTTTAACAAAAAAACACTATTTTCAATATAAAAAATTACATTCCCTAACGCCACATCACACAACAACAATAACCCAGTAGGATTCTGCATTGTAGTACAACAATAATTCGCTGATTTTGACACCATGTCAGCGAAATAAATCCCTTTACCAAACATATACCCAGTAACTGGGGCTTCAGGTGGTGCTATTCTCAAACCTTGCGATAAAATACCGGCAAAATTGGTTAAACGCGAACCATGCCATAATAATTTATGATTATGAAGCTTCTTAAACGGTTTAAATCTTTTTTCTTCTCCGTTACGTTTAACAGTGAAAATATTTTTTATTTCGAGACTATAACTACTATGAGTTGAAGCATGAGTATTTTTTACATAATCTTTTATTATTCCAAACTCTTCAGAATCTTCAGTCAAAACATCAATTTCGGTATTCAATTGTTTGTAATAACCATCGACTGTGTTTTGTTTGCCACTTGATTTCATCAAATTATAAGCTATTTCCAGCTCCATCAAGTTGTCCAGCATGTCCAGTTTTTGCTGCAATAAAATTACAATGGATTAAACATAATCGCTACTTTAATCCACTAGTGTTATAAAATAACATACTTTAATTATTTCATGGTTTTTCAAAATGGGTGGATCGTCGATTCCGAATGAATGCGGAATGAAAGTGTAAAATCGATTGGAAGCATCAATAAATCTAGCATCTGGAGCATTTTTATCAATTAATTGTTGTAATTCATTGAGAACAGAAAAAGCGCTTTGTATTTGTTTCTTGCTTAATTTTCCCAATGGCATTTTTTCAGTATCCAATTCAAATTCTAACATGACTTTTTGCATAGCTTTAACATCAAAAATCATTCTTATTAAATGTTGTACAGGTTTTGGTAAATTCGATGATGAATCTGTAACATCTAACGATTTAATTTGATCATCATCTTCATAATCAATATCGATTGGATAAAAAAGTCCAGGAATTTTTTCACAACTGTGTCGATTATCCCACATATTTCCAGTTTTTTCTTCATATAATTGACAGAAAACTGATTTGGCTTCGTGTAATGAATGAAAATCTTGTAATTTGTTTCCACCAATTGTTGTACCAATGCGACCCCATGAACGAAACACCCAATATTTATGACCTTTATCCGATTGTAACAACTGTAGCTTATAGTAACTATTTTGTTTCGACTGAATGTCTGTTTTACTCAACACCGCTGTATATTTCTCATTTTCATTGGTGTAAACATGGGCTACGTTTTCTAACCCAGAATCTGGATCAACTGCAGTACCGCCTTTTAGTGTTAACTTGACTTTGCTCGGTTTTGAACTGACATAAATTGATTTGGATTTAGTGCTGCTAGTTGAAGGCTCAGGAGGCAAGCGAGCTTTTGGCTAAAAAAAAAA
Organism: Latheticus oryzae; assembly: GCA_030157265.1. Taxonomy (NCBI): domain Eukaryota; kingdom Metazoa; phylum Arthropoda; class Insecta; order Coleoptera; family Tenebrionidae; genus Latheticus; species Latheticus oryzae. The sequence goes on along the minus strand of CM058048.1, from coordinate 27,607,898 downwards.
AAAAATATTAATAATAAAAAAATAATTGTATAATTGAATACATCAGATCCCCAATCGCAGATTGTTTTATTGACAATCAATTCCGGAATTTTTCCGCAATGTTTCGACGCTTCATCAATAAAATCTTCAGGAACAACATGAATCCGTTTTTCTTGGACTGTTTCCATTCTAGCGCCCATTTTTTCAACATCTTCTTTTGAAGCAATCACAGCCATCACACTCTCACTTATTTTCGTCGTAACTTTACCGCCTAATTTCGAAATTTGTTTTTTTAATTCGTCTTTGCCGCGTTTTGGATGGCCTAAAATTACAAACTCCATGTTGTATAAAGCTGGGGCTTCTCTTATAACTTTTGATCTAAAAATTCAACAATTAAATAAAAAACTAAACGAAAAAAATTCCATACTGAGCATTATCATCCTCTTCTTTTTTTACAGAATTATAATCAGGTGGTGCATTTTTAACTACTCGAGTTCTTGCAACAAATTTGTATTTCTTCAAAAATGGATATTCTTTTTTCAAATCTGGAGGAATTTGGAATGGGGTTCTTGCTGGTTCTTTAACAAAAGTATTACATTTAGTCCATTCGGTTAAATTTCCGCGACATTTGTAACCGAATTTATCGAAAACTAATTGGCCGTGTTTACACTCTTTACATGGAAGTAGAGCTCCAAAAGTCATAATATCAGCTAAACGATCTAAAATTCGCTCTTTGCCAGAAGGCACATCCTGATCGTTGCTTTGTAACAATTCAATCAATTCCTGTTTAGTCAAATTCTTCTCTAATTGATCTCTATATTTGTACATAATTTTATTCTGTTCAACGTATGCTTTTGATTCATCTTCAGTAAAACCATCGACAGTTTCTTGTTTTGGTTTTTTCACTTCAGGCACATCTTCTTGTTTAATAGCTCTACAATTTTATTACATAAATAAAATAAATACAAATCATTAACTTACGGTAATTCTTTCTTAGCTTGCGTTTGATCCTCTTTACCCAAACTCTTAAATCCTGGAAGTTTATCAGCTGATTCAAAATATCCCAACTCTGTTCTCAATTTTGCAAAACAACTCAAATGATGCCACATATCCTGTCCTCCATATTTCATACCCACTTCAGTCTCATAGTCCTTTTTCGAAATTCTTATCTCTTCTTTCATTATTTTCAACTCACAACCTCGGCAAGTCGCTCGACTTGATTTTGAATACTCAATTTTAAAGTCCTTTAACGCTGCTGATTTAGCAGCAAGTGCAGCTGCATCGCGTTTTTTACCTTTAGCTTTCTTATCAGGCACAACAACTGATGCTGCTGAATCTAAAACAAATTCTGACAAAATTTATAACAAAAAAAAAAAACAGAAAACTTACTCAGTTTTTCACGAATTTTATTTTGATCTTCAATACGTAAAGTCTCAAAGTGATGGATGTCGTCTTCGGATTTTGGCCGTTGTTTACTAAAGAAGCACATGTAATGGTACCATAACGGGATTTTACCATCATGGACTGGAGACTGAAAAAATTTCACATTTTTCACTCAACTGTTGATTAATCGCGACTGTCGTTTGTTTGTTGCTATGGCCTTGTTGATTTTTAAATAAATGAATAAAAACAAAGTAAAACAGAAATCGATAGAATTCGTTAAATTTAACCGAAATTGGTGAAAAAAATGTTGATTTTTTGTTTAAATTATAAATAAATATTGTCATGGTTAAATGGGATTGTTGATAATGGAGTTTTTAAAAACATAACCTGTGTTTTAGCAAGTAAGTAAAAATCGTTAGTTTTTGGTTAAATGTGTGTTTTTAGCGTTAGTTTGGGTGTTTTTTTTATTGTTTATTAGTGTTTACCTGGACCATAACAGCAAGTCGCAGACTGCCTTGACCAATGGGTGATTTACAACCCCGACAACTTGATCGGCCACTTTTAGCATAATCGGTTTGATAAGGTAAATCCATTTCCGACTAAATTGTTAGGAATTATGAAAAACTGATAAAACACTCGGTACAAACACCAAACATCAACACCACCACGATTCATAAGCGGGAAAATAATAAATGGAAATCAGGTACCAACTTAATAACAAAAAAAAAACTACTAGAACTTAACTATTTTCATAAGTATCAATAATTATTTTTAATAATTTGTATAAAAAATTGACTGTTTAGGTAAAAAATGTGAATTTGTTTAATTTTGTTGGGATTATTTTTAGGGATTTTGTGTTTTTTCTAGTGGAATTTGATGTCAGCTAACTTCAGTGTAAAAATCCGCCATATTAAATCCTCGTGTGGTGAAAGTTGTCACAGAAATGTGTGAATCCTCAAGTTTCCGTTTAATTTTCGTAAAATAAAGTTTGAAGAATAAAATAATGGCAAATACTAACAATGGCAGTGCAGATGGTAATCAAGAAAGTCCGAAAGAATCTGACTTGGAAAAGGTTGGTGTAAATGCGTTCTTTGGACATATTCGCGCGTTCTCCAACTCTAAAAATAACCATAAAGTTTCAGTCTTATTAATAATAATCGAAATGTTTCAAATTTTCAGTCGTTTGTTGCAAAATTCATGTCGGGAATAATCAACAGCACTCCTTTATCGAAATGGTTTGGTAAAGAAGCAGCAGTGATACGAAAACGTGAAGAAGATGAAGATTATGGATTTCAACCACCGTTAAAACGTTCGAAATCAAGCCATTACAACGATTTACATAATGGTAAATTATGGGAGAATTGTGAACCAATAGCTGGACCATCAGGGATAAAATCTCGGAAATTGTTTGATAAAAACACAAGTGCAAGCACAAATACCGCGTCTACGAATTCATTAGTTAATGGAAATGATTCGGATAGTGAAGAATCGACTAGTGGATACTCATCAGCACCTAAATTAGTAGTCAATAAGGAAGAGACTCAAACGAAACATAAAAGTTTATTCACTCAAGGTAAAAATTCTAATCTTTAATTTATGATTATAATAATGTTGATTTTAGCACATGACAGCGAGCGTACGCTTTTTTCTCCTCAATCAACATCATTAAGTTCTCGTCGTCCAACATTCAACGCATCAACATTCAACTCCCCGAATTTTGTTGATCGAACTCTATCAACTAAACGTATAATGAATTCACCCTTTTATAGTGGTCGGACTATGTATGGTGGAGCTTCAGCTTATGGACGTCGTTTAACTAAAATCGACGATTCGAATATAAAATCAGTTCAAATCAAACCAATCAATCCGAAATCAACAAATGATAATATGACTTTGAGTAAAACAGCTCGCAGGATTTTAAGCACTTTAGAACAATACAGTACCCCAATTACTGATGCTAAGAAAATTCCTGTAGCTCCTCGAAAATCTGGTTTATTAACATCATCAATTGGTGCTAATCCGTATTTAATTAAAAAGAAACCAATTACAAGAGAATTACAAGTACCGGAATTATTGCAAATGAAACAAAAAGAACGCATTCAAAATGTCACTGAAACAGTACGACAAATTGCTAATACGAATCAAAACAAAGAATATAAATTACGAGAAGATAAAAAGTTTAGTAATAAAATAAAAACAAGTGTAACTTCATTACGACAGAAAAATATAACAAATGAAGTGGTAGAAGAAGTCAAATTACCAAAAGTTTCATTACCGATAACAACTTTACCCAAATTTGATTTTAATTTAAGTAAGCCAAAAGATACAGAGTTTGTCTTTTCGGAACCTTTAATTATATCAAAAGACTTGAAAGCGATCAATGCAATTAATTGTTTTAAGTTTAGTGAACCATTAATTAAACAATCGTGTGATAATATTAAAGTTAAAAATAATGGAGAAAATGTGACGATTAAAAGTGGAGTGAAGAATGGATTTGGTGAGGAATTTAAATTGACTGATAAAAAATGGGAATGTAGTTGTTGTTTGGTGCGAAATGATACAACAACAAGTAAATGTGTCGCTTGTGGAGTTGATAAAGAAAAACCATTGGTGGGTCATGGGTTTGGGGATAAATTCAAACCATCTGGATCAACATGGGAATGTAATATTTGTCTTATCAGAAACAAAAACGAAGTGGATAAATGTGAAGCTTGTGGTGGAAGTAAAACATCTGAAAAACAACTCAATAAAACAGTTGAAAGTTTTGGTGATCAATTCAAGAAGAAGAATGATGAATGGGAATGTTCAGTTTGTATGGTTCGGAATAAAACAAATGTGGAGAAATGTGTGGCATGTGAAACCCCCAAACCTGGAAGTAGTACCAATACTGAAAAACTAAAAACAACCTTCAGTTTCGGGATAACTGGTACTACGGAAAAACCAAAAGAAACGTTCAGTTTTGGGGTACCTAATTCTACCAACATAGAAAAACCGAAAACAACTTTCAGTTTTGGGGTACCTGGTACTACGACGTCAGAAAAACCAAAAATAATCGATTCTAACTGTACAGAAAAACCGAAACCCACGTTCAATCTTGGCATACCATCCCAATGGGACTGCTTACAATGTAGCGAAAAAAATCTCCAAGAATCGACAAAATGTGTAAAATGTGGCAAAGAAAAACAAACTTTTGGTGATTTATTTAGAAAAAAAATCGACGAATGGGAATGCACATCATGTATGGTTCGAAATAAAACAACTGATAAAACATGTGTTTGTTGTGGTAACACAAAACCTGGAAGTTTTGCCGAAAAAATTACAATCAATGACGAGGATAAACCAATCATTGGATTTAATTTTGGAGTTGCGAAAAAATCTGAATTTAGTTTTGGAATCCCAAAAGATGAGAAAGTAACAACAGCACCACCTAGTTTTGACGTTAGTAAAAATGAGAAAATAACGCCTAGTTTTGGCGTTAGCAAAAGTGAGACAATTGTACCAACTGTTGGATTTCAATTTAAACCAATCAATGGCGATATTGATAAAGAAAAACTTGGCACTCCTGAATCTAAACAAGAGAATGTAGTAACTAAATCAGTTGTTTTTGACAGTAGTAAAACAGTTGAAAAACCAACGACTGCTATTATTAGTAAACCAATTGATGGTTTTTTCACTAAGAAAGAAGAATCGAAACCACAAGAGTCAATTTTTGCAAATAATGAAAGTCCAAAACCAATTTTTGGCAACACCAAACCACTCGAAAATCCAGTTTTTGCTCCAACCACAACAACATTCAATTTCACCGCTCCAAAACCATCAGAAACTACTAACTTCACGTCGAAACCAGCAGAAGTCACTTCATTTCAAATCACATCACCTCCTTCGATTTTTAAATTTGGTGCTAATGACACTACAAATCCTCCAGAAGTAAAAAATGGTTTTGAACCAACTAAACCAATCCAATTCAATTTTGGAAGTAATTCAACGACAGAATCTAAAAGTAATTTTTCATTTGAAAAACCAGTTTTTAATTTTGGGAGTAATACCTCCACTTCGCAAAATAACACTGGGTTTAATTTCACAGCGCCATCTACAACTGCGTTTAATTTTGGTAGTGGTAATCCGACTTTTCCAACACCGAATAGTAATGTTTTTGGTGGAAATAATAAAGCGAGTTTTAATTTTGGCGCAGCTAATAATAATAATAATCAGAAAGCTGTGTTCAGTTTTGGAGGGAATCAAACGACAAATGCTCCAACTGCAGCAGCGACATCTGGATTTAATTTTGGCTCACCTACGGTAAAAAAATTAGGAATTTATTTTTTTATTTTTTATTATTAATTGTTGATTTTTTAGAGTTTGAGTGTTCCAAGCGGCGGGTTTAACTTTACAGGGGCTCCGCCGACGTTTAATTTCACAGACGGAAGTGCACAGTAAGTGTTTTTGTTTATTTTAATTCAGTTAGTGTGTAAATTGTATTTTAGGGCGCAGCCACCTCGCAAGATAAAGAAGGCGTTGAGGCGGACGCACCGATAGAAGAGAATGAATGTAAGAGCGTTATGTTTTTATTTTAAGTAAATGTGTGGTTGATATTAAAAATTAAAACAAAAAAAAATTGTTTTCAGACCTATAAATGTTAGCTAGTAATAAAATGAAAAGCCACCTGTGAAGATTTAAGTCCAGACATTCGTTTCTTACAATTGTTCATATCTTTATGGAATGTCTGCAAGAACAAGCGATGTTCACAGATGAGCATCCACATTGTATACCATAGCATAGGCATTTTGACGGTCTGATCCATAGAATGTAGAATTTTATAAAGATTGTTGATGATTGGCATCAATGACAAAGTGTGATTGAATTTACTTTTTTTTTTGTGTTTAAATGAATTTATAACAGCCAAAAGTGGCTTTTTTCTGTGATATTCTTATGGGTCAGGCCCCGTATATATATATATAAAACACAGACAAAATTTAATCTAGGGATTTTTGTTGTGAAGGGTTAGAAACAATTTGTCTGTGTGGTCAAGTAGGCTCACTCCTTAGTTCCTCAAAAGAAAAATTTGTAAATAATTCTATTTTTAAACAACATTTGTGTTGTTTTTTGAACAAACAAAAGGAGTTAGACTGCTTCATGTAAATATTGTAATTCTGAAAAATAATAAATGCTGAAAGTTCCATTTGTATTTTTGAAATGGAATTTTCAGCATAGTGTGCCTTTATTTTTTTAATATTTTATGATTAGTTTGTTTCATTTTGCTAAAACTTGGCCTATAGTTTGTCATTCCTTTTACGAATGTTCTTTTTATTTATAAAAAAATAAATCGCCAAGTTTGTTATATTTTTTAGTTAATAATAAAAATTTCAATTGTTGTAGATTCTGGATTCGGAATTTAACTACAAAATCAGATTAAAAATTTTTAATGTTATTTGTATGGAACATTTCAATTTTATAAGATTATATATATAACAGACATACACTCAAATACATGGAGACAACTATACAAAGTATTCCTCAGCCAAAATGATTTTTTTTTTTTTAAGAAAATGAAAATGCGTGTGAAAAATTATTAACGACTAAATTTGGGGGGGATTAAAGTTGTACTTTTTCTAACGTTTTTCTTCTAATAAAATATACATTTAAAAAAGAAAAATGTAAATAAGGTAATTGTATAAAATTTTTACAGTTGTCATATTCAAAATTTTGGTTGTACAAAAATTTACTTTAAATTGAATATAACAATTGTTTTTTTTTTTTATAAATTTTCTTATTATTAAAGTAACAGAACAGAAACATGAACAGTGTTTATATCACAAGATATTTAATAGATTTTTCTTTCCAAGAAATGGGTTTAAGGAGCAATGTGCTTCTTCCTGTCTTTCAGTGTATATTTTTACTTGATTAAACTATCAATTCATAAGAAAACTTTATTAAAATAATCATACAAAAGCGAGCTGAGTCAAATAAAAATATACACTTATTTGAAAAAAAAACTAGTTCTAATTTTAATTTATCTAAATCTAAAAAACATAAAACCATTATAATACAGGTCACATATTAAATTCTACCTAAGAGAAATAGTCTTTAGTATCTAAATTAAATTAAAAAATGCCGAATAATAATAGGCCCAAGTGTTTCTTTCTCTACTTGAACCAATTTATGATAGGGAAATATAAATATACACCGGTTCAAGTTATAAATTAATTTAAATATAGATTTTTTCCACTTAACACAAAAAAACTGTTTGTTTACTATTAACATTCTTGTGATAATCAATCATTTTAATTACTAAGAATCATCGGACATAAATGAATTTTGCGATTTTAATTCTTCCAATTCTTTTATTTGTTGACGAAGAAACAAAATTCTGAAATTAAAAATAATTACTAGAAATAAAATTACGTAAATATAACAAACCTTTGCTCTTGTAATGTTGCTTGAATTTCTGTTAATCGCACTATCGATCTTGCCGATTTTAATTCAGCCGATACTTTAGAACATTGTATACTACTCATTATATGAGCTTCTTCTGCCAACTTCTGCGCCTGCAAAACACAATTTAGGTTAGGAATAATGTTAAAACTGGCATTGCTATATGTCGAAATTGACATTTTTCAAAATTTAAGGTTATAAATATTGAAACATGATAGAAACCTGTTTTTCTAAAATTTCAGCTGGCCATCCTCTAACATGATTAACTAAATCATCTCTATAATGATTAGCTAATGACGGTGTTATTGATGGACCTTGAGGTCTTAAAGCTTGTAATGAACTTGACATTCCCTGAAGTGATGATAAATTTCCTGGTGGACTACTTGCTGGTGCTGAAACAACTATTTTTGATTATAAATAAAACAAGCGCCATCTATTATAGAAAAATTACCTTTACTACAATCAGGCGTTTCCGAATGTGTAGGTGTTGGTGGTCCTTCACCATTTCCACCATTACCACTTCCTACATTTGTAGTATCTACACTTATCATCGTATGCACTGCACTATCCCCAGTTATAATAGTCTGCTGTTTCGATATTTTTTCATTAATTGATAATGGTGGTCCAGGTGTATTTGAAACTGTTACAGTGGTCGGAACAGGCATTATAGATGGCGTTATTGTTGTTGGTGATGTTGGATGTGTTGAAATAAGCCGTGGTAATGCATTAGCTAATAAAACCGGCGTTAATTGATTTGTTGTTGTCGATATAGACGACGATGACGATTGCTGTTGTTGTTGTTGTAATAATTCAGTTGACATTTCCGATGTTGGAGTACTATCACCTGGTGATATATCCATATCTTGAGTCGATTGTTGTTGCGTTAAATTATTATCATCATGTTTTCGTTTCATTATATCATTTTCATGACTACTACTACTACTACTACCAATGCTCCAATGACGACTACTACTTGTTTCTTTACTGCTGACTGTTGCTCGAGAATTGGAATGTTTATCATGACCTTAAACAGCAATTTTTTTTATAAAAAAAAAACCACTGAGTTTTCAAAAACTTACGATTATAACAACGGTCAGAATCTCGTTCACGGTCTCGTTCTCGTGTACGAAAACGATCACGTTCACGTTCTAACCATTCTCGAGGTTTTTCCCATTGGGATACTTCTGTTTTACAATTGTAGTAGTATTTTTTGCCAGAGGAACTCACATGTTCGGACCAATCGCCCACTCGGGCTACGCGCTCGCGTTCGTCCCTCTAAAACACACAAAAATTAATAAAATATTGAAAGAAACAGATGGAAGAGTAAGCGCAGAACTTTGAAGTTTGAAGATTTTTACAAAAATTAACAATAAATTAGAAACAGAGATTCGTCTAGACTATCTAGAGTGTTTTGGAAGAGATGAACTTTATCTTCAATTTGGCTAATGTTTGTCACGACGTCCGAGGGACTGGAGCTGAAAGAGAAGCTGAAAATGAAGAAGACACTGAAGCTGGTGAAGAAATTACAGCAAGAAAAACAGCTAAAATTGAAGCAGCTGAAGTAAAAGACAATGAAAAGCTGAAGAAGTTGAAGCTGAAATTGAACAAAACACAAACTAAATTGATAAAAAATGTGAAGAATAGAAAGTTGAAGAAAATGAAAAGAAAGAAAAGACTGCTAGAGGAAAAGCTGAAAATGAAATTGAAGGCAAACTAAAGCTGCAGATGCAGAAGCAACTGATACTGAAGAAATTGAGGAAACTGAAGTTAAGCCTAAAGCTACAGCTGAACATAAACTCAAAAAACTGAATCTGAAAAAGGAACTGAAAAATGAATAAAAGGCTGAAAAGCTAAAACTAAAACTGAGAGAAGATGAAAGTGAAGATCAAAATTGAAGTAGGATATATTTTCCAGAGCGAAATTTCTTGACATTCTATTCGGTTGCCTCTGCCTGTGGCAACTCCTAAGACTCTTAGTGTCATCAGCATTCTAGAAAATTCGCTTCTTTTCAACAAGCGAAAGTCTTCCCATTTTAAAATCTGCATTCAACAATCAGCAATAAGTGTTTTTCCTATAAATTTCTGTAAATTTGAACTCCTCTAACCCTAAATAACAGACAAATGTTGAATGAAGAAAAATTAAAAGCAGTGTTAAATGCTCGACAAATTTCAAAGTTCTGCGTCTACTTCTTATTGCATTTTTTTTCTCTAACCTTGTCCAACGAATTATTATGCACTGGTTTTCTATCTCTTGATAAATTCTGCGACATTTTTATTGGATGTAAAATACTTTTCTCATCATTTCGATCATTGTTGGTCCTATGTTCAGATTCTCTATTGCGTTTATCCTTTGGCGACCTGGCACAATCTAAACAAAACAAAAAAAAAATTGTTAATCAATAAAATTAAAATTTCTAGAAAATAATAAATACCTGAATACTTGTCCCTTTTATAGTCTCTATTTTCTCTCTCCTTTTCACGTATTTTCTGTAGATAGGAGCTCTTAGACTGATACGACCGATCTCTGTCTCGAGGAGACTGAGAATCGGGACTATCTGAACGATAATTGCCATTAGGAGAGTCCCTGATTCTATCATACCTTTCACTACTACTTCCATAGCTTTTTGATGAACTATACTTGGAATTCTAACCCATGAAAACAACAAACATTAGAATTTACAAAAATACAAAAAATTTAGAGGTTATATATATAAAAAGTAGTAACAAATACTTCTGTTACTAAATTTTGATAAAAAAACTTCAACTAAACTCAAAATTTCCAAAAAACTCAATTAAAAATTTTTGACATTTCGATTTTTCAACAAAAGTCAACAAACCAAAGCCAACTGTGCTCACATCAATTAACTGTTAAAATCCATGAAAAACTTTGCAATTTTCGCGAAAATTGTTGAAAACTTATCAAAATTAATGTTTTTTTACTGAATACAATGGTTGTAATTAGTGAATACCTGATAGGGATGGGCTTGGTGCTTCTCGAAGTACCTAAACAAAAAAACACAAATTAATCAAAAATTCATCAAATTTCAAAGATAAAAACGTTTCAATCAGTGATTCAAACATTTTTATTGCATTTTTTTAAAACAGTGCCTACCCATCGTTCATCCGTTGAGTTTTCCTTGCATGCATTACCATCAATGCAAGTCTCTATAAAATTGTTGTGGCTTTTACAATAAGCCGATTCGTGGTTCAAATACATAAAAAACTATTCAAAACGTAATGGAATTAATCAAAATTTACTTTCCTACCAGACGCCATGTCACATTACAGAAGAATTTGCAGCTGAAGGTAAATGCTCCTAATTTCGTCCGTTGTCTCATTGGTTGACGTAAGAAATGCGACAGCTGCCAACATCACAACCCCACACGGAACCAAAGTAAATCGTAATAACAACAAAAAACACTCATTATTTTATTTATTAATACTAATTTCAATAATTTTAAATATGAATTACTAAGTTATGAGCAAAATTTATTCAATTTATAACGTAATTGTGTGGTTAAATATTCGTGTTTTTTGTTATTCAATTGGCAGCTATGAAGTCACTAAAAATTACCATGTACTGGACACCAACAAGAAAAGTTTTTGTATCACGAAAAATCGAAAAAATTTGGTGAGTTAATTGAAAAATTCCATAAAAATGTTCTATTTAATCATTATTTAGTATTTTTAAAGTGTTAAAAGTTATTTTTTTTGACATTTTGTTTCAGCTTCAAAATTGAGCCTTTTGTGTAATTTTCGCAAAAATGGTTGCTGATTTATCAAGAGTTCATCATGATTCATACCAAGAAAAATGTTTATGTTTACGTAGTTTGCTTAATTCAGTTCGAAGGTATTTAATTTAATTTAATCACTATTAGTTACAAAATGAAAGTCACTAAATGAAGACTGAAGAAAGAAGATTTGAAGACTGTCAATTAATTTTATAATTTCACTTAAATTAACAGTAAATTAGTAATTTTAATCATAATGAAGATAAATCAACCGAAGCATTGCTTTTTCCATTTGTTAATAATTTTTAATTTTTTACTAAATATTTTTTTAGTTACATTAAATCAAAATTAGAATCTAAGAAGAAAACTAATGAATTTCTCATGGAATTACGTCAAAAACTGTTCATTATACATAAGTTTAATAGTGATTTTTGTAAAGTAAGGTTGGTACTGTTGACAGTTTTCAAAATTTCACATTTTGGTTTTAGGTATTTCATAAATATCCACATTTAAAGAAGTTGCAATATCTTTTAGTAAAATATGTAGAACTCGAATTTGATATTTTTTATTCCAATAATCCATCGAAACAATTCGAATTAATAACAGAATCGAGAGTTTTACATTTATTACAAGTCATGCTGTATCCTATTGTTCTGTCGAAAAATAATCGAAATATTGAAATTAGGATTAAAAACGCAATAATTGATTTATTGAAACAACTTCAATCGAAATATTTGGAGAAAAATAAATTTATTTTCAATATTTTAAAGTAAGTTCGATTTTTTTTTTTATAACAGTTTAACAATTGTCAAATTTTAGTACTCTTCAAATCGAAAATTTTAAAAAAGAAACAATCGATTGTATAGTTTTGGATTGTGACAATGAGAAAGAAATAAAAGAAACGAAAGCAGTTGTTACTTTTGAAATTTTGGACGATGATGAAGACGGAAGTCCGAATTATATGGTTTATTTAGGCAAAGAAGTTAAATCGAAAACAAAAGAGAAACAAGAGATAGTCATTTGTTCAGATTCAGACGATGAGATTGAAGTTATTGATTCGAAAACAGTTGAAAATGTCAATGGAAATGATCATTTAATGATTGTTGATGAAAATTCCGAAGTTGGTTGTTCGTCTGATGATTTGGATTGTCGAATAAATGAAAGTTTGTTGGAAGAGTTGTTACTTGATGAAAATGCGTTGTTACAAAGGAAAGAGTTTGAAAAACTCGAAGATTTTTTGTTTAATGACAAAACTAATTTTTTTGTTAATGATAATGATGATGATAATCAATTAATTCTGGATACTTTTGATGCTGATATTAATAGTTTAGAGTCGTTATTAGATGAGTCGTATTTGATGGATTTGAGCTTGGATTTCAGTGAGAATACAAGGTGACAATTCTCAACTTTATTGTAAGGAAATTTGCTTTATTTTGGTGCCATTTTTTTTATTCTGCGTAAAGATTAAAAACATGTCTTATGGTATTTATGATTGATTCCAATTTCCTAGAAAGAAATCCACGACAATTTGCATAATACCATGGAAAATACCGAAATACCATCCAAAAATGCACCCATTTCCTGTTTACATATCCATAATTATAACTAAATCAATATTTATCTAAAAATTCAATAATAAAATTGCGGTCATTTGAAGTCTTCCTCTTTCATTAATCACTACAAACCGCAATTTCGTAATAAACTAAAGTAGTTGATAAAAATAAAAGCATAAACGCTTTCCTTTTAAGAAAACGTAAAGTGTTACACGATACAAAAATCATTACATAATCAATACACTTTCACTAATTTCGTCGTCTGTGAATAATACTAAAAGAAAGGTGATGTAATCTCTTGGATAATACTGTGGGTTAGTGGCACGCAGGAAGTCGACTTGAAGTGGGTCGCCGATGAACGGACAACAAGTCACATTATTATAATTTTTCCAAAAAAAAAAAAAATATATCTAAATTAATTTCTATTCAAAGACCACAATTGTTTTTTTTTTTTAAGTTAATTTTTCTTCAAATTAAAACGAAAGTATTGAAGATAATCCAATGGACAGATCCAAGAGTGGGGACGCGCCACACTTCCTTAAATTAAAACTCCTAACGACTCAAAATCAGTATAATCTAAGCTTCCAACTAAACAGTGCCAATCTTAAAAATGTCAAAGCGTAATTGGGTAACACCACCTGATAATTACATTTGTACTTTATCGCCAGATCTACAATTAATCGCAAAAGAAGAATTGCGTGAAGACACAAATACAAGACTAACAGCATTAGCGTCAATGCGAGAATGGATTGCCCAAAATCCAAGAATCAAAAACTGCCGAATGGGTAATTATACTAAAATTTCAAATTTTTGTTAAATTCAAATCAACCAATAGTATCACTGTCGTCATAGTAACACTAACCGAACGACTAATGCGTCTTGCAACAAAATTCGTCAATTTTTAATTTGAAGTAAGTTTTCGATCAAGAGAGATTCGTTTCCAGCTGTTAGTTGTAAAGGTTTTGGACTAAAAAAAAAAAATAATGTGGAATTTTAAAAGTCCCGCTGTGGAATAACCAATAGTGTGAGTGTTGTTATAGTAACGATTAGACGACGGCCAATCACGTTAACGCGCGTTTTTTGAATTACTCACTTGACAAGTAGTTGATTTTCCAGGACAGTATAAGCTTGAATTTGTTCAAAGTTATATTTTTCATCAGTAGCATACTGATTGATAATAAATAAATCATTTCCGAGTTTTGTTACAGTAAAACCTAAATTAAATTGATCGATTATTGTCAATGTTTTAAAATCGTCTTTTGAAATTTGTTTGCGAAGTTCTTCTGCTAATTTATTAGATTCTGGTGTGATTTTCGAATAAAATTTCACTTGAATATTTGAGGTTTGATTAATTTTAGATTTAGAGTGATGCTTTTACGATAGGATTGTTTTCTGATTGACGAAACAATTGATACGTTGAATTGATACTTTTATTGAAAAGATTCGAGACTATCGTTTTCGAAAACTGTCTTTGGGATTTGTTTGAAAATTATTTCGTCGCTGGTTGTTCCAATTTTTGCTCATTCTTCATCTTCACTCTCTTTTAGTGCTATTTTCCATTTCCGATTTAATCCAATCCCATCCTCCGTCTTTTCTCCAAATTCTTCCATTTGTTTGACCCCAATCCCACTATTTTTCAATTCTTTGACGATAACTTCCGCTTCCATTTCCCCCACTATTTGTTTCCCCATCTCCTCTACTTCCTTCTCAACAATTTTTCAAAAACTATTTTCTACAAACTGGCAATGTAATAAAAAAATGTTCCAGAATATCAGTCGTACCAACTTCACGTGCTGTAACACATCTATCAACAATTTTCCCATTTTTTTCATATTTCAATTTCGACGCATTTTCAGCTAATTTATGTTTTGTTGAAATTGTTAAATCTGAAAGCGCACACAATGAGCTTAAAGCTTCACCTCTGAAACCTAATGTTGATAGATTTGTTAAATCATCAGATTTTTCGATTTTTGAAATCTAATGTTTAAGTGTTAAAGCTTGAAAGTTTTCTTCTTTAACTCCTGACCCATTATAAGAAATTTGGATTGATTCAGATCCGTAGTCTTTGAGTTAGATATCGATGATAGTAGTAGATGCGTCGATTGCATTTTCAACAAGTTCCTTGACGGCTATGAATAGACTTAAAACAACCTATGAGGGGGCTGTCGGATTGTATTCAAAAAATGACTCACATAATCAGAGCAGATTCTGTGGATTGTGTCTCGATCAATATTGTGAAAAAAGTCGAATTTTTGCGACAGCGACACTAACGTCGCATCCATTTTTCTATTTTAATTTTACTTGAAAAGTGAGGTTAAGGCGCGGGAACTAGTACCAACTGTCATTTAACACCAATTTCATAAAGATGTTAAACAAAAATATGAAACTACAAATATTAAATAGCTCAATTGACTATTATTAATCAGTTTATGTTCAATTTATCAATACCGTACAACCAAATGTAAAAATAATTTTAACTTCTAGTGATTTTTAATAATGAAGTTGGTAGTAACTTTTTGTTTTATAAGTCAATAAAAAAATTTGAAAAACTCACATTTTGATTTTTCTCCAGACGCCCGTTTCTTGCTTCGTTTTCTACGTTTCAAAAAATTCCACGTAACGTTAGCGCAAGAAGCACTTGAACGCTACTTACTGCTACGTCAAACTTTTGGTGTAGCGTTCAATTGTTTAGACATTAGAATACCCATGATGGAAGATTTAACCAATCGAGGATATTTATTCGCATGTCCTAAACGTGACAGCAAAGGACGAAGAGTAATAATCGCAAGACCTGGTATAAATTTTTATTTTTATTCATTAAATTAAAAAATTAAATGTCATTTTTGCTTAGGCGTCTTTGATTTGGATCAATTCACACAAGGGGATATGTGCCGTATCCATGGCATAGTCTACGAAACTTTAATGGAAGACGAAGAAAATCAAATTCGCGGTTTTGTGCATTTTGCCGATGGACAAGGAGTTGGATTTTCATATTTAACTTTGTTTACGATTAAAGAAGCTGTAAGAATTGTAAAAAATGGAGAGGTAGGTAGAAAAAAAAAAAACCGCAGTCGGTAGGATTCGAACCTACGCTCCCAGAGGGAATCTGATTTCTAGTCAGACGCCTTAACCGCTCGGCCACGACTGCTAATTTAATTCTGTTTTGCAGAAAACTCTACCAATGCGACACAAAGAAGTCCACGCTATTAATATTCATCCATCAATGAAATTTGCCTTAGATTTCGGAATGTCATTAATTTCGGAAAAAATCAAAAAACGAGTGCGGATTTACACGAATTTAGACGAAGCTTTACAAAGCGGATTTATAGAAAAAAATGTCTTACCGAAAGAGTATGGAGGTGAAATGCCAATGTCCGAAATGATAGGTATCTATAAAAAAAAAAAACAAATTTTTTTATCAATTAGAAAATTATAGATCTCTGGAAAAAAGAATTAATTAAATCACATCCAACTTTAATGTCCCACGACTCTATGGAAGTCGATGAAAATTTGTTCAGTGCTAAAGCAAAAGAGGGCGCTGTTTCAGCACTTAAACGCAATGCAATCAACTGTGGCTCTGAAAGAGATTCGCTTTGTGGTATTACAGGAAACTTTAGGAAATTAGAAGTGGATTAGATTGAATGTTTTATTAAAATCACAATTCTAAGTTAATTTTTGTTGTTAATCCTTTCAATCCATGATATTTGACATTCTGATTGGTTAAAAGCGACGTAATTAATTGATTATCAATTGTTACACCTTTCATTGATAATTGATTTTTAATCCAATGTTCAACTTTATCAATTGTGAATTCATTAAATCCAGCAATTTCATAATTAATCTCACTTTCATTAAATCTACTTACAATTAAATCTAAATTATTGTAATTAATTGTATAATTTAAAAAATCATCAGTCTCTTGAATATTAAAAATAAAAATGATCAACAATTTCAAGTCGCACATTTTGGGGATTTTCAACGCGTCGTTAAGATTATCAACAGTCAAGTCGTCAAAAATTAATAAATAGTTATCACTAATTAAATTACAATCTAAATTAACAGAGCCTCTTTGTTCATAAACTAAAGGAAAGTAATTTTTGATAATGTTAGCAGTGAAAGTTTTACCTACACCATTACTTCCGATAAAATTTACAACTTTAACAATTCTCTCTTCAGTTTGAAACGATTCTATAGCTTTAAATATAGAAGATATAGCGTCGGTTTGATTGTACACTTTTTCTAAAAGTTCAGTCTTGAGGTTTTCGAAATTTGAGAGTTTGTCGATGGATGTGGTTAGATCATACGTTATTAAGGCGATTGTTATAAATAAAAAAGTAAAAATGTAGCTTATAGGCATGAGATGTAGAGTTTTTTTGGGGGCTGCAGTCGTTTTAGGCTTAGTCCGGGATTTGCGACGAAGAGGTTTTGGCGTCAAAGTATCCATAACAAAATGAAACTAGAAGAAAAATATTAAAAGTTTGTAGTGAAAATTTGGACTTACAATACTGAATATAAAAAAATTGGAGAAGAAATTTAGGTGATTCTGACATTTTTGAGTTTGGTTTTGACAATTGACAGATCATTATTCAATTACCAATATCGTATGCCAAAAACACTATAAGTTATTATTTATTAATAATTCTAATATTAGGTAATTGATAAATTTAACATTAATTAATAAATAATAGCCAATTGACTGTTGAATAGTTGCTATTTCATATTTTCGTTTAATATATTATTGAGATTGGTGTCAAATGACAGTTGGTACTAGTTCCCGCGCATTAACTTCACTTTTCGAATATTTTAAGTATAATTGAATAGGTCATTATTGTATTAAATGAACATTTCTCAACAGCATGATTTGTGATACAATTAAGTAATTTTCACTTTTATATAAAATCTATCAGTTATAATATACAAAGATTCTTAGATTATTTCTTCAACTAATTGAAATGAAAATCCATATGCCTAAAAGACAAAAAAAGAATTAAAAAAAAACTTACTTGTTTTTACATACAATTTTTGCTTTGTTTATATCAATATTGTCGATTAAGTAATGCGCTTTCACATCAGTCTTTTTTTTTATACAGACCAACATAGATCTTTGGGTGTTGAAAACCGAGGGAGATAGGAAGTTCCCGATTGAATTTGATATTTCATCAATTGTTAAAATATCATCGAGCCACAAAAACTTTAAAAGGATGAAACAAAATAAAAACTAATTTCTTATACAATTGCTTCTATAGGCAACCAACAATATAGAAATAAATTATTTTCAGTTTTTGGCTACAATTTGCGTTTGTTTCATTATACAGTCATTAACATAGTTTTAAGTAATACATTTCATAAGATTTATTTGTTTTCTTTTAGTAGTTTTAGTAGTTAAGTAGTTTTCTGGAAATAATTTTTAACTTTTTTTTCTCCATTATGAAACGAGCTTAATGGAGGGAGAAATTAAAAATCAGTTAATCAGTATAAAGCGCCATCTGCCAGTTGAATCCCGCGCAAACAGTGACACTTCTTCAAAACTGTTTTTTTAGGTTATGTTAATAAAAACCCACTTTTAAACCTAAAAAATGTTAACAATTGAATAAGTAAGTACAATGAACCACCAATTTCCACACTAAACCCCAATTTCCAGTCAAAACCCAACAATGGAAAATGGTATGGAAGTGGAACCAATAGACGAGCCTCCTGGATCTCCACCTCCAGAATATCTCGACGAAGAAAGCAATCAAAGCTCGGACCCTCCAAGTCAATCCTCTAAAAAACGTACTTTTAGCGACGACGAAAAAGAAGATGATGGATCCTTATGTCCCATCTGTCTTGACGACTGGACCACAACAGGCGACCATCGGATTTGTGCTTTAAAATGTGGCCATTTATTCGGACATAAATGTATAACTCGATGGTTAACCACCCAGAAGAAAAAAACATGTCCAACATGCAAAAAACGTGTCGGTAAAGACGATATTCGCTTTATTTACGCTAGAAAACTCACAGCTGTGGATAATTCCGAATTGGAAGGATTGAAAAAACAATTGAATATTGTAAGTGAAGAACGCAATCGGTATCAGAGTGAATTGGCATCGATTATATATAGGGAGTCGATGTTAAAACAGGAGATTATAGAGTTGAGAGAGAAGATAGTCAATAGAGCGCTACCAACTATTAAAGACGAACCCCAAAAACGTGTGAATTTATATATGGAAAAAGGAATTGAGATTTGTAAGTTTGGAGGCTGTCGCGTCTTTGACGCTCGTTACGATCTCGACTTATTGCTAGCTTCAGTTAAATCCCCTACAAATTTATTTATAGGTTATGGTTTAAAAAAAATGAGTATTCTGGAATATAAAACTTTAGCATTTATCCCTGTACATTCATCACAAATCAGAGACATTTGTTTCCATAAACAAAACAATTGGGTTTTGACTGCTTCTATGGATAAAGCGTTTAAAATAACTGACATTCATGAAAATTCGATGGTACATCAGCGTACCCAGCAGATGCCGTTGTGGTCGTGCTGTTGGGACTCTTCTAATCCTTTTGGATTATTTATAGGAACTCAGTCCGGATCTGTGATTAAATACGATATTAGAAATTTAAATGAATCTGTAACTAACTTCACTATAGAAGGTGATATGTCGCCAGTGGTGGCAGTAGCATCAATTCCTCCGTCTCCTAACGAGACTCTACCTCAAGGCGGAGTGATTTCATGTAAATTGAACTCACTCTGGTTATATGAAACAAAAAATGAAGATTTTATTCGACATTCATTGTCTTTAGAGGGACCATTTGTTTCAATGAAATACCAAGAAAATACTAAGCAATTGTTAGTGTCTTCAAGACCCAATAGTAGAGTGATGTATGCTAGACATACTTTAAGTACTTTAGAGAAAAATGTCGAAAAGATTAATTGTAACATTATTCATACGTTTCAAGGGGGCGGCATGCAAAAATTATTGAGTAAATCGTGTTTTATATCCAATGGAGATGATTATGTTGCTGCTCATCAAGAAAATACCAAAAGTGTAATGCTGTGGAGTATTAATACTGGAAGAAAGGTTGCTTCAATTGCAGCTCATGAAAGCGTATTAGATTTGAAAGGAGTACAAAATCAAAACGGGAATTTTCTTGTTTCTTTGACTGATAGAAAGTTGGAATTTTTCAAATTTGTTTAACGATTTTTATAATATACTTTTTTATTATGGTTTTTGATGTAATTTGCAATTTATTGTTGTGCATTTAATATTAAAGTTGACTTTTCACATAACCTCACTTTTTGGCCTGGCTTAAGCCTTAAACGAAATATCGAATTTTATTCACTTGAGTCGTTTTTGAATACTAAATAGTGGTTTAAAATTTCTGTTTTTTAAAAATGTGACACTTGAGGTTAGGATTTTATAACCTTTAGAACGACTTCTTATTAAAACAAAGCCACTCAGCGCATATTTCCTTGATTTAATACTAAATTCATTGAAATTAGTCAAAATGTCGCTTCCAACTCTTTTAAACAGATTCTTCAACGTAAGTTATTGAAATTTCAGTAAATTTACCCTTAACTCACTTTTTTTGCCTTGACTTGATCTAAGTCACAAACTTAAGGTCAAAATTAAGCTTATTATACTTAAAACTTACAATAAATTATATAAAAAAAAAAATAGGCAAACTGATCTACAAATATTTACAACTGTTTAAACAATGTGAGGTTATGTAACTTTTATTTAATACAAAAACAAGCTCAATTGTTAATTTTATAATAAACAAAATCTATTGTTTATTATAATCTTAATTAAACACTAATAATCGCTAATTAAATCACACTTTAATAAAAACTCAACTTCTTAGAATTGAAGACGTTTGGGGTTAGAATTTTATAACCTAAAACAATCAATTTTTCAATAAAAAAACAGTTTTATTGCTTATTTCTCCAATTTAACACGAAATTCGTAGAAAATAATAAAATATGACGCTTCCAGTGGTTTTAAATGAACTATTTAAGTAAGTAATTTTAATTTTAGTGAAATTAAACCTAACCTCACTTTAGCGAAATTGACAAAAACAAACAACTTTATATAAATAATTTAAAAGAAGCAGTTTTGATTCAGTCAGTCTCAGCATGGCCCCACAAACGTCTAGATGTCAAACAGATGGTCGAACATGTTCAATCTTTTATGAAAAAACTTAAAATTGAGACAGAGTTGAAAGATTTGGGTCAGCAGACTTTACCAGATGGTAAAAAAATAGATTTACCGCCTGTAGTCTTAGGTACTTTAGGTAAAGATGTAAAAAAGAAGACAGTTTTGGTTTATGGACATTTGGATGTTCAGCCAGCACTGAAAGAAGATGGTTGGGATTCAGATCCGTTTGTTTTGATTGAAAAAAATGGGAAACTGTATGGTCGGGGATCCACCGATGATAAAGGACCAGTGTTATGTTGGTTGCATGCAATCCATGCTTATCAAAATCTTAAACTTGATATCCCAGTTAATGTTAAGTTTATTTTTGAAGGAATGGAAGAATCGGGAAGTGTTGGGTTAGATGGGTTAGTTAATAGTTTAAAAAATACGTTTTTATCAAACGTTGATTACGTGTGTGTTTCTGATAACTTTTGGCTAGGGACTGCAAAGCCATGTATTACTTATGGTCTTCGAGGTTTGTGCTACTTTTTTATAGAAGTAGAGTGCGCTACTAAAGACTTACACAGTGGAGTCTTTGGAGGCACGGTCCATGAAGCAATGACTGATTTAATCTATCTCCTAAATACTTTACTCAAAAATGGAAAAATCCAAATTACAGGAATCTGTAACGACGTCACTCCATTAAACCCAACCGAAGAGTCTTTATACAAAAAAATCGACTTCGACATAACCGAATATCGCAAAAACATTGGCTGTAAACAATTATTACACAACGATAAGGAATCAATTTTAATGCATAGATGGCGTTATCCATCCTTATCCATCCATGGTATTCAAGGAGCTTTCGCCGAACCTGGTGCTAAAACGGTAATCCCTGGAAAAGTTATTGGAAAATTTTCCATTCGCATAGTCCCGAACCAAACTCCTGAACAAATCGAAAAATACGTCGTTGATTATTTGAAACAAAAATGGAAAGATTATGGCAGTCCTAATAAAATGAAAGTTTATATGACGGATGGGGGAAAACCCTGGATTGAAAATCCAACACATCCGCATTATTCAGCCGGAATTAAAGCAACAAAACACGTCTATAAAACCGAACCGGATTTTATAAGAGAAGGAGGCTCGATTCCGGTCACTTTAACTCTACAAAAAGCAACCGGAAAAAATGTGATTTTACTACCAATCGGAGCTGGAGATGATGGGGCGCATTCGCAAAACGAAAAAATCGACATACGGAACTATATTGAAGGGGTAAAATAGCTCTTTATAAGCCAAGTGAATTAAAAATGTTTAACTCACGTGACGGAAAAAATGTTTATTCGATTCTGACTATTGTTGTCGTAACAAAGGCAAGGAAAAATAATTATCATAGTATCTTATCGTAACTAAAGAAACACGTCCAATTAGAGAAATAAAGTTACTTTAATTCATTAGCGATTTAAAATAACTTTCTTTCTCTAGTTGCCACGAGTTTAACGTCAAAATTGAATAATAATACTTTATAAAATTATATCTAAAAAACCTTTTTCCAGACGAAGCTGCTGGGGGCGTACTTGTACGAAGTCGGCCAATTGGAATGAAAAAAAAAAAAAAATCTGTTTATAGTCTTCCAATCAATAATTATATTTTATATATCCAATTGCATAATAATCAGAATCTAACCTGGCCTTGACTTATTATTTAAAATGTTTGAAGGCTTCTGCGATTTTTCAATCAATCCATAATTTATTAGAAGCTATAGTACATAAAAAAAATCGCAAAAATGGTGTTTTGTGCGTTCAAAGAAAAAAATAAATAAATCAAACACCAATGCCACATGAAATTTACAGCAAAAAAACAGTCCTGAATTGAAAGAGAAAAAAATTAAGTTAATTATAGTCTTCTGTACAAAATGAAGCTATTTGAGAAAAAAAAATGAAGAGAATAAAATGCAGATTGTAGAAAAAAAAAATCACTAACTAAATAATTGTTCAGTTGCTCTTTCTAAATCCCAATTGTAGGAAGATAATGCGACCCGCGCTTGATGTTCGTCTACTCCCATATCAACTAACCTTTTAATTTTATCATCACATTCCTTATTTACATGAGGACCTAGAATACACTTTTAAGGAGTTTTTGTTAATTTTAGTTAGTGGTATTACCGCCTGCATATACGTTAGTCCAATGTCTTGCAGTCATTTGAAACATTTCTAGATTTTCTTTGAATTGTTTTGCTACGACTGCGTCTTGAGGATCGTCGGGTTCGGCTGCTGAAAGGAGAGCTTGAAGGGATAGTAAAACTGTACGGAGAGTCATAGCCGCAGCCCTGGAATTATTATTTGTAAAAATGAAATTTTTAAAAATTGTTTTACCATTGATCTTTTAAAATATCTAAACAAATAGCTCCAGTAACTGACGATATATTCGGATGCCATATTTTCGTGATAAACCTGACCTGGAATAATAAATAAAGAGTTAAAGTTCATACACAGAATTTGTGTTACTTTAGGCGGGTTGAACGGGTAAGTTTCAGGTACTTTTATTTCCAAGACAAAAGTTCCTCCTTCGTAGGCTGTGTCCGGTGGGCCGGTGATTTCCCCTTTAAGTTCTGTGTAACTATCATTCAAAAGCTCGACTTTGATGGCACATTTAGCTACCTAAATAAACAACATCATGTTAGCTGTTACGAAATGACGTTGTATGTGATAACCCCTTCAGTTTTAATTTATAACAAGAAACAATTTAATCGATAAATCATCAGTGTAACAATTAGAAATGTCTGAAGAGCAAGGTAAGAATAAATTTCAATATTTTCGAATCAATGACATAACAGAAAACATACCTCTTCACTTTTAATAACCTCTTTAAATTCGCGTCGTATCCTTTGTGCAGCTATATTTGCCATCTTCTAATATCAATCAAGAATAAAACATTGATAAAATCGTAACTCTACAAAAGAAAATTTTAACGAAAAACTTTTCAGAAAATTTACTTTCACACTTTTAATTTCGCACTGAAGTTAGGCAAATTGGAAAATGTCACTAAATATAGCCAACTTTATAAAAACATTTACTCATTGTAAATTTAATCAAAGTCAAGGTTTTTTTTATCTATTTTCAAATAACAACAATAAAGGAATCTCTTTAATGTTGTACAATTAATAAATCGAGGAATATTACCGATTACAAGCAACGTCAAATTAGGGATATTTCATCACAAAGTTTATCATTCTGTTGATAACACTAAAGCTGCATTCTGATTGGCTATTCCATTGCAGTAATGCCTGTTTCTCAGCCCGTGCGTGCTAAAAGCTTGTTGCGGGCCAAATTGGAAAAGTCTTCGTCAATACTCCAAAGCAGAATGCCGAACATTAAAGTTTTCAGTGGTACGTCCCATCCTGATCTTGCACAAAGAATTGTCGATCGATTAGGAATCGATTTGGGTAAAGTTGTAACTAAAAAGTTTAGCAACTTGGAAACATGGTAATTTATCAATTTATTAATTTACTATTTATTTTATAAATAATTTTAGTGTGGAAATTGGCGAATCAGTCCGTGGCGAAGATGTCTACATTGTTCAATCAGGAAGCGGTGAAGTCAACGACAACTTGATGGAATTATTAATTATGATAAATGCTTGTAAAATCGCGTCGGCTAGTAGAGTCACTGCTGTCATCCCTTGTTTCCCATACGCTCGTCAAGACAAAAAAGATAAGGTAAAATTAATTGATAATTTATCCACGTGTACGATTTAACCTTAACAGACACGTGAATTACTATTATTGCAACAATTCTATAAAACACCGTTAGATTCTATGAACTAATTAGATTTAATTTGCCGAAATTTTAAGTACACCTATCTTTGTTTTACATCATTGGCAACCACTTAAGTTGCTTGACAACTTCATTTGTTTTTTTACAAACAAGACACAAGCCGCCGAAAAATGTTAATTGTTGTGATATTTTCAATAATTAATCAAAATAATTGCTTTTTTCTGCACAAAATTGTGAAAAAAGAAGAATTTTGCAAAATGCAAACAGTTTACAGTGAGTTAAACACTTAATTTTGTTGACTCTTTTAATTGATGTAAAATGTAAGTAATACACAGTTATATTCAGTAAAGTGCTAATTTCTATGGAATCGAAGCGAAATTACAGTCTAAAATCGATTTTTTGCCGATTTGTTTGAGAAAATTTGATTTTAGGAGTGGCGCCATCTATGCCGCTCATAGGTAATATGATTTTATTTAAAAGTTCAATCAATATCAATTTTTTGTCGAATTATTATTATCGCTATTATACTGAGAATTATTCATAGATATTGATACTAAAAATAGTTTTATTGAATATTTTTTTTATAATATTTACTGTTGTTTGCGAATAATTGCGATAATTGTGTACAAAAGGGCACATATAAGCTGATTTTTAGTTTATTTTAATCAGTCAGCTAATCTGAATAAGTGCCCGGATCTAATAGCAATAACAAAAAATTGTTGACGTAGTTTGATAAGACAGAATTTACGTTCAAATGTTGAAAAGTGGAGCCACAGCGCAATTTCAATAATATTTTAAACTCGGTCCAAAAATGTGCAAATTTGTGTTTGACACAATAGAAAATGCATTGGATTTGGGCTGCAGTTCGCTCTAAACCACCCTTTTTGTTCTCAATTAACTATTCCTTTGTTTGCATTAAATAGCTTAAATTCATAAAATACCTGTTATCGATTTGTTATTAAAAAATGATTATTTTAGCCCTCAAATAAAAACGATGTCGAACGCAATGTGGAAAAATGGAAGTCAATTGAATGGAAATTCAGGGTAAAAAATTCTATAAATATGAGAATGTAATAAAGGGGCTTTTAGGAATTGTGACGTCTATTATATGTTTGCATTTAATGTCCCATTTCATCCACTAAAACTACAGTTTCATTATCATTTCATAATTTGCATGTTGGAAAATATTCAATGATGTTAAGTAATAATTGATAAGAAATGATGAAAATAATAGTGAGAAAAATATGTTATTATTACTATAATATTGATAGTATATAATTGGGATAATACTAACACAATTATAATAATATTTTTTTTTATTTAAATTGTTATCAACAGAGTCGTGCCCCCATCTCGGCGAAACTAGTGGCAAACATGTTATCAGTAGCTGGAGCTGATCATATCATCACAATGGATTTACATGCATCTCAGATTCAAGGTTTTTTCGATATACCAGTGGATAATTTATATGCAGAACCAGCTGTGTTGAAATGGATTAAAGAGAATATTGTCGAATGGAGGAATAGTATTATAGTATCACCAGATGCAGGTGGTGCTAAAAGAGTAACATCAATTGCTGATCGATTGAATGTTGAATTTGCTTTAATTCATAAAGAAAGAAAAAAAGCAAACGAAGTTGCTTCAATGGTTCTTGTTGGTGATGTTAAAGACAGAGTTGCTATTTTGGTTGATGATATGGCTGATACTTGTGGAACGATTTGTCATGCTGCTGAAAAATTAACAGAAGCTGGAGCAACGAAAGTTTATGCAATTTTAACACATGGGATTTTCTCAGGACCGGCAATTCAACGAATCAATAATGCGTGCTTTGAAGCGGTGGTTGTTACTAATACCATTCCGCAGGATGGGCATATGAAGGATTGTTCTAAAATTCAAGTGAGAATAATTTATTACTTTGTTATCAATTTTAATTGTTCATTTTTGTAGTGCATTGATGTCTCGATGATGTTTGCGGAGGCTGTGCGAAGGACTCATAATGGAGAGTCAGTATCATATTTGTTCTCGAATGTTCCTTATTAAGAAAGACATTTACTCAATTTTTTTGACGTTAAAAAATTTAGTTTCTTTTTTTCTAGAATCAACATTCATTTTAGAATGCTATAAATTTATCTATATTTTCAGATATACTTTAATTGCAATAAACTATAGTATTTTGTTTTAATAATAATTTATTTCAATGCTAAAATTCAAGTTTTAGATTGACCTTCTGGTAATGGTACATCAAAAACAATAGGTACATTTTTTGGTATATAATTAATATCACAAGTGGAAGCGTTAATATAAATTATTTTACCGTCAGAAAACACCCCATATCCTGAAACTTAAATTCAACTTTTGCAAAATAAAATTATAGATTTACCTTCATGGATGTGTCCAAAAACATGATACTTCGGTTTAATTCGTTGTTGCACACTTGATAATAATTCAGCACAACCAGCTCGGACACCTGAACAAACTAAATCTCCAAAACCTAAAGGTGGAGTATGAGTGATCAAAATATCAGTATCTGATGGGATTAAATTCCATTTTGAAAGACATTCTTCGCCTCGTGGTAAATTAAACGCCCATCCGCCAAACTCTGGCTGCCATGGAGTTCCATAAATTTTTATCCCATAAATCTCAACCCCTGAATCTTCTAAATAAGTACAATTTGTTAAATACTCTCTGATATTTTCAGTATTCACTGCTTCACTTATATTATCTTTAGTATTTCCATAATTCGGGACTTCGTCCTCTAAACTCCCAGTATGTCTCGACGAAAACGTTTTCTTGAAACCATCGGAGAATTTTTTATCGAAACTCAACTCATGGTTGCCACTTATTACTATTTTATGTTTATGGGGTAAAGACGCTAAAAGTTCATTATTAAATTTAATTTATAAAAACTCAAGACCTACTTAACCATTTGTTGAATTGTATAACTTCGTCTTTTTGTCCACATTTTGTAAAATCCCCAGCATGGATGTAAACATCACCATCTGGGATATCAAAAACTATATTTCTTATAAGAGAATGGGTGTCGCTCATACAGACAAATCGCACCTTGTTGGGTTCAACAGGATTACAAGGGCGTTTCACATTGAGTCTTAATACTTTATGGTTTTTGAAAATTTCACGCCAGGCTGCTGTGGGATTGTTTGTTAAAGGGTGCACGCTGATATTTTGAGAATCCATCCAAAACTATAACAGAAACATAAAATTTTGTTAAATAATACAAAACGAACCTTTGATTCAATCCCTTCTACACATTTCAGCAGGAAATTCTTGAAAAAAATTAATAAAACCACAAATTCTAAAATTATTTATTTAAAAAATGTGACATCTGTTGACTCATGACGTTTATTTGACGTATAAAAATAGTAACAACTGCAAAATCCCTAAATTTAAATTAATTTTTAATCACTTTTCCTCGTATTATTTTAACTTCATCTACAGGTCTATCGTTTTTATCAGTTTCAACTAAACCTATCCTTTTAACAACTTGCATCCCAGCTTGAACTCTACCAAAAATTGCATGTTTTCCGTCAAGCCATTGCGTTGGTGCCAAAGTTATAAAAAACTGAGATCCATTAGTATCAGGACCAGAATTAGCCATCGATATAATTCCAGCTCCACTATGCTTCAAATCGGGATGGATTTCATCCTTAAAAGTCTGGCCGTAGATAGAAAGTCCGCCTTTACCAGTCCCGGTTGGATCACCTCCTTGTATCATAAAATCGCGAATAACTCGATGAAAAATAGTGTTGTTATAATAGCCGCGGCGTGTTAACTCAGCAAAATTGCGACAAGTTTGTGGAGCATGTTTCCAGTATAATTCAATCGTGATTTCGCCCATCCTGAAAGTGAGGTTATAGCAAATAAAATTGTTATAAATGTACTTACGTTGTTTCAAATGCGACGCAAGGTGGTTGCCACATTTTATCGGGGATTCCCGATTGATTAATCCCTTGTACAGTTAACATTTTGCTAATTAACAAATTTAAAAATTGTTTACAGTTTAGTAACTTTTAGTAATTTTTGTTTTATCCACCTGTCACTTTGACGTTTCTAATTTTCATGATGATTTGGTAGTAGAAAAAAAACACAGAAAACAATCTCGGTCCTCGAGTTTTACTCCAAAAAAATGCATTAATAGTCATTAAATAATGTTTCTATAATCGAAAATATAAAAATGGACCATGTGACCCTTGATGTTTCAAGTGGCAGTAGTGACCCTCTTCTGGATAAGAAAAAGACAAAAAGTTTGAAAAGGGTAAATTAACGTAACTTTTATGAATATATTAATAAAATTGTTACAATTTTAGCATTGGAATCAGCTATCTAAATGCCAAAGAAATTGCATTTGTACAATCATTATAGTCTTAATCTTAACCGTCTTTTATTTAGTTTCAACAGTATCGGAAAAAACTCAGTTAAATGTAGAAAATAAACAAGAGGATAGTGACAGAAACATAAGAGTGGAAATAGAACAAGAACGACAAGTTTTAGAAGAGCCAGCAATAGTTAAAGTTTTACCAGTTCCAAAAATCCGAAAATTCAATGGACCGACTAATAAGCGCCAAGAAGCTGTGATAAACGCATTTAAACATGCCTGGAAAGGCTATAAGCAATTTGCATGGGGACATGATAATCTTAAGCCGATAACTGAAGGCTACAGCGATTGGTTTGGACTTGGCTTGACTATTGTCGACTCAATTGACACAATCTACATAATGGGATTAACAAATGGTACTTAAAATTTCAATTTTAATCTAAACACTACAATTTTTATTGATAGAATACTCAGAAGCACGAGATTGGATCGAAAAACACCTCCATTTTGACGTAAATCGCGATGTTAATTTATTTGAAGTAACAATAAGAGTCTTAGGGGGGCTTCTAAGCATTTACCATTTAACCCATGACCGAATGTTTTTAACCAAAGCTGTGGATTTAGCTGATCGGCTGTTGCCGAGTTTCGACTCAGAGTCGGGGATTCCTTATTCCGATGTTAATTTGTTTACGCGCAAAGCACATGCGCCGAAATGGTCGCCGGATAGTAGCACATCCGAAGTGACGACAATTCAATTGGAGTTTAGGGATTTAAGCAGAATTACTGGGAATTCCAAATATGAAGTATGGATAATTTTTTTCTTTTGTTTTTTAGTTTGTAAGTTTGGTTTTAGGATGTTGTATCGAAAGTATCTCTACATATTCATAATTTAGACAAAAAGGATGGTTTAGTTCCTATTTTTATCAATGCAAATACTGGGCAATTTCGATCGTATGCTACGATTACTTTAGGGGCTAGAGGAGATAGCTATTATGAATATTTATTAAAACAATGGCTACAAACAGGAAAAACTATAGATTAGTAAGTTGGTACTTTGAATTTTGCAAATTTTATTAAGTTGGTATTAGTTTAAGGGACGATTATGTGGCTAGTATAGCAGGCGTTGAAAAACATTTAATAAGACGCACAGTACCTAATGGGTTTTTATTTATTGGTGAATTGTTAGTTGGTGGTAAAGATTTTAAACCAAAAATGGATCATTTGACGTGTTATTTAGCTGGGACGTTAGCATTGGGCGTACATAATGGGCTTCCTGAAAGTCATATGAAGTTAGCTGAAGAATTGTTAACGACTTGTTATCAAACGTACGCTCAACAGCCGACATTCCTTGCACCTGAAATAACCTATTTCAACATTCAAGTAAGTTGAGATAAATTTTAATGTTTAAAAAAAGATGTCAGATTTGCCATTTTTCTAATACAGGTTCCTGTAATTGAAATTTGTCAAATTACAGTTTTCTGTAATTAAGCATTACTTATAAGTTGTTTTTAACGCTTTTCTTCTTCAGGGTGAAAATTCCAATGATATTTACGTGAAAAACAACGATGCTCACAATTTATTGCGTCCGGAATTCATT
Source organism: Latheticus oryzae (assembly GCA_030157265.1). Classification (NCBI taxonomy): domain Eukaryota; kingdom Metazoa; phylum Arthropoda; class Insecta; order Coleoptera; family Tenebrionidae; genus Latheticus; species Latheticus oryzae. Next base: position 27,576,995 of record CM058048.1, on the reverse strand, counting down.
GAAAGTCTTTGGTATATGTACCAGTTGACGAATAATCGCACATACCAAGATTGGGGTTGGCAAATCTTCCTTGGTTTTGAAAATTACACAAAAGTAAAAAACGGATATACATCGATTGGAAATGTGAAGAATCCGCAAAATGTGCGACCAAAAGATATGATGGAGTCATTTTTTCTCGGCGAAACTCTGAAATATTTATATTTGTTGTTTAGTGATGATACAAAAGTTGTAGATTTAGATAAATTTGTTGTAAACTCGGAAGCACACATTTTACCGATTTATACATCGTGATTTGAATCGTCTAGTCTAAAAATTTAAAATATATTTTGATTTGGGTAAAATCAGTATTAATTTGCGGTTATAAAAAGCACGCTTTTAATATTAGAAATTTTGTTATAATAATTCAAAGGCTAGATATATATTTTTTTTTTTAATAAAAATCAGTTTCCACTATAGTATTATTTACTATAAAATCGAATACTTTTCGTAAAAATACATAAATAAAATCCGTTTGCAAAAATTGGAATAAGGCACACTTTTAAAATTATCACAAATTCATCAAACAATCGAACATTTACAACATTCCATTGTATAATAAATGCAATTTACAATACAAGCATCATCGTCTGTTTCCTCATCATTCAAATCTTTATTTCGAGAATATGGATTTGGCAATCTATCCAAACCACCATTCAATAAACCTTGTTCTTCTTTTTTATTATTATCATCTTTATCATTTTTACGATCATTATTCAATTCCAATGTTTTTTCAGTACCAGAATCACGTCTTTTTTCTTTATCAATGTTATTTAAAGTTGGAGTTGAAAAATCGGGATGATCTTCGTCTTCTTTATCTTCAATTTTCTCTTTTTTTGGTTCGACTAAAACAGACGCTTGGACGTAACCATGGTCTTTAGATGTCGTCGGAGCTGGAGACGATCGACCATCTTTAAAGTCGAAGACATTCTCGTTGGTAAACGCATTCGGCGAGTCGCCTGACATTATCGAACTGAAAAAAAAAAAACAAAACAGAATTTAAAAAGCGCGGGTTTAACAACCTATTGAAAAAATAACGTTTCTATGGTAATGCTTAATTTAACCTATCAAATCTAATGATTTCAGCGGGATTTTCAAATAAATAGATATTTTCTATTTAAACTTACTAAATAATTTGAAAAAAGACGCGAAATTTCGATTAAATTTCCATCAAGAAGATACATAATTTAATGCAACAACCTTGACGCTTATCTATAGATCCACTGATTATATAATAAAAGAAATAAATTTAAACCTACCAGACAAATTTTGGGAGATAAGGACACTCTAAACGTTTAATTTTCTTAAAACATAACATTTCAATTTAGAAAATAATTTGACTTACGTTTAATCTCCAATTGATTGCTAATATCTTGATTAAATTTTCCACTGAAATCAACTTCAATTCAGAATGTCTTGATTATATTTTAATAATAATTCATTTCTTCAACACTTTTGACACTATAGATTTGAACTGACTGATGTGTAAAAAAAAACTCCGTGCACTCATGCATAGCAAGTATGACACTGATTTGATTGGTAAACATTTCGTTTGTTACTTAGGAAAATACTATGGTGGCCTTGTCGCTTTTTTAAGATTTAATTTCGATTTTCTATTGTAGAAAGTTGAAAGTAGAAGAAAAAAAAATTGTAATAAGATTTATTATTACATTTTTGCCTTGAATTGTATCATTTATCAACAGTGACTAATTAAATATGTAAATGGACTTTAGAAGCTCATATCTCATTTTTGAATTTTCCAAATATTTGAGATTGAGAATGGAAGTTTTGAACGTAAAATTTTAATAGGATGCTTAGAATTGGCACATTTCCTGCTACTGTTTCCTGTGTTTACGAATAATAAAATTGAAAAAATCGAAGATTGAGTTCCAGTTTGATAAAAATGTGGTTTTAAAGAAGTTTTTTATACAGTGAATTACATAAATTATTAGGAAATTGATTAGGGAATTTTGAAATCATCATTATTCTTTATGTACTTTTGTTAATCGCTGCCAGTCGTTAAATAGGCTGTTTGAAGCTTCTTTTAGTTTTATTTCAGTAATTGGTAAAATTTCATCATTTTTCTTCGTTTGTTTCGTGTTATATTCACAATTTCGTCATTTATATTTTCATTTTCTTGTTCAAAATTGCAATCTTCTTGTTCATTTTTCACCTCAACAAATCCTACTAAATTACAGTTTTCTGTAACAACCATAAATGATTTTTTGCAACAAGATAAATTGCATTCAAGTTCGGTTGTTGAAGTTTTGGGTTTTATTACATTTTTATTAGGTTTGTAGTATCTGTTAGGTAATGGTTTTGGAGTGAGTAATGAATCATTACTTATAATAAAGTTTATGTTTGCTTTTTTCAACGCTAATAAAGCGCCATAAAGATCAACATTTTTGAATCGTTTTTGTAAACGTCGCTGTCTTTTCTTTCGTAATTTTCGTCGTTTGTTTACGATTCTTTCAAGTTCATAATTCGGGGATTCACTCTCTGTTGGTTCACTAATCGATGGGTTTATTAATGGAGGTATTATCATTTCATTCATTATTGACATTATTTCGGAATCAGTCGGGAAACTACATACTTTATGACTATTTCTAGTTTGTTCAACTTTATAACTATTTTCTGTTTGTAACATTGACAACTCGACTTGGAATGAACAATTTTCATCGTTCAATTTTTCATTTTCACATTGTAATTCCGTTTTTTGTTGTTCCAAATTTTTAATTTCGTTTTGAAGTATTAAAATTTCTTTATTCTTTGCATCTTTTTGTGTTTCAAACTCATTTTGTAAATTTCGTATTTCGTCTTTTAATTTCTGTATTTAATATTAGTGCTACATTCATGTCTCAATTCTTCTAACTCTCTCTCAACTAGTTCAAATTTCTTCTTTTTATTACAAAAATCTTCTTCAATTCATAAACTTCCAACTGTAAATCCGTTTTTTCACTAACAAGCTTCTCTTTTTCCGCTTGTAAATCCACAACTTTCTGATAAGTTTTCAAAAATTCATTAGTAATCTCACCACTTTCTTTCTTACTGGCGATTTTTTCTTTTTCAAACGCCCTCTGCCTCTTTTTGTTTGTGAACTGTCTTGTCTATCCCCTTCACGTTTTCATTCAATGTACTTAACTCTTAATTTGCTAGCTGATAATTCACTTCAATTGATTAAACTTTTTTTAAATTCGTTTTTCACCAACTGGAGTGCTTCAATAGAATGAATTAATTATTAATTTATTTGAGTATCAGTCGAGGAATTGTAGATTTTTGGTATGTAATATTGACAACTCGACTTGAAATGAACAATATCCATCGTTCAATTTTACATTTTCGGATTGTAAATCACTTTTTTGTTGTTCCAAGCTTCTAATCCCGTTTTGAAAAATTGAATCTCTTTCTCTAGTTGTTTAAATTTCATTTCTTTATTACACAATAAAACATCCTGAAAAACTCAAATCTAGTAGCTTCCTTTTTCCAGCTTGCAAATCCTCAAATTTTCAAAAATAACTGTTCGATCATCCCAAATAAATTCTGCATTGTATAGAGTTTATTGTTTTTTGTTTGTTTTTCTAATAAGCAACTTCTACAATTGTAAAAACGAGATTATATGACAAATAACATGAATTAGCATTAATTTTACTTTCGCAAGACAAAGATATTAAATTACATAAAACATTAAACTTTAGAAAATTTACTCCATTGTTCAATTTTTCCTAAAAATATTGAATATCCCGCCTAATTCCTATTGGTCAATTTTCTTTCATGGGTCACCAAGATAATTTAAAAAAATGTAATGCAATTCTTAATGCATAAACCAAATTTTTTTCTGCAGATGTGGTAATTATGGACTAAAAACTCAACATTTATCAGCTATTCTAGCAATAAAAAACGATAATGATTAAGCAAGAAAAAATTTGCGTCAGGGTGAAAAAATTTCGAAAAATATCGTAAAAACACTCACCATTGTTGGAAATAAACCAAAACATTGATTATTTCACACAATAAACTAACTTTAAATGTTCAGTTTTAAGTAAAAAATCAACAATAAACAGAAAGTTTATCTGTCAAAAATAGACAAGGCGTCTTTGAATTTACCTTTGGTAATAATTTAAATGAGGTTATGATTTAAAAACTTAAATATATTAAAGAAAAAAAATGATAAAACTAAAATTTTCCAACACTTTAACTAAAAAATCGTCAATTAAACTTTGAACCAAGTGTTGATGAGTCTCTTTTTGAAGGTTATTTGCATTAGCCAGTCCGAGTTGATTGAATAAATTTCCAAGACAAACAATCCATTTCTATTGTTGTTATTGTTTATTTACGTAATAAAACAACTGGTTAATGACCTTTAATGTTATCTTATCATATCTATTATTTTTTATCACTTACCGTGTAGGTGAATCCGAGTCAATATGTGACACGTAATATTTGTTCTTTTTTTTTCGATGCGATTTTGGAATCCATAAGACCCGAAGGCCACGAGGGTGTTTATTTCTTCCGGCCACTTTTATTCACTTTTAATTCAACAGGTGGTTTACTAAAAATAACTCAAAGCATTTTATATTGCTCACTTCACACTGTAGACGCTGCAATTCTGAATCAAATGACGTAAACATTATTTGTTATTCGAAACTCAAACGAATAAAAGAGCATTGTTGCTTAATGTTGATGGAAATAAAAGAATTTTTTATTTTTATTTGATTTTTTATTATTTAAATAGATTTTGGAAAAATGATTAGGTAGACCAGACAATTTTTGATAGGTGTTGTTGTAAATTTTAAATGATAACTCGGTGGGCTACTGTAGAAGAACACAGAAATGAAGAGCGTTACCCTAGCAACCAGTAACAAATATTTATTTATGGTGATGCTTTTATTGTTGATGTTGAGTTTTTCTTTTGCGTGTTTTCACTGAAAATTAACAAAATTTTGAAAAATTTGAGTGAATATATGACTTTTGAGTCTTTTGGATTTCACGTAAGTTAAATTTCATTTTATAAATTCAATTTTTTTTTTCTAGTATTATTGAATCAAAGAAAATTGTTTTGCTGACTGTTGGAAAATTATCAGATTTTATTTTTTTCTTATTGTTCCTTGGGGAGAAATTTGAGTTTAATCAGTAAACCAGCAAAATGTTGAATATGTACGTATGGAAATTTGTTTACTATACTTGTATGAGCAACTGTAAGAAAACGAGATGAAGCGCATATCCATGGCAACCAATAACAAACTTTTGTTTAGATTTTTTTAAGGTTAATTTTTTTCAGACGTTAGAAATTTATAAGTTTTCATCAGTTTGGAGGAATAATCGAAAATTCTATCACTAATAAGTTAGTAAATGTATTTGGGATAATTTTTTTACTCTTTCAAAGTTATTTTTTTCATAGGATCTAATCGAAATTCTCTTGCTTGGAGTGTTCAAATCCAGAAACGACTTAGTTGCCCTATAATAAAGCAGAAATTAAGTTTTCAGGGACTACATCTCGTCCAAAATGTTTAATCGACGTCAGTGTTTTAAGAAGTAAAACAAACAGTAAAAATTTGTTAATTTTTTAAACTGAGAAACAAAATTATGTCTATTCTAGCATTTTTCGCCCACTGCCAAGTTTGAATTGAACTTCCTTAAGGATTTATTCTTCAAGTTATTGCCTTAGTATCAAACAGAAAGTTAAATTGAAAAATCTGCAAAACAATTCCACACAGTAAACCTATGTTTGCGCTAACTTTTTGAAATAAAAACACTTTTTCTTTACCGAGACATCACTTCTAATCTATTTGGTTTTTAGAGGTAAAAAAGGCATCAACTTAATTTATTTTACAAACAACATAGAAAAATTATTAATTATTTAACAGTATTTTCCATTTTCGAAATAGCAAGCCAGATATCTTTAGCTAGAAGATCTGGGACTTCAAAAGCGGCGAAATGGCCCCCTTTGAGTTCATTACTTTGTAATAGTTTTGGAAACGAATCTTCAATTAATGGTTTCGGTGAATAAATAATTTCATTTTCGAGGATTGCACAAGCTGAAGGTACAGTAATTGGACCCCTGGAATAATTTTTTTTTTTTAGTTTTTATATTATAAAAAATAATCAAAGAATTACTTATCGTCAAAACCGTTTTCTTTTTTACCAAGCGACTCTGCGTATAATCTCATGGACGTGGTAATAGAATTGGTCACCCAGTATATCATAACATTGTCCAAAAGTTTGGTGTAAGTGTATTTTTCTAATAAACCACCATCAGGTCGATTCTTCCATTCTGGGTTAGTCCATGTAGTGAATTTTTCCAAAATGTAAGCTGCTAGTCCTGCTGGAGAATCGTTCAAAGCGACACCTATTTGTATATTTTATATTGAAATTGTTTATTTTAAATTAATAATTTTTTTTTACCAACAGTATCAGGTTTGGTAGCTTGCAGATGCATATACCCAAATTCCAAAAACATATTCGAAATAAAATCAGAAAGTGGATAGATTTTATGCTTTTTTTCTTCTTCAACAACAAGACTTGGCCAAAAACTTCCAATAAGCATCTTCAATCTTGACTTAAGGCTGGAACTCACACACATATTCAAATGAACACCTTTAACATATTCAGGGAAAAACCGCGCCATCGAAGAGCCAATAAGTGATCCCCAATCACCTCCTTGCACGTAATATTTTTCGAAACCCAATCTTTTCATTAAATTCTTAAAAATAACAGCAACTTTTTCACCTCCTAATCCAGGTCGTACAGCAGCTTGCGAAAATCCATAACCTGGTAATGATGGTACAATTACTTCAAAAACGAAATTTTTGTCTTTTTGGACAGTTGTAAGCATAGGAATAATTTCATAAAATTCACGAACTGAACCAGGCCATCCGTGTAAAAGCAGCAATGGTAATATTTTGATATTTTCTGGTACTTTTTGTGGTTTAACATGGATATAATGAATGTCAAGTCCTTGGATGTTTGTTTTAAATTGTGGAAATTGATTGAGGAATTTTTCACGTTCGCGCCAATCGTATTTATTTAACCAAAAATCGACGATTTCTTTTAAAAGTTTGGTGTTTATCCCATATTCTTGGTTTATTCCTTCTAACGGAGGAGTAAAATCGCGAGCGGTTTTCAATCGATGTTTCAAATCTTCCAAAACCTGCAAAATATTACGTAAGAGATTTATCGCTTGGAATTTGTTTGTTATGCAAAAAATATTACCTGATTTGGAACGTTTATTTTGAACGGAACTATATCAGTTTTCTGTTTGTTGGGATCCCCCGGTCCCCAGAATTCTTCAGGTGGTACTTGCACGACCGGCACTTTATTTATTTTATAAACAACATTACCAATTGCAAGTGCTAAAAGTAAAACAATTATTTTTATTAAAGCGTTCATGTTTGTGTGTTGTTTGTTGTAAAAACACGGATTTGAATGACTTTTAAATTTTGATAATATTAAGTTTAGTTTGATTAATATAAAAAGACGAAATGTTGAGTCACTGAATGATATAATAAAAAAACAAGATAATCGGATGACAACGCGAATAGAAACAGAATGACGCGACTGATTCCTCTTTGTCAAGGATATTCCATTAATAGAACGTTCAATCTACCAATAAAATACTTATTTACTGAGTGATAACATGCATAGGTACTTAAGTAGGAAGGTTTGGTATAAAATATTATAAATGCAACACAAAAAACTTTGATGACCTTCTAGGACAGGTTTGGGAAATTATTTGAAATTCGAAAATTGTATAATAACAGTTATTTATAGTACAAATATTTCGATCGAAAGAAATAATAGTATATTGTATACCAAGTTAGAAAATATATTTATTATAGCCAAGAATATGGTTAGAATTTTTTTTATAGTTGAAAAAAAAAAAAAGAATTCACATTCCATAACTACAATAAACAAAGTCTTTATCGCAATAAAATTCCTCCTGCTTGATAATTTCCTCGAAGTTTATGTTCTTCGAAAAGACTTAATGGAAGTGGAGACAATTTTTGATTATAAATAGAGTCAAGTAACGTCCATTAGTTATTAGTTGATTAAAATGAAGCTAAAAATTATTGTATTTGTGGCTACGTTTGTACATTACAATTTAGCTGGTAAATATGCCCCAATGTGGAAAAGTTTAGATACTAGACCAATCCCATCATGGTACGATGAAGCAAAAATCGGGATTTTGATCCATTGGGGAGTTTATTCAGTGCCTGCTTTTGGATCCGAATGGTTTTGGAAATATTGGAAAAGTATGTTTAACATAGATTTCTATAATTATTGATAATTTTCAATAGGTGGTCAAGCCGCATATGATTCATATATGCGAAATAAGCACCCTTCAAGTTTTACTTATAAAAAATTTGCTATGGATTTTACTGCCAATGCTTACAATCCCGACGAATGGGCAACTTTGTTTAACGACTCTGGGGCTAAGTGGGTACATTGATTGATTTTCTAACGTTTCTGACTGATTTTTTTTAGGTATGTGGTTTTGACTAGTAAACATCATGAAGGGTATACTCTATGGCCGTCGAAGCATTCTCCTGGTTGGAATGTTAAAGATGTTGGTCCGCATAGAGATTTGCTAGGTTTATTATAGTATAAATTTTTGATAGTTTTAATCGGAATTATTTTCAGGAGATTTAGCTCGAGCTGTCCGATCTAAAAATTTAAAGTTTGGTGTTTATTACTCTTTGTATGAATGGTTTGATCCTTTGTACTGTTCTGATAGGGCGAATTATTTCAATACTCAAAATTATGTCGATTCTAAAATGCTTCCTCAATTGAATGAACTTATCAATAATTATAAACCGTCGATTTTATGGGCGGATGGTGATTGGGAAGCTAATTATACTTATTGGAAATCCACAGAATTCTTAGCTTGGTTATATAACGAATCTCCTGTTAATAAAACAATTGTAGTGAACGATAGATGGGGCGATGGTGCTTTATGCAAACACGGCGGTTTTTTAACTTGTCGAGATCGATACAATTCTAAAGTTTTAAAACGGCGTAAATGGGAAAATGCGCTGAGTATTGATCGAAAGTCATGGGGTTATCGCGAAAACGTAAAATCATTATTTGATTATTTAATCATTGAAGACTTATTGATAAATTTAGCTCAAACTGTTAGTTGTGGAGGAAATCTTTTAATAAATATTGGACCGTCAAAAAATGGAACAATTGCTCCGATTTTCCGAGAAAGACTTTTACAATTAGGCGAATGGTTGAGAATTAATGGTGAAGCTATCTATAAATCTAAACCATGGATAACGCAAAATGATCCAGTAACTAATGAAGTTTGGTACACGGCTAAAGAATCATCAGTTTATGCTATTATTTTGAATTGGCCTAGAGATAATGTTTTGAGTTTGAGGGCTGTAGTATTGCTTTTTAAGAACAATGAAACTGAAGTGAATTTATTAGGAAACGAAGAATTAATTGATGTAAGCAAATTTTTGTTGAGTTTTTAAAAGATAGGCAACTAGTTAAACACTTAACTTTCAGTGTATAGTTGGTTGCCTACTTTAAAATATTTTTAAAATTTTAATTTTCATTTTGTATTTTTTGCAGTGGAAAATTGAAAATAATAGAGTCAATTTTATACTCCCTAATCCTTATAAAACTGCTAGCAAATCTGCGTGGGTTTTAAAAATAACTCCCAGTTCTTAATCTCAATAGTGGAAATTTTCCATTAATGTATTTAAATTATCAAGAAAGAATTTTATATAACTATAAATAGTGCTAGAGAGAATTATGTACTTTTTATTTGAAATAAAAACATTACATTACACACTTACACTACATTTTATTCCTTCTTCTTCTTCTTCAATAAATTAATCCCTTTTGGTTTTAATTTATTACTAATAATAGTTTCCCGTCTTTCTTTCTCTTCTTCTTGCAATTGTGAATGTCTTTCAACAGCAAAATCAATTTCTTTTGATAATTTTATAACTTGTTCAGCTAATTCTTGTTGTTTTTGAATTCGTCGTTTTTGACCAACCCCATAAGGAGTTGGACGTCCATCTAGAAACGTATAATCAGGACCATCGGTTAGAATTCCATCAGTATTAGGATTCAAAGATAAACCACGCTGTTTTCTCCATCTCTGATTCAAACATAAAAATGTAGCCGAATGGAAGTGTCTTTGAAAGGGACCTAACATCAAAACTACGAGAAAATTGCTAATGAATACACAAACTAATTGGAGAACTGTTAATTATTACCGTTAGTTAATACTCTAGAAAAAAAAGAAACTTTTTGCAGCATTTTTCTGTTAATTATTATTTTTTTTAGGTTAGATTTGAATTGACACATGACAAAAAAGTTAGGTTATGTAAATAAAAAAAAAATTCAAATTTTCTATAAGTTTCTATTTAAATAACAACAAAAATGCTTTGTATTCATATTGTATAAATCATAAATGAGATTCTTAAATAAAAAATATACAAAATTGGAACTTATATCTAAACTGGTATTTTTCGTTTTTGTAGAATTTCCTCTTCGAATTTTCCATATTCATCGCCAATAACTCCCAAATCCATGTTCCCATCAATAGTAAAAACAGGCGCTGGACAATCAAACTCCTTTTTATGATATAACCAATTTTCATGCATTTCATGTAAACTTTGAATATATTCAAATGGTACTCTTCGTTCTTCAGCTCGATTTCTTTTCACTATTCTTTCATAAACCACTTCAGGATCTGTCCTTAAATAAACAAACAAATCAACACCAACATCTTGATTATGTCGAACCCATTGGAACCATTCGTCAATCACTGAAAACTCTGGTTGTGATAATAATCCATCACGTTTCAGTTTTTCAACAAAACAAAACCGAGCACTGAAAATTGATCGTTCCATACAACGGAATTGAGTTGGACATTGTTGCGTATGAGTTTGGAGAAGTGTTAATTGGACGTAGGATTGGAAAGTAAAACTGTATTTTTTAGGATCGGTGTACATTAAATCTAAGAGATTATGGCCTTGGCAGTTGCGCCACTTTTCTAACGGCTCAGAGAAGACAGTCACGTTGCTGAGATTCTCCAAGTGTTTGAGGAATGTTGATTTGCCACTTCCAATGTTGCCTTCAACAGCTATTGTAAAAGGGCGGTTTAAAACGCGAGTCATTGTCGAGAAAAAACTTCTAAAATACATGACACATCGGAATTACTGATTTTGAGGGCTCAAGACTACTAACTTTGAGGTTATGATTTTTGACATCTGTCTTGTAAATATTCGCACATGAGAGTTACGTCATATTACATAATATTATGTTTCCTATAATTACTTTAAATATGATTCAATTAAGAATATTATTATTACATTTAAAATTTTTGTTATGTTTGAATTTGAACAAATATTAATTTTTTGATTGGGGATTTTTATGTTGTTATGTTGTCATTATGTCATTTTTAACCCTAACAATAATGCCGAATTGTTTATAATTCGTGTAATTTACACATTTTGTGAATTTTTGCATAAACTGGGCATTATTAATTAATAAAAATGAACGTAGAAGTCGCGCGTAAATGTAAGTTTACTTTTTGTTACATTTTGAATCTAAAAACAAACATAACCTGACTTTTTAGCCGACAGTAAAACGAATAAAGAAAATGAAAATGGGGCCGAACCTTCAGCTCCTATTTCAAAAAAAGGCATCTTGACATCATTCCTAACTGGCAAATCAATGGACATTCCCGATTCCGACATTGTAATTATTCCTAAATTATGATTATTGTTCTAATTTGAAAATTTCAGTTGGGGCGCTGCCGCTTCGTTTCAGAATTCGAAAAACTCAATCGAATTGGAGAAGGAACATACGGAATAGTTTGTACGTAGTATTGGACACTTAAATTTTGTTCTAATTTAATTTTTAGATAGAGCCAAAGACACGATTTCTGACAAAATCGTCGCGTTGAAAAAAGTCCGTATGGATTTAGAACGTGACGGAATTCCTGTGAGCAGTCTTCGTGAAATTCAAGTTCTATTGAAATGTCGCCACGAGAATATCGTTCATTTAAAGGAGGTTGTAGTTGGGCGCAGTTTGGAAAGTATTTTCTTGGCTATGGAATATTGCGAGCAAGACCTTGCTTCATTATTAGATAACATGCAAGCCCCATTTACTGAATCGCAAGTTAAATGTATAATGCTTCAAGTATTGAGAGGTTTACGTTATTTGCATCATAATTTTATCGTTCATCGCGATTTGAAAGTTTCAAATTTGTTAATGACAGACAAAGGATGTGTGAAAATTGCTGATTTTGGGTTAGCAAGATGGTTTGGAGTCCCATTGAGACCCATGACTCCGCATGTTGTCACGTTATGGTATCGAGCGCCAGAGTTGTTGCTACAAGCGCCTACGCAGACTACAAGTGTAGATATGTGGGCTGCTGGATGTATCCTAGGGGAACTTTTAGGGCATAAACCACTACTTCCCGGACGGAGTGAAATCCAACAATTGGAATTAATTGTTGATTTGTTAGGGACTCCGTCTGATGCTATTTGGCCAGGGTTTAGCGAACTCCCCGCTCTTGAAAACTATTCATTAAAACAACAACCTTACAATAATTTGAAACAAAGATTCCCGTGGTTATCAGCTGCTGGGTTAAGATTATTAAACTTTTTGTTTATGTACGATCCAAAGAAACGTGCAACTGCTGAGGAGTGTCTGCAAAGTAGCTACTTCAAAGAACCCCCACTACGTATTAACATCCTAGAAAAAAAAAAATTTTTGATTAATTGAACTTTTTTAGCGTGTGATCCAAAACTAATGCCGACGTTTCCGCAACATAGAAATATAAAAGGAAATAAACAATCAACAACTTCAGATTCTGCTACTGGGGCTGGGGATCAAACCAACAATCTACCAGCGATTTCAGATTTGGTTTGTATCTCTGCTAAATAACTTATTTTATTAAATTTCTGATTTTATAGCTTGGATCTCTTGTCAAGAAGCGAAGGATTGAGTAAATTTATTATTGTAATCGTTTTGTGTGTAAGAATAAATGTGTTTTGTATAAAAAAAAGGTGTATCATCTAACATAACCTCAAAATTAATCTACGACATAACCTAACTTGCGGTATTAAAGTTGTACTTTTTTTTTAAATAATCTCGATTTGATAAAATGCTCCATGTGTAAAAAACAAGTTTTAATTGATTTAGTAAGTAGATAGCGTGTTTTTCACTATTAATAAAGTGTAGTAGATTAATATAGAATTTTTTGTTGTTGAGGTTAGGTCGCTTCTAGCGGTTGTTGTTGAATTATCCATTTAATGTGGTTAAATAATTATTTTACATTATTTTATAATGAATGTTGTGGTTATTTTGTTTTATTTTAACAGGTATTTGCCGCTTTCTTCTTTTTTTGAGGTAAACGTTGAACAACGTTGGTGGAAGAGGTTAGGTTAAAAAACGCGGTTCAATGGAAAAAACCTTCAGTTTTTCAATATTTAAGGAAAAAATCATCAAAACTAAGTAAGTTCAATTCAATAGTATAAATTTTAGGTTTAAGATTGAAAATTTCAGTGAATTGTTAGCTGTAGTTTTGGAAAAGAACAAATCGTTGGAGAAATCGCAAAAATGGATTCAGCATTTAAAAACGCGTTTAGAATTAACAAAAAATGAAGTAAATACATTGAAATTGCGCAATGAAACTCTTATTTTTAATTCAAGTGCAGTTGAGAAGAATTTTGAAGCACTCCAATTGGAGTATAATGAATTGAAAGAGAAGTTTAATCAATTGGAAAGTGAGTCTGGGGCTACGATTAATAATTTACAAGTGAATTATCAGCTAGCAAATCAAGAGTTGAAAGATTGTAAACAAAAGTTGAGTACATTGAATGAAACACTTGAAAGGGATGGACAAGACAATTCACCAACAAAAAGAGGCAGAGGGCGTTTGAAAAAGAAAAAATCGCCAGTAAGAAAGAAAGAAAGTGGAGAGAATACTAATGAATTTTTGAAAACTTATCAGAAAGTTGTGGATTTACAAGCGGAAAAAGAGAAGCTTGTTAGTGAAAAAACGGATTTACAGTTGGAAGTTTATGAATTGAAGAAGAAACTATCAGATTTGAGTTTTTTTCAGGATGATTTTTGTAATAAAGAGAAGAAATTTGAACTACTTGGGAAAGAGTTAGAAGAATTGAAACATGAATATAGCAATAATATTAAAACTAAGGATAAAGAAATACAAAAATTAAAAGACGAAATACGAAATTTACAAAATGAGTTTGAAACACAAAAAGATGCAAAGAATAAAGAAATTTTAATACTTCAAAACGAAATTAAAAATTTGGAACAACAGAAAACGGAGTTACAATGTGAAAATGAAAAATTGAACGATGAAAATTGTTCATTCCAAGTCGAGTTGTCAATGTTACAAACGGAAAATAGTTATAAAGTTGAACAAACTAGAAATAGTCATAAAGTATGTAGTTCCCCGACTGATTCCGAAATAATGTCAATAATGAATGAAATGATAATACCTCCATTAATAAACCCATCGATTAGTGAACCAACAGAGAGTGAATCCCCGAATTATGAACTTGAAAGAATCGTAAACAAACGACGAAAATTACGAAAGAAAAGACAGCGACGTTTACAAAAACGATTCAAAAACGTTGATCTTTATGGCGCTTTATTAGCATTGAAAAAAGCAAACATAAACTTTATTATAAGTAATGATTCATTACTCACTCCAAAACCATTACCTAACAGATACTACAAACCTAATAAAAATGTAATAAAACCCAAAACTTCAACAACCGAACTTGAATGCAATTTATCTTGTTGCAAAAAATCATTTATGGTTGTTACAGAAAACTGTGATTTAGTAGGATTCGTTGGAGTGAAAAATGAACAAGAAGATTGCAATTTCGAACAAAAAAATGAAAATATAAATGACGAAATTGTGAAGAATAGACGAAGCAAACGAAGAAAAAGCGCGGTTTCACCAGAAGTTGGCAAAAAGCAAAAAATGAAAAAAATTGATGAAATTTTACCAATTATTGAAACAAAATCACCTAAAAGAAGTTTTAAACGGCCAGTTTGTAGCACCCGTCGTTCTGAACGATTGGTAGAACTGAAAGTACAAAAAGAAGTACCAATTGATGATTTTGAAAGTCCTCAATCACCTCCCCCAGAACCACTAAACCAACCCAAACCAACTTTAATTCCTCTAGAAAAAACGCCAGAAATTTTCGAAAAAATGCCAACTAGCAAATTGGAAATGCTTTTCAATAAACTTATTCTTTACTCAACTGAAGAAGATGCTTTGAACGAAGTCGTGCAAGAGTTTCAATTACAGGAACCTGCATACATTGCTGGGTAAAATTCAAATTAAAAAAGTATGAATAAAATTATATGAATTTTTAGGGCGATATTGGAACGTGTAGCTTTAGATTACCACGACAGTCCAGACACTAAATACAGTCCTGCTCCTTTAATGACAAACGTTCAAAGAATAATGTTGGGTTTTATGTCAAAATTGGAAAAATCAAACGTGGTTGGTGTATTCGAGGCTTATTTAACTCTAGCCGAACATAAACTACTAACTTGTAAGAATTTACAAGAGTACGGTCCTGTGACGCGGCTTTATTTGGCTATATGTAAATTACATAAAAATTTAACAAGAATGCGGAAATTATGCTGTGATGTTTTCTACTTTTGCGAAGATTTTGCCATTCCGTTTTTGTTTATTGTTTTGACGTCGTGGACCGAAGTGCTGCCGTTTGAACCCGAGTCTAAAGGTAAAACACTTAATAAAAAAGAACACACTATATAATCTTTTTCAGATTATCCAATCGCCAGAGTATTAGTACAAATCGTATTTATGAAAGATTGCAATAAGCCGGGGTTTAATTTAATGCCTTTAAGGGATTTATTGCACAAATTTTACGGATATCCGGCTGAACGCTGGGATTATAATGAATTTTTCAAAGAGCTTTTCGATGAATATTTGAGTAAGTTGAAAATTAGTTTTTCAATTATTCAATGTATTTTTTTTTTATAGAAAATCCGTGTCGAAGTTCCGACTTCGCTCTTCTTCTCTACTGCAGAAATCGTCCCGAA
Source organism: Latheticus oryzae (assembly GCA_030157265.1). Taxonomy (NCBI): domain Eukaryota; kingdom Metazoa; phylum Arthropoda; class Insecta; order Coleoptera; family Tenebrionidae; genus Latheticus; species Latheticus oryzae. The sequence goes on along the minus strand of CM058048.1, from coordinate 27,560,885 downwards.
AAATGGGTTTATGAAAAAATCGACGAACATCTAAAACCGTTAGTTAGTTTAAACATTCAAGACAATTTTAAAGCAAGTTTAGTTATATTGATTGGTAATTTATACCATAGATTTAGTTCCAAAAGTGAGATAAATTATTTACCGAAAATACGTGATTGGTTTAAAAGTTTAATCAATGGTAAGTACTTACTTACTAGGGAAATCCTCGATTAATATTTAATTTTGTAGAAAACACACCAGATGTCGTTAAAAGATCAATCTATTTATGCTTAACTAGGTTAAAGAAAAACTAACTTCAATCATATTTTTTTAATAAATAAATCTGTTTGCTTGAGTAAAACTGTAAATGAGATGTTGATAAAATAAAAATGAAAATATTTACAGCTTAAAAATGCTATTAAATACTTATTTAAAATTAACAGCAGGACCGATTCTTTTGTGTGGTAAAGGATCAAAAGGAGTTATATTTCGGATTTGTTTTTCCAAATCTAGTGAGTAAATGTCAGCGGTTAATTCTTCCATTGGAATTTCTTTATCAGCTTTGGCTTTTTTCGTTGCTTCGTCTACTACTGCTCGAATTTCACTATCAATTGCCTAAAATTACAATGAATAATAATGAAATCAAAATATTAAAAAATTACTTTAAGCTCATCAGCTGTCACTAAATTTGCTGTTATAATTTTTTCTTTAAATGAAGTAATAGGGTCACGTGTTTGACGTACTTCTTGGATTTCTTCGCGTGTTCGGTAGCTAGTGCCAGGGTCGGACATGGAATGCCCTGAATATCTATAAAGGACGTTTTCAGTATGTTGCAGTTCTATAATATAATAATACCTGTAAGTGGCTGCTTCCAGCACAATGGGTCCTTTTCCGCTAGCGCAATGATTTACAGCAAACTTTGATGCTTCCCTCACCGCTAAAACATCCATTCCATCGATCCATATTCCCGGAATAACGTCACCTCTGGTATAATATGCCGTGTTGGCAGCTGCTCTTTCCGCACTAGTTCCCATCCCATAACCATTATTTTCACAAACAAAAATACATGGAATGTCCCATAATTTTGCCATATTGAAAACTTCAAACACTTGGCCTTGATTGGCAGCACCGTCGCCATATAAAGTGACACAAACGCCGTCTGTGTCTCTATACTGAGAAGCCAAAGCAATACCTACACCTAAAGGTACCTTAAAAATGTACAAAATTAAACTTTTTTTTTTATTATTAATCAATTTTTACATACTTGAGCCCCCACGATGCCATTTCCTCCATAGAAATGATCAGTATACATATGCATCGAACCACCTTTGCCTCGAGCACAACCATTTTGACGTCCTGTCAATTCGGATAATACACCCAATGGTTCAACACCCATCAAATGACTCCAACCATGGGCACGGTATGCTGTTATGACGTCATCATGGGGACGTAAAGCCGCTTTGATTCCTACAGCTACTGCTTCTTGACCCGAATATAGATGGCAAAAACCACGAATGATTTTTTCTTTGTATAAATTTCCAGCGCTGGTCTCCATTCGCCGGATTGTGTGCATTTTTTTGTATAAAGTAAGGGCGTCGTCCCGACTCAGGCTCACACTTGTCGAAGGGCCCTGGTCTAGGTTATGTAACTTAAACGGCTGAAAAATGATAAAAATGTATCGGATTTGATAATAATCACATGTAAGTGAAGATTTAATATAGAAAAACATTGTTTTACAAGCAAAATTCTTAAAATTGAAAATGTTAAATTGCTTACAGCGCCATCTGTAGAGTCACTGAATCAAATGGATTTAATGGATTTTTTTATTTTATTCAAAAAACTTACTGTAGAGTGATTTAGAAGACAAAATTTCTTAAATAATCAAATTTTAACTTATAAATGAGTCAATTTTCGAAAAATATGTTTGTTAATATTCAAATGACGTTTAGCTCGAGTAGGTGACAGCAGATGTCGCTGTTTAACCAAGCAAGATTGAAGTAATTTCTTCGAAAAATTATTTTTCCTAATAAACTTAGTTTAACAATTGTTAATAATAGCTGAAAATGAAATGAAGTAATAGCAAGAAATGAAATTTAATCGAAACTGGCTGAAATTATTGAAATTTTTTTTCAAAAGTTAGGAGTCATATTTTTCAGGTAAATCACTCGATTTAGGCAAAAAATTACTAACAAAAATTATTATCTTAATTTCAATAGACGGAGATTATCTATTCATCAATTTTTCTTTGTTTTTATAATTTTTCCAAATATTCAAATGTCATTTTTAATTCAAGTGAGTGACTGCAGATGTCGCTTTTTACAATTGTCAAACTCTTTAAAATTATTTTTTTTTTTCAGAAATTGCGCTCAAAGCTAATGAAAAAAATGCTGAATATAATAACAAGAGATGTTATTTAAGTAAGTTGATCTTAAAGTATTTATATTTTTAACAATTGTTGGAAGTTACAGTCTAGAGGTAAATCACTCAATTCAAACCCAAACTACATAAATTCCATCAATTTCACTTACTTTTGTTTCGAAAGACGCTTCAGTGGCATAGTTTTTCGTCGATTTAATAATGCCCAATGCCTTCTGTAAAAACACCAAAATTATAAATCACAATTAAATTATATTAGTAAATTACTTTAGCAATATTAATAAAAAACGTCTCCTTCATTTCAGTAAAATACAATTTGCGATCGATACAACTCTGGACCTTAATTTAACCTTGCCAAAAGTTAAAATTTTCCAAACTTTTTACTTACTTTTTGAGTTAAGGCTTTCTTACACAATGATCTAGCACAATTCGGAAGCATTTTGTTAATGATGAATCAAATTTTCACGATAAAATTAAAGTTTGAAGAAAGGGACGTCCTTTAAAATTTAAGGTTAGGGGATAAGGTCACTCATCAGCTGTCAGAAGCATGTCATTTGTCAAATGTTTCAACTTGTCTTTTTCTAATATACTAAGTTAGAGAAAGATAAACGATAACCACAACCTTGATTTTTGGCGCGTAATTTAAAAATTTTAATTAGTGTTTACGTAATTTTTTGTTACGTAAGTACTAAAAATATGCTGGAATTACTTGTGATAAGTATAAAAACTTACGTTTGAATGCATCTTAATAATAATTGAAGGACAAATGTGTTTAAACCGGTCAGAAATTGTATCCCAACTTTGAAAAAAAGATTATTTTACATTCCACGACAACATAAAAACAACTCGCAAACTCTTCATCACATTTATTCAAGAAAATAACTATAAAATCCATAAATGCGTTTTTTGTAGAGTATTTCAACAAAAACTTTGGTATTCAAATCTCTATATAATATTAAAAAAAAAGTAAAAAGAAGGTCATCCAGGCGTTTATCCATCGTGATGCTATTAAAAACAAATTATTTATCATAAGTACATTGAAAATAATTCAAATGAATCATTCGCAATTTTTCAATTATAATTAAATAAAGGAAGTTGTTTGAATGGAATTTCACTGTCATGTAATTTGGCACTCGAAATACTGTTCAATTTTTCTCTTTTTCGGTTAATAAACCATTCGTTTTAATAATCACAGCTTTATTTTCATCTGTATTTAATGGAACTTCTTCATCTGCTGGTTTTTTCACTTTCCTAATTAACAAAAACATAATACTTTTTTTTTTTTTTTTTTTTAAATATCAACTCACTTTCCAAAAGCTTCACCTTCTTCCATCGTTTCCGGTAATTTCTTATTTAAAGTTTCAGGAAGAATTAATGACATTACGCCTCCTAGAAGTGACAATGAACCGAAAATAATCAAAGGAAGAGGACCCCAAAATTTACTCTAAAATCAATGAATTATTTGAGTTTTTACAATTGAATTTATACCAAAAGATTGATGTATGGAGATGTAATTGAACCAATTCGAGCACACGTGGATCCAGCTCCTAAACCTGCGTTTCTAATAGCAGTTGGAAATTGTTCCGTTGAAAAAATATAAACAGCGCCGTAACTCGCTGTTATTGCCAGTTTTCCAACGCTGGCTAATAGTACAGTAAGCCATTGAAGGTCTAAAATAGAATTTTATGAATTGATTTTTAGTTAAAAAAAAAATTACCATGAGGAATGGCCATTGTGAGTAAAAGCGCAACTCCTGCAACAATCATACATCCACACATGACAAATTTCCTGCCCCATTTATTTAAAGTTAATAATAAAAAACTATAAGCAGGAATTTCTACAGCTCCTGAAATAACAAAATTGATATAGGGATTTCCCCCAAGATTATTCGTATTCCAAGATAAACCATAATACGTAATATTATTAGCAAACCTGTAACAAATTCCTATTAGAAAAATTCAAGGACGTTTTTATTTATTAATACCAATCGAATAATATAATCAACGATCGTTTTCTTAAGTTGGAATGTTTGAATATATCCAATACTGTTGCTTGTTTGTCATTTACATTCATTTGTTTCGTATCAGACCGTAACAAATGATCTAATTGTTCATCACTAATTGTTTTTTTATTTTCAGCAGCTGCGATTTTAATTAAAATTTTTGCTTCATCGATACGATTGCGGCTTATCAACCAACGAGTCGATTCGGGGATAAAACTAAAGTAGAAAATACGAAAATGCGATTGGTTTATTATTTACTTACCACCAATAGCAGAAAAATACTAAACCGGGAAGTGTTAACGCCAATTGTAAATTTCTCCATTCGTTGATATAAATCGCAAAGACGGCTGTTAACATATAACCTACTGAGAAAAACATCTGACATACGGTGCCAGCTAGGAGACGTTTTTGCGGTCCGACCATTTCCATTGCTACAATTTTGATATTCGATTTTTTTAATTTTCAAATTTTAGGGGAATTACCAATAACATAAGCTACAAGAAAGACACCAGATGTCGTTGCTCCGACAATAGCTCGTGCTATACTAAACGACCAAAGTTCAGGAGCAAAAGCGGCAATTAAACCAAAGACTACTTGGATTATTAACGATGAAAAAAAAATTAATTTACGACCATATCTAAAAATTTTGGTGAGTTTTGAAAAATTTTAAAAAATATTTTTACTTGTCTGAAAGTTGGCCAAAAATAATCGATCCTAACATAACACCAACCATGAATAGAGAATTACTGGTAGCTATCATATGGGCTCTGGTACATGTTAATGTCCATTCAATCACAGCTGTATACCCATAAACATCCGTATCGTAAATATACCCATCGCATGGTATTTCAGTCCGATTGATTATCATCGAACACGATGAATATTTTTTTTTTAAAGAGTCCCATGGGTACGATTTATTTAATTCTTCTTGGGACAAATGGTAACTAGAATTGGGGAATTCATTTGGCAGTTGGCATCTACAAAAAAATAATCCATGTGTCTTATTTTTATACAGGATGTCCGATTTTTTAATATCTTATCTATAAAGTAATTAATTTTATCATAATTAATGTCTTACAAAATATAAATTATTAAAAAAAAAAAAAATAGAGATAAAGTTGAATGAACGCGTATGTAATCAATTTATTATCACACAGTGTGCGTAAAATGTTTCTTTTTTAATTTAAAAAAAAGTTGATTGCATTCATGAATATTTAAAATATTTGCATATTTAAAAGTGTTGAGACAGGTTTTCAATAATAATGCGCAGAATTTATTTTTAGAGACGTAAATAAGGCGGCTTTGATGCATCAAAAATAATAATTAAAGTAGGCTTTGATAATATTGGACCATACTGTATAAATATAAACAATGATTAAATTAATTCATTCATAAGTTTAAACAAAAGAAAATTTACTACGATTTTACTACAATAATCCATTCATTGTTGTTGACACAGCCTACTGTAATTAGTACATAGAATTTCCTGTTATTTAAATATCCAAATACCGTAAAATGTTTTCAGTAATAAAAAAATTTTAATAATTTTTCTAAAATTAAAAACGTTGATAACGACTTGTTGATAAAAAAAACCGGAAATTGGAATAAAAAAAAAAATACCTGTATTCCGGCTCTGCAATCAGAAAAACAGTTCCTAATTTATGGAAGGCACAAAGAATGGCAGGAAGGCATAATAAAAAGTAGATCCTTTTTTGGTACCTTCCAAAATCCCCAATTATTGGAATAACATCGTCGTAGCCCATTTCTGTGAAAAAAAAATAAAAATAAAAAAAAAATATATTTATCAAGTAGGTACCTCGTCTGATCACAGAATATAGTCAACTGGTTGCTACGTAACAACTCAACAACAATTGAACAGAATCAAAAACCAATCAAATTGTTTCATTTTTAGAATCAAATTCCGCGCCAATATTAGTGTTATTGAGTGTTACCAAGCAACGTTTATCATAGCCACCTAAATAAATCAATAATGACGAAATCGCCTGCTCTATATAAAACTTACTTTTAATTAAATGAATCCAAATTAGTTAGAGAAAAATCTTAAAATAATCAATGGAGCTAAATAGGGTTAACCAATCAACCAAATGTTTATTAATAGTTTTAAATCTATCAATAATTAGTTGGACGGGTGGAGAATCACGCCATGCGCGAGAAAATATTCACACTATTTCAAAAATAAGCTTTTTGAGTGGATTTCCTTCTGTTATTTATTAATGGTGGTAACACTTTATCACAACTAACTAGGTTTACAATTTTTTATAATTTTTGATAAAATAAACTGCATTTTTTACGATAGTTTACTTAAAAAAACGATGATCAACTCCTAACAAGCTACTTTTGGTTTTTTTTTTAACACTTGCAAGCTTAAAAGTTTGAGAACTACTGGTTAATCTACAGGAATCTGTAATACCATCACTATATCTATTTTTGTTTATTATATTGTTAATTGTATATACTTTTCTCTGTCATTTTGACATCTGTCATACGATTTTAACCTTTATGTGTCATGTCTTTACGTTTATTTCTCGTACAAAATTGTCCGAATTATTGGAAATTCTATTGATTTGTGTCAGCCGCAATGGTGACGAAGTGTTGAGGGTGTTGTGTGGCTAAATTACAGCAAATAAAAATTCGAATAATTTTTACTCAAATCTACAGAATGTTAATTAACTCTAAGTTGCTTTAATTATTGTAAATTGTTAGTTAATTTTTGATTTTATTTATTATAATTTATAGTATTTTGTTTGCTTTAGATAAGATGTCAGCAGCAGGGACTCCATCGACTGATCCTTGGGTTATTTTAGCCCGGGAAAGGGCTCGTTATGAAGAGCAGTTTAAATCGTTGAAACCCAACAATGGGGTAGTCACAGGAGAGCAAGCAAAAGGTTTTTTTTTGCAAAGTCAACTGCCACCTTTAGTTTTAGGTCAAATATGGTAGGTTTATTATGTTTTTTTTTTTTTATTAAAATTTCTTGATGATTTTTTTTTTGTAGGGCACTTGCCGATACTGACGCTGATGGTAAAATGGACCTAAATGAATTCTCAATTGCTTGTAAATTAATTAATTTGAAATTGCGCGGCTTTGAAGTGCCTAAAGTGCTTCCACCGACTCTTCTTGCTTCGTTAAAAACAGCCACACCGCCTGCTATTCCTCCTCTTCCAAATCCAGCTTTAATTAGTGCTCCTGCACGTCCTGAACCACCTAAACCAGCAGTTATACCGACAACACAACCATTAATCCCAGGCATACCTCCTACTATAATGGGTGTTCCGCCACAACCAGTCCCAACTATACCGACTGGAATTGTACCACCAATGCAAACCCAACCACTTATAGCAATGGGAACACAACCATTAATTAACCATGTTGTACCAACGACGTTCAGTACACCCACACCAGCGCCATCTGTCCCTCCTGTACCATTAATACCTGCTGTAACAACAGCTACTGTTGTAACCGCCCCTCATATGTCTCCAGTGGCGTCAGCGAGTGTTCCTGCCATGGGACCAGGCGCTACCAGCACTCCGCGATCCAGCATTGCCAGTCTAGATAAAGTTGCATCAATTGAGTAAGTGTTAAAATAGAGGTTATGTCAAGTGTCAAAAATGACAAGTGAGGTTAGATAAGTGTCAAAACTTGATTATTTTTGTTTTAGACAAGTGGATTGGGCTGTGCCCCATCAGACTAAACTAAAATATACGCAAATTTTTAACACAACTGATAGAACAAGGTCTGGGTTTTTGTCAGGAGCACAGGCTAGAAATATTATGGTTCAGTCTAAGTTACCACAAGCTGTTTTAGCCCAAATTTGGTAACAATTCAATTTTTTGTGTTTTTTTTTTCTTATTGTTGATTTTATGATTTTAAGGGGTTTGTCTGATATGGACGCTGATGGTCGTCTCGGTTGCGAAGAATTTGTATTAGCTATGCATTTATGTGAACAAGCCCAAATGGGCAATTTGCCGCCAGCGAAACTACCATTGGAATTAATTCCGCCGTCTTTCCGAAGAGGTCCTCGAACAGCGTCAATTTCTAGTCAAGGAAGTGCTCCTTTAGAACAAGATCCAGCTGCTACTTTACTCCAAAGTATATAATAATTATTATAAAATTTGTATTCGTATTTTTGGGTTTTAGCTTCATTCGAAGACAAACGCAAAGAAAACTTTGAAAAAGGTCAAGCCGAGTTGGAGCGTCGCCGCAAAGCGCTTTTAGATCAACAAAGAAAAGAAGCCGAAGAACGTGAAAGAAAAGAACGAGAGGAAATGGAACGAAAAGAGAAAGCAAGACAAGAAGCAGAACGAAAGCGAATGGAAGAGTTGGAAAGGCAAATGAGAGAACAACAAGAACAAGAACGATTGAAAGAAGAAGAAAGAAAGAGACAAGCAGAGCAAAGAGAAGCAGCACGAAGAGAGATGGAACGTCAACGTCAACTCGAATGGGAAAAACAAAGATTACAAGAATTGCAACAACAAAGACAGCGTGAACAAGAAAATGTGTTGAAATTGAAAGCAAAAAGTCAAAGTTTGACAATAGAATTAACAACATTAAATGATCAAGTTAAAGAATTATCTCAAAAAATTTGTGATACTCGTTTAGGTGTATCAAATGTTAAAACAACAATTGATGGAATGAGATCAACTCGTGATTCGCAAATGCAAGAAATGTCCCAATTAAAAAATAAATTGAAAGAACAAAATGCAAAACTTTTAGCTTTATCACAAGAAAAGGCAAAATTAGATGCAAAAAATAAATTAAATGCACAATCAGGACAAGATGCTGAACAACAAGCTATAAATAAAGAAATAACAATAAAAAATCTAAAAGAAAAAATCGAAGATATGCAAAAACAAATCGAAGGAAAATTATCGGATATTGAAAATAATAATACACAATTAAGTGAATTAAAAACACAATTGAAAACATTAATTGATGAATGTGAGAATTTATATTCGATTTATGATGAAAAACGAATGAAAGTTTTAGAAATGAAAAGTAATAAAAATGATTATAATTGGAAAACAAATGATGCTTGGGGTGATGATGGAACAACACAAGAAACTAATTGGCCAGTTGATAATTGGGGAAGTACAGCTAATCAACAATCGGATGAGATCGGTGTGGTTCGGTATCGAGCATTATATGAATTTGTAGCACGAAATTCAGATGAAATTTCATTCCAACCTGGAGATATTATTAATGTTCCTACAAAACAAACAGGAGAACCGGGATGGTTAGCTGGGGAAATACGCGGACATACTGGGTGGTTCCCTGAATCTTATGTGGAACCAGTAGATGGCGTTAGCGTTCGAGAAACAACTAATCTTTATGAAGAAACCGAAACTAAACGTTTAGAGTATTTAAAAATTGTTTTAATTATATTCTTTTATTAATTGGATTATTCTAGGGGTATAGCGGAAGTTCCTGAAACGACAGAAACAACGAATATCACCACTACAACAGAACCATTGCCGGTAATTCCCCAACCTATTGAAACTGACGAAGTCGAATATTACATAGCTAATTATCCATATCAGTCACAAGAAGCTGGTGATCTCACATTTAATGCTGGTGATGTAATTACAGTTGTGAAAAAAGAAGGTGATTGGTGGACAGGCAAGATTGGTAGCACTGTCGGAATTTTCCCTAGTAATTATGTACAAAAAGTGGATGTTGTAAGTTGATTGTTTGTGAATTTATGTTGGTAAAACTGTGTGTTTTTTTCTTAGAATTCTGGTACTAACACTTCTGTCAGTAATACCAATAATACAACTGAAAGTGCTAATACTCAAGTCGATAATGAGGTTTCTCAAATCAACGAAAATAAAGTAGCGGAGAAACCAATGGACACACCGGTCACAACCAGCGCGCAGGTTTGTATTTTTCTACAAGAAGTTCGAAGTTTGGGGAAAAATGAAATTCTCTGGAATGTGCTTACACTAGTTGGCTGTGCTAATGCTCTAAATGTCATTGTTTTGTGTGAATTTGTTTAAATAGTTGGTAAGGTCGATTACTGCAAAATGGGAATTTTAAAATCGACAATTTTTTATAGTTTTGATCGTAATAATGCAATAATCATTTCTAATTCTATCGATTTGGGTGTTAATTACGAATTTTTTGCTTCATCAAAGTATTCAATTTTTTTGAAAGATTTGCCGATAAAACAGTTATCTGGTTGTTACTATAATTTATGTTTAATTTTTTTTAGGGTGTGAAGGGCAAGAAGCCAGAAATAGCATCCGTAATCGCCCCGTATCAAGCCACAAGTTCGGAGCAATTATCTCTTCAAAGAGGTCAATTAATTATGATTCGAAAAAAAACCGATTCAGGTTGGTGGGAAGGTGAGCTTCAAGCTAAAGGTAGAAAGCGCCAAGTGGGTTGGTTTCCAGCAAGTTACGTTAAAGTTTTAAATAGTAGCGGACGAATAAGTGGAAGAACAACACCAGTTTCAACAACTCGAATGCAACAAGAAGTAGTTATAGGTAATACAGTTTTCTGTAATTGTTTTTTTTTTTTTTAATTTTAATTTTTTAGATAAAGTAGTTGCGTTATTCCCATACACTGCTGCCAATCCAGACGAGTTAAGTTTTGATAAGGACGATATAATAAGTGTGACAGCACGAGAAGAAGAAGCATGGTGGCGTGGTGAATTAAATGGTATTTCTGGATTATTCCCAAGTAATTATGTAGCTCCACTTCAACAGCAATGTAAGTAATAATGTAATAACACACGCATGCTTTGTAGAAATTCACTTTTTTTTGTATTTTGTTTTTGTAGGAATTTAACAGCACCCATCCTACCATTAAGAAGCTGAAATAGTTCGGAAATAATAGGAAAAATAGAATAATAGAAGTTATAATCAGAATGTATGTGTATTTCATCTGCTAGTTTTCTGTGTTTTAACAAGATAAGTTTTAAAGCAATTTATTTTTTATGTCGTTTTGATTATAATTATTAATACTCTTTTTTTTTGTTATATCTTGTTAAAATGTGGTAGCTACGTTGAATGTTTAAAAAATTTGTGATTTTCGATTTGATTGTTTCAATTTATGTTGTGATCAACATTTGCTCATTTAAGTTTATTATGTTTGTCCATTTTCAGTGAGTTTGGTAGGGTGGGTGTTGGTTATATATATATATAAAAAAAAAAATCGGTAAGATTTTTGATTATTTATTTAGTCATAAGTATTTTTTCACTCCAATTTTATTTAATTAATCAGCAACCACCCCACTAAACTACACAACAATTTATGTATAATATTGCCTTTTTACATATTAAATTTATGTTAAATATTATTAAGTTTATGGATTTAGAGCGCTTTTGCAAATTTATTCAAAAATTAATTACAGCTAAAATCACAAGCGCTCTCTATTGATATTTATTGCAAAGTTCTCACTGTTATGTAGTTGAAAGATACTTTTTAAATAAATGTAATGCAAAATTAAAATATAATAAGCAAGGAAAAGGGAGAGTTTTACTAGAAAAAGTGTCAGCTTAGTGGGTTTATTATTATTATTATTATTTTTTTTTTATTTAATTTAATTTATGAAAAAATGTTTAGCTGCAGTTATTAATAAAAAACGTCAAGACTCTATTCGAGAATTAGTACAAACTGAAAAAGCATACGTCGATGATATGACAATAGTTCATGAAATTTTTGAAATTCCATTGAAAAAAAGTGGCGTTGTGAATCGAGACGAAGTCGAGAAGATTTTTCTCAATTGGTTTGAAATTTTACAATGCAATCGGAATTTTCTATCGGATTTATACGATTGGACGAGTTCAGGAAGCGATATTTTAGGACCGGTGATAAGCAAACATGTGAGTATTCTTTTTTTTTTATATATATATATATAAAAATGAAATTAATAATTTTTTTAGTTGCTCAATATGCAAGCTTACGAAACTTTTTGTGGCAAACAACTTGATAGTGCTTCACTTTTACAAAAACTTACCGAAACATCAACAGCATTTCGTGATTTTATGAAAAAATGTCAAAATAATGTCGCGACAAAAGGAATGCCTTTATCTTCATTTTTAATCAAACCAATGCAACGTATTACTAGATATCCATTGTTAATAGGAAAAATTATCGAAAATACACCAAAAGAACATCCTGATTATGAATTATTACAAGATGCTTTACGTAATGCTGAAAAATTTTTAAATGATATTAATGAAAATGTTCGAGAGAAGGAAAATCAAGAACGTTATGATTGGTTACAACGTTATGTACAAAATGATTTGAATATTGTTTTTAATAGCGAAACTAATAAATTAGGGCCTAGGAAGTTGATGCATTTTGGAATTTTAACCAAAGTAAGTTGAAATTGGCGCGCAAACTTGGTTGCTTTCAATTGGTGGATTTTTACAACACCATAGCAACCGATTGTTTGGTTGAAAAAATTGTCTTAATTGTAGAAAATTTCATAATTTCAATTAAATAAATTATAACAATCAAAAAATAATAATCAAAGTGTGAGTATTTTTGTAAAATTAAAGTTTTTAGGTGAAAAGCGGCAAGGAGTTGGTTGGATTTCTCTTCAACGACTTCTTTTTTCTAATTCAGCCTAGTAAAAGCCTAGGAGGTCAATTCACATTCCAAAGGAACAATAATATAACGTATAAAGTATACAAACAGCCTATTTTAATCCAAGACTTGACAATTGGCCGCGAAAGTACCGATCACGTGGAACAAGGCACTGACTCCAATCGAGTTATCAAAATCCAAGACAATAAGAATAAATATACTTTGAGTTTATTAGCGCCTACAGTAAACGAATGTAATTTATGGGTGAAACGTATAGAAAATTGTAAAGAAGTTTATAGTAAAGTCAGTCGATTGACTTTGAATAAAACCAAAACGAGTGAGTATCAATTTGAGTAAATTTCGCTTAAAGCTTGAAATTTTTCTATTGAAAATGTGTCGCTTATGTTTGTGCAGAGCCGCATTTGGGGAAATCGTGCGGTCGTCTGCTTATCCTTGTCCAAAAAGGAAAACGTTTTGTTTCGTCTGGTAAGCGATCAACTATAATTTTCTCTGCATGCTTTCAGTAAATTTTGATGAAGTTTGGCTTCGATTAACGATAGAATCTGCCAGTGAATTAATATCTAGAAGTAAAAAAACTAACAGTTTAAAGAGGAAAGGTATTTTTTATAAAATGAACTTAATTCGTGTGTTGGTTCTTATTTTTTATTTTTTTTATGCTTGTATTAGGTAAACCTCATACTGACAATGTGTATTGTGAAGTGATTCTTGGCGACCAAAAACAACAAACTGATTTACCAAAAGACCAAATTCTTAATGGGAATGTTCCACAAACAGGGATACCATCTGTACCTACAATAGTATGGAATCATAGTATGCAATTCCAATTGAGAAATATCGAAACTGAAGTTGTTACGTTTACGGTTTATGGGATGAATCTTTATTGTCCAGATGGTATTTATTTTAAGTAGTTGTTTGGTTTTTGATTTTTCGTTTAGAATTTCTAGGACGCGCCGAATTAAAAGTCATTGATGTGATGAAAGAAAGAGAAAACACCAATGGTCCAATTATTAAAAAACTGATACTACACCAAGTAGAGTCAGGTGAAATTGTTGTTAAGTTAGATTTACAAATGTTCGATTTTTGAATTTACTGTTGATAATAATAATAATGCAAACAAAACAATCAAAATGTTAGTTGATATTGTTATAACTTCCTGCAGGCAGTGAAGTATCGCTTATTAATCAATACTTCACTTTTGTATTTTTCTATAATTGTTTTGTTATTCAGCCGAAATTGACTTTTGTTTTTGAGTCACTTTTGGTGTGTAAATCCCACGTCAAGTGTGTTCTAATAGAAGTAATTCCTTCTAGCTCATATCATAATTTTGTACCACTTTATACCTATTTATATCATTCCTCTTGCTCATTACATTGTTAGAAAACTTGTGATGTTGTTGTGCAGAAAAAAATGCTTTAAATATAATCTACATAATTTACAACAGTTGGAAAGCTTATTTAATGCAAAAAAGTACAAAATAAATAAAATATCAACAAATTTCATTCAGTCATATATATGAATTGTTATTCAAATGTCATGAGATTGCTTGGAAGAGGTATTTGTTCACCATTTGCTGCTTGTTTTAAAAATTTGCACCATTTTTCGGCTAAACTTCTCGTGCCTGCTTTATATTTATAAACATTGCCTCGATTATGATCGATTATCTGAAAGCAATCTTGTTGAAGACCACTTTCATCAAGAATTATCTGACAGCCTGTTAAAGGTACCAATTTACATGGCTCGCGTTTAAAATCAGATCGATGATGTCTGAAATAAAACCTAAATTATGAAATCTTTAGAAATTCAATCGAAAATTACCCTTTGAATGATTTTGGTGAAAAATAAACTAAAGAAGTGGTCCAAATTTGAAGCCAATAACGTTGCCATGAAGTTACTGTTGGTTTACGTCCATCTTTTAAGACAGTTTTTCGACGAACACAACCTTGCATCGTGCAGAATTGATCGTCTGAACTCAGAGAATCTTCTGATAATCTTAAAAGTTCAATTAACTAGAGTTAAAATTTATAATGAGTTTATACCTAGTGAGTAGTGTTGAATTTTCAGCTGTGGATTGTGATGCTTGTAAATCACCGCTTGGTGATGGTAACTCCATATGGCGCAAATGCACCGAATCCTCCAATTCAGAATCATCTAATAAATGAAGAGCTTTTGGAAGCTCTTTCGAATCAGCGTTAAACTTGCTGAAGATGCTGTCGACAAAAACTTAATTAGAAAAGAATAATTTTCAAAGAAAAAACACCGATTATTATCTACTGTACTTCCACATGCAACTTTGCTATTTTTAGGCACTTACCCCCAGGGTATGACCACAGAGGGATACCCTGTTTTGTGGAAGTTACGAGGAAGACTTGTACTACGAAATCTAAACAAATTGCATTTTATAAAATCCGAATTGAATTTTTTAAAATTTTGGGTGAAACTTACTTAGTCCCTAAACTTCTGCATTTTCGATGTCCTGGTATGAATTTATTGCTGGAAGTAACAGCATGAAGACGTAACGATCCACTTGAAGCTTTAGCTGGTGATAAATTTAAAGAAGCAATTGCTGACGTATCAACTACTGATTCTTTTGAGCTGCAACTTGAAGAACTTGGGACTGGAGACGGAGGCTCCAAGCGTAGTGAAAGTTTATATTGATCGTCTTCAACAAATTTTTGTAATTCTTCGATATATCGAATGGAATTGAGATAATCTTGAATATGTGAAATTGGGCTAAGATGGGAATAATCAGAATGTTGATAATTTGAGATAACTCTTAAAATGTTGTTCATTTTTAGCGTTCGTTGTTGAGATTCTAAACCACCAGAATGTGGATGAGCCATATCGATGTAAACAAGATCAGTCAAATACAAACCTAAAAAAAAAATTCAGTAATTGAAGAAATTTAAAAAAGAAAAAAAAAAACCTAAATATGGTATGCAAGGTAGTTTCAAACTCTCAATATGTTTCCTAAGATTCGCCCAATTATCAGCATCAGAAAAAACTTCTGCAAGTTTATCAAAACTTTGTTTATCTTTTTTTGATAATAACATCCACGTTTTTGTTAATCTATAAACAGCAGCACTTTGTAAAGCAGAAATTATAGCAAAAAGTGAATGGAAATTATTCAATTCATATAATTTTTTTGCTATTCGAATAAAAAAACTTAAAAGTTCAGCTCTTTGTTTAGCTGTTGTTCCTCCAAGAATTTCTTGTACAGTCCAAAAACTCACATGATTGAATCGTTTTGTAAAAGCGACAACATTTGGTGCTATTGTTAATTTATTCTTTTTATTCCAAGCACAACTACTGAGTTCATCTGGTTGTATATTAAGAAAAATCGGAAAATCAAGAAGTGTCAATTGACTAGCAAAATCTTCTGGCGGAATCCTGAGTATGTCGAAGACAGCACAACTATAATTCTTTGATCTAGATTGAGATGAAGTATTTGGTAAACTTTGAGTCTTGGCATGAGTGAACGCTGAGCCGAATAATCTAAACAAAAAATTAAATAAAAAATCAAAAACTATTAAATTTTTACCCATAATTGTAGTAAGTTACAGGTGGTCCCGGTCCTCCCGATGTCGAAAATTTCCTAATCCTAGTTTGCGATAAACATTTGTCATGGTTGGTTGATAATGAGTCGGTTTGTTTTCGACACTAAAATTTAATATTTTATTTCAATTTTAGACATTATTCCCTCTTACCTCTGCTTCCTTTAAAGCGGCAAGACTATCGACAGATATATCACGAGGTATTTCAGAATATCGCATCATTTTCATCATAAAAACTAATCATTAAAAGTTAAAACGCAATTCTATTTAATTGTTGAAACAATTAGAGCGTTAATGCATGGATATTGTGTAAACTTCTTCATTAAACACGTACAACTTATTATCAAAGCGGAAAATAACAATCATGGGATTCCCACAATTAAAAAATTGAAATAAGGCAAAAGTTGGGGATTTTAACATTTTTAGAAGTAAGTTGGTACTAGTGTCGTTTGAAAATTGAAGTTGCAATTTTCGATTTTGTGTTTTTTCTCTAATTTTTAAAAATAAACGCCTAAAGTGTAGTTTTGCTATTTATTATGTTTAGGTGAGTCTTTTCAATTGTTTATTATCAATTTTACACTTAAAATCGCGATTTGTTTGACAGTTTCCAACATAACCTCAAAATTTTTATTAATAAAAAAATTATTATTAAACAAATAAAAATTTTGAATATACAATCGAATATATTGACCTTGTTGGAATTTAAAACCACTGATTGTCATTTAACCTCAGGTTATTGTGTTTCTGTGTCAATATACACCTAGTGAACTAAAAACTATAAATACATTAAATTTGATGTCTTGATAATAAAAACAGAAAATTTCATGTTTATCTCTCATAAAACACACGGTCTAATTATCATTTCAAGGAAATTGCCTATTTACGTTACACGAAACAGGATAGAAATGCTTTAAACCGAATCAATTGATTCTTGAAAGGGTAAAACGTTTAACCTTTGACGGAAATTGTAATTTAATGCTTTAATTAATCGATTTTTTCAATAATATAGACATATACACCCTGTGATTAAGTAAAATAAAAGCAGTAATAAAAATACAAAGCGGAAACTTTCTATTGTAATGAATTTTCTCATGTTACGGGCGTTGAATACCTTCCTGTTTAATTAATAAATGAATCAAAATTCGAGAAGCAACTTTGATTTACTAAAAAACTAGAATTCTAGAAATAAAATGCAAAATCGCAGTTGTATGTTGAGCAAATTGAGCAATCGTAGATTGATGTGTTATTGGTTGCTAAGACAAACAAAAAAATATCATAGCATTCTTTTTTTTATACGATTAAACCCAATTTCTAATTGGATGCTAGACTGGCTATGAATTTTATTAAATATTTTTATTTATATATAATAATTTTTTTCTATTTGTGACATTTTCTCGTTCATTTTTCAACATGTCAAGTGATCTATGACTTTCGTGTGTTGTCATTTTTCTTTCAATCATTGTTGTAATACGCAATAATATATACACAGTGATTGTGAGAAATTAATCAAAAATTGAGCACTTTCCTTGTATTTTTGACATTTTCATGCTCATTTTTGAATTTATCAAGTTATCTATGACTTAAAAATCCATGTCTATTTTCTAATAGTGGAATAAATATACTTAATCTGTCATTTATTCAACTAATCACATTTTTACTCATAAGCTAAGTTAATAAATAGATATTATTATTCTACATTTCAAAACTTTTTTATTAGTCATTGCGCTAAAAACTAATCATTTATTAAACTTAAGATAATCAGAAAAAAATTTATAACAAACAAAGAAGCTTGAAGGTAAATAAATTATCATTATTCCACTTGTTTATTACTTAATACAAAAAAAAAATCCATGTACTTTCTAATACATTTTTTACTCTAATTTAATCACAAATAAACTTAAACAAAAAAAATTAATAACAATCCCGTTTTTTTTTTCTCAATCAAGTAATCGTTGATTATACATTCACTTTTTTTTAAAACAAATTGCAAAAAATGAAAAACACTAAAAATTTAAATAAACGCTCGAATGCATAATTAAATTAATAATTATGATTTTTTTAATCGTTTTAAGAGAAAGATTAAAATCTGAAAATATTACAAATTGATGTTAAAATAATTTATAGGTCAACGAAAAATTTAGAATTGTTCCGCTTTCTTATTTTTTTAATAAAAAAAAAATAGAAAAAAAAAAATAAAAATTGATAACCCCTATTATGTAATTGTGGGATTGTACAAACTATTTTGAAATAATTATAATAATAAGAAAAAAATTGGCAACAGACAAAAGACACTTTTTGGCAGTTATTTGATTATTTTGTCTAAAAATAATAATTTTTTTTTTTTTACTAAAATAGCTAACCCCCAACCCCCAATCAATACCTCCCTAAAACTACCCCAAAACTTGCAACAAATAAAAATCCCTAAAATAACTTAATTTATCTCTTCAAAAATCAATCAATTTTTTTTTATAAACAATCAAATAACCCCAATAAAAACAAATCTGAAACTTACCAAAAATGAACAAATTTTCACAATTTTATAACACACAACTGTTGTACATTTTCTATACTATTAAAACTAATAAAAATAAAGTTTTAAATACTTAAGTGAATAATAAATTCTTTACATTTTACCACAACCATGTTATTTGTAGAAAACCCATCAAAATAAAACTGACATTAATGACAGATGTTTGCTATTTAAAGTACGCATGCTTGATCGAAACTAAACGATTGGAGTCGATTTCAACCGAACTAATACCAGGTGTTAAATAAATTTTTTTTTTATTAATATACGAGGGAGAGTTACATTTTATGTGCACAATAAATTATTATTATTATTAGGGATCTAATAAATATTAATTAGTTCACTATTAATTTGACTAATATTTAATCTAAATATATGATATTATTTATATTATACTTTAAATAAATTTTAACATTTACATAATTTGTAACATATTTTGATATAAAACTCTGATTAACATTAATTTATAAATAAATTGAAACAATTTTCAAATAGATTGTTGCAAAAATATATTTATTACTGTGTGTCTATCAAGCAGTCTGACTTAAAGCCCGACTTACACTAGAATAAACACATAGCAATGACTTTCAATTAACTTATTTCTATTAGGTGTTTTGGCTCAGTCTTGAAGAAACAGTTTAAGCAACATAAGAAAGAAAAATCTAGTACACTTGTAATCAAAATAAATGAAAATCAATATAATTTGCTAGAATTTATTTTGATGACAGGTGTACATAAGCCAATGACAAATAATAATACTCAAAATAAATAAAACTGTTGATTTTTTTTTTTTTAAGTCATAATTACTTAACCACTCTCTTTCCTTTTAATAAAACTCTGACTTAGCACCAATTTTAAGTAATTTCAAGATGACTTAAAAATTTAATTGATTTGATTTTTACTTTTTTTCATCTTGTTTGGCTTTAACGGGCGGGGTTTGAGCCGGAGTTGGGTCGTCTTGAAAAAGTGGGTTTTTCACTTCCATTTCGCCAGTCTGTAAAAGATTGTTTTTGATTGGTTGAAAAAAATTTCAAGGATACTTACAGGAGCCAATCCTGGACATTCGTATACTGTATAGTCTCCTTCTTCGTTTTCTTCGTCGCTGTCAGCTTCGGACACTGAGCCGTGGCGCTCTCCGGCCGCAACCCTACTATAAACATTTCAGTTCAAAATTCTCGTCTTAATTCAACAAATGATGATTAAAATAATTTTAGCCAATCATAGCTTGAGATTGTAGTTTTCTAGCGAGTTTGTTTTTTTTTATGGTTTAAAATTGGCGATTGAATGATTCAACTTTGATTGGTGATGATATTCAATAGCCATAGCAACGCTACTTTTTGTCCAATCAAATTTGAATAATTCAGGCGGGATTTTTAAATAGAAAACAAACCTTTCCATCGCTATAATTTGTTGTTTTTGATGTTGATAGTGATACATTTGTGCTGATTGAGCGAGTCTTCGATCGCCTGAAGGAGATACATCCTTATTAGGTCCTGTAACACCATAAGCTGGATATTCCACATCTGAAGCATTTTTCACGTGTTTCTGTAAACTGAAAAAAAAAAAAAATATATATATATATCAGTGAAAATGTTTAACTAGAAAGTAGGCTAAACGCTACAAATTAATCATTTGTTATTAATTTTTGCAATTTCTCTATCTATAAATCAACAATTTTTATTAATAAATTATTAATAAATAAATAATGAAACTTTAGCTTTTTTCCTCAAATTCTGAATAATTTTATTCATACAGTAATATTTACTTTTCTATTGAAAAAACATTGAATTTTCTCATGGCAAATGAAATAATAATAATGTTGGTAGCACTGTCATATTTTCATAACAAACAATTCCATATGAAAATAAGGGTGAATTGATATTTCTTGTAATTGTAAAACAAATGCACAAAAAAATCGAAGCTTATACAAAGTGTTTTACTTTTAATTATTCATAAAATTATATATCTTACACATCTTGAGCGATATTATAAACTCCACTTTTGACACATGTGAAAATTTGAATAACATTTTGAAACATTGAATTACACTTTGATTAAAATTGCAAGAGCGCGACTAACTGCCTCCATGAGTTCCGCCGCCAAACTGACGTAGATTTGCCATTTGTAATGTAACTTAGACCCTTTACTGCTTAAAGCATCATTTCTATACATCAAGCTTTAATTCCGTACAACACAAACCGATAAATTATCAACGAAATGGAAAATTAACTTTCAAGAAAACTCAAAAGTGAGTTTGAAACAACCGCCAAAATTAATCAATCCGATTGGACGAAAAATGTGAGTAACTATGGTAATGCGAAAATTTGCCAATCAATTTGATTAATTTCACGCGGGCGATTTAAATTTTCCAAACAGTCATTCCTATCGAAATTTTGATTATTATTGTTAATATACAGAGTGTTATTACCGCCGCTAGTAATTTTATTATTTTTCACGTTAATTTAATAAAGAGATTATATTGGATAAATGATACCATTTTGTTTGATGATAAAATAAAATTTGAAGCAAAAGTTCTAGTTCAAAGACTTTTAATATTATTTCTATTTAAATAACAAAGCTTCATGCTGTTAATATTCTCTTATTGGATTCTTGAAAGATTTGGAATTTTTTGAGACTGGTTAAGAGTCTATTACATAATAATGGGGATTTTATCTCGATGGAATTTAATAACAAGAGGATTAAAGACATAATTTATATTCAAAATCCCCATTTAAATTGTTACTATAACAACAATTGATACTGCAATTTTTCTTTTTTTTTTTTTCTGTGTTGAAAATAAATCGATTAAAGCCTTAATGACTACTTCGCGTGAAAGCAGCTCTATATTATATTCTATCGATTATAACCATTCTTTCATTTTCCGCGATATTAGTTTCTGTTGCTTGGATTGGATTTATGATACAGTTTTCTCATTTGGATTATGATTAAGTACGATTGATTTTTTAAAAAAACCGCTCAAATTGTTATTACTATGGTAACGAAAATATCCGACGAATCAGATTTAACGCGCAAATTTTAATGTGTCAGTGATTTTTGTGATTTGGAAAATTCCAAATGACATGACAGTCATTTAAATCAATGTCATAGGGCAAATTTTTGTTACTTCATTCAATCAAGATTATTTAATTGAGTCAAGTGTTTACTGTGCTACTTTATCAGTTAATGATTAGAGAGGTTTGCAGTGGGGACGCTCAAAATGGATTAAGTAGTACAGAAGAGGGAGAAAAGTAAGTCCGTTTAGTCTCCGATTTTGGATTTCCAGGAGTATTCAGAAGGCTTATTACTAAACCGGAAATGACATTTAATACTGGTGGTAAGTTTGTTAACCATAATTACTATAAAAAAATAAACACACATTATTGTGAAAGTTATACAACTCATTATACACCTACTGCTAGTCTATATTGTTGTTACTATGGAAACTATTAATCCAACCAATTGAAACTTGTTGAATGCGCGCGTTTTTCAAAGTTACGTTTTTTTTTTTCTAGAACATCAACATCTTCGTTACAACCCGCTCAAAGGGGAATGGGTTCTCGTCTCTCCTCATCGTTCTTTGCGTCCTTGGGCTGGCAGTCAAGAAGATCCTCCAGTTGAAAAAGTCCCCGAGTTTGACCCTAACAATCCATTATGTCCCGGTGTCAAACGTCAATCAGGAGCTGTAACTCCTGAATATAAATCCACTTATGTTTTTACAAACGATTTTCCATCGTTATTAGAATCAGGACCTGATCCTCCCGAATCCGATGATCCTTTATTTAAAATGAAACCAGCAAAAGGAACTTGTCGTGTCATTTGTTATCATCCTCATTCCAATGTTTATTTTACTTCAATGTCGTTGCCCGAAATTTTGGCAATTATAAATGAATGGATTAAACAATTGCGAGAATTAGGTAAAACTTATATTTGGGTTCAAATTTTTGAAAATCGTGGTGTTATCATGGGTTGTTCGAATCCGCATCCACATTGTCAAATATGGGCAAGTGATTTTATGCCCAATGAACCAGCTGTTAAAGATAAGCAACAACGAAAATATTTTGAAAAGTATGGACGACCACTTCTTATGGATTATGTTAAAAAAGAAGTTGCGAAAAAAGAGAGGATAGTGTACGAGAATGAAGAATGGATTGTTGTAGTTCCATTTTGGGCAGTTTGGCCTTATGAAACTATGGTTTTGCCCAAACGTTATGTTCAAAGATTTTTCGATTTGAATAATAATCAAAAAGAAGCGTTAGCTAAAGTTTTGAAAGTTTTAGTCGCTAAATATGATAATATTTTTAAATGTAGTTTTCCATATTCGATGGGTTGGCATGGAGCACCGACTGGAAGTCTAATAGGCGAAGATTTACCATATTGGACGTTCCATGGAATCTATTATCCACCATTGTTACGATCAGCAACTGTTAAAAAATTTATGGTCGGATATGAATTGTTAGCACAAGCGCAAAGAGATTTAACACCGGAAGCAGCAGCTGCTATGATTAAAAGACAACCGGAAGTTCGCTTTTCTGACAATAGTTGAAAGATTTTAATAAATTTTTGTTGTTGGTTTAGTGTTTTTTATTTCAAAATTGGATTAGATTTTCGAACAAAAAAATAAAAAAAAAGATTTATAAATGTGTGAAATTTTGTGTCAATGAAGCGTGAGAAAACAAAAAAAAAACAATTTTTTTAGTTTTTGGGTAGATGAGTTAGGCAACACACAATACAGCGAGTTGGAAAATGCATGTTTTTTTCAGTGAAAATGGTTATTTTATGGTTTTTTGATTGAAAAATTGTGAGAATGTGATTGACTGAGTGAATTAGGGATTGTTTTATTTAATAAAAAAGATGTTCATGGATTATTGGTCAATGTTTATAGGTTAGGCAATACACAATACAGCTGAATTCAAAAGTTGCGTTTTAGCTACAAAAAACGAGCGATTTCAAACTGACGTATAAAAACGTTAATTTAGAGTTTTTTCAGTTGAAAATTTGTCAGAGTGGGATTGATTAAATGGATTTGTTATTTTATTTTAACAAAAGATGGATTATTAATCAATTAAACTTTCGTGAGTTAGGCAACACACAATACAACTAAAATAAAATTGCATTTTTTTTTTTTTGTATAAAAGATAACGAGTTTCAACCAGACGATTAGAAAACGACAATTTTAAACATAATCGTTCGCCAACTTAAATGGAAATAACGAGTTATGCAACACGCAATACAGTTGCCTTAAGCCTGACGCATACGAGATAAACACGTCAAACCAACAGTAACCTTGATTGTGGTTATTCCGCGCTTTTATCACTCTTATCATTTAGTTATCAATTGAAAGAATGACTTACTTGTACCATCCAATCCCAAGAGCGATTAATCCAACAGTTGCAGCAGCTGAAATGGCTGAAATAACCGCGATTATTGAAATTCCAGTCGATTTACTTCTTATCACTTGAGGATGTACAGCAACAACATCTGTTTCTTCATTTTTGCCAATATTATTACTTCTTTGTTCGGTTTTATCATCAGTTGTTATTTCATTACTTCTTGGACTCACTCTTATATTGTTGACATTTTTAGGCAAGTTTTCAGTTTCAACAGCTGAAAAAATTTCATAAATTTGACATAAATTATGTCATTTTCACACAGTCCACTTGACTGTGATTTTATTTACCTTTATTACTTTTCCTGTTATCAAAAAATCGTTCATCTGATGGGAGATAAGCGAATTGACTTGGATCTTCAATTAATTTTGCTTTTTCCAATAAATTATCTTCAGTTTCTTCATAAAAATTCTCATTTTGATTATGTTTAACAATTTCTTCATCTCCGTCTTCTTCGCCAAAACTAAAATCATCTTCTTCGGGTGGATACGGTCTGACTTCATCTAAATTTGCATATTTTTTCACATTTTCGTCGTAATTATCTTCAAAATTTCGGAAATTGTAATATAAAGGAAGATCTTGATTTTGGTTTTTGTTCAAATATTCTTCAAATTTTTTTAATTGGGTTGCGATGGGTGATAATGGGTATTTTTGGATTTTGCGGTAAGGTGGTGTCCATGGTTTTTGCCATGGATATGGTGGGTTTTGGTAGAATGAAGCTAATTCATCGGGGTCTATAGGCGGACGAGGTTTTTCCCCCGAGAAATCGAATTTTAAATCTGGAAAAAATCAAGTAGTCAATCAAGCTGGCGTTTCTTATATATATGTTAATTTATGTTCAACAAATCGAGTTGGCTGTTATCATAATTACATCCGGTCTAAATAGTGTCAAGTGTTTTAAATGGTTTAAAAATAGTGAAATTGTAAAATTTTGTATCTAAAAATAATTTGGCGCTTTTTCCCATTTTTCAATTACGACGTTTAAATGAAATTTTTTATTAAATCAACATACCTGGGTATATTTCCAGATCGCCGGAAGCACAGACACTACATGTTATAATAATGACAAGACATATGAAAGCGTTTTTCATATTGTAAATATCCAAAGGATTCACTCCATATGTTTGAACAGTCCTGCCATTTTTCCAAATAATCAATAAAATACCCAACATGCCATTGGGTAACGCTTTCAACGACGTCACTAACAAATTAACAATATTTCAGACCGCAAAGATGAATGAAATATAAAATGTACACACATGCGCTGTAAAAAAATTTCTGTATCGTGTGGTTTGATAATATTGAGTAGCTGAAGCTGAAAGATTGGCTGAAATTAAATGTTTGCTGAATCTGGAATTTTTCGTCATTTTTCATAATATTGGGACAAATCCAACATTAAACTATTCTTTTTGGTTTCTTTGATTTTTCAATTTAAGCCAAAATAATCGAATCGGGCTCAAACCTATCTAATTTGGTCTTTTCTGAGACAGAAACTCAAAATATATAAAATTCAATAGTTTTAGTTAGGACGATTTTCGCCTTTTTGGATCGTAGCACTGTTAAGTCTTTGAGCATCGAGCTGAAATTTACACTAAATTATACCTTTTGACGTCTTTTATTTTTTTAGTATTTTTAATTTGTTTTAAGATAAGCCGTTTGGTCGCAATCGGTCTCCAAACCCAACTATGAAACCGAAATTTTAAAAATTCATAGCGCCGTTATTCCAAAAGATCAACGATTAATATTTAGCATGCAGATAAAGCTTTAAAATGTCTAGAAATCTAGCTTGAGTTCAATGCTCTATCTCAATTAGAAGCTGAGATATTGGCTGACATTTATTCAAAGAAAGTAAAAATCGCTAAAATCGAGTTTTACAAAAAACTTCATATCTAACTCAATCTAAGTTTTTTGATATGAAGAATTAAGAAATGAACATAAAAAGTCAAAATTATTTTCAAAAATTTTCTAACAAAATTATAATAATTTGAGTCAGGACGATTTTCGATTATTTTACTGTTAGGTTTGTTATTTCCTTGAATATCGAGTTGAAATTTGCTCCTATTTACTTCCATTATGCACGTTATGAGTAATTTGACTTTTTTCCAGTTACGCATAATGCTTTCTCCAATGAACTTATTACTCAACACTTTTCCATTGCGTAATGACATCAATTATCCACTTTTTTAGCCTCATTACGCAACAGATATTACTTCAATTATGCCAAGTCCATGAGTAATATTCAATTTTACTATTTAATTATTTGAAGTTATTATGCAATAGTTTTCTATACAGTAATGCTTTCAGTTATGCACTGCATGAGTAATACCTGATTTTACAGAATAGCCAAATGAATTTTTTTTAACTTTTTCTAAACAAATTCCATTTGTTTCATAAATGATTAAACAATTAGTTTTTAATGATTAATTAGCGTCATTACTTGACAGCTTGAAGAAATTACTTCCATTATGCACGTTATGAGTAATTTGACTTTTTTCCAGTTACGCAATATGTTTTCTAGAATAACTTATTACTCAACACTTTTCCATTGCGTAATGACATCAATTACCCACTTTTTTTTCATTTATGCACGCCTATGAGTAAAAGAATACATTCGTTTCTTAAATTCATTAATTAATAGTTTTCCCTGACGTAATGTCTACAATTATACACTCAATTTTTACTCAAGATCCAAATAATTTAATGTGTTTTTGCAAAGTAATCAGTTTCATTACATAACAGTTATAAAGTGGGTTATTGTTTCATTTATGAACGTCCTTTGATACTATTCAATTTACCTAATAGTTTTCTCCAGTTATGACGTTTGATTTTTTAAATTTAATGCGAAATAATTTTTATGACGTAATGCCTCCAGTTACGCACTCCATGAGTAATGTTCAATTTGTTCAATCAAATTTTTATTTTTAAGTTACGTTATTTTATTACGCAATTTTTTTTCATAATGTATGTAATGATATCAATTACGCACTTCGTGGGTAATGTTTATTTTTGCTGAATAACTCAATAGTTTTTTGCAATTTTTTAACACCGGTTCAATTTCTTTTATGAATAATTAACTATTTTTGGTGAGTAATAGGCGTCATTACTCAACAAATTGAAGAAAATGCTTCAATTATGCACGTACATGGGTAGTTGGACTTTTTTCAATTATGCAATATGATTTCTTGAATGAACATATTATCCAACATTTTTCCATGGCGTAATGCCATCAATTACACACTTTTTTCATTTTTACTGAATGTCCAAATAATTTTATTGTGTTTTTGTAAAGTTTCATTACTTAACAGTTATAAAGTAGGTAATTGCTTCAGTTAATATTTAATTTTCCCAATAAATTTATAAAATACTTTTCCATGGTGTATTGCCTTTAATTACGCACTCCATGAGTAATGTTTAATTATACTAAACAGCTTTTTGTAATTTTTTATTGAGAAATTTTATTTGTTTTATTAATTTTTGTTGAGTAATAGACGTCATTATTTAACAACTTGAAGTAATTGCTTCAATTACTCACGCACATGAATAATATTTGTGATGCAATTTGATTTCTTGAATTCATTAGGCAATTTTTTTCCATGAATTAATATTAATTATGCACTCTGTGAGTAATGTTTAATATTATCACTTGATTTTTAAATTCATTACGCAATAGTTTTCCATGGCGTAATGAGTCCAATTTTTTTACCTGAATAGGCAGTATTTAAAGCTGTGAAAATCACCACAAAAAACGACGTCGAAACCTAACTAACAGAAACTCAAAATATATAAAATTCAATACTTTTAGTTAGGACGATTTTCGCCTTTTTGGATCGTAGCTCTGTTAGTAATTTTAGTTTCGCTCTATTGATTGAGCTATTTGATCGCAATTTACCGCGCCAAACTATGAACTATGAAACCGCAAATTCAAAACTTTGAAAAATTATAGCGCCCTTATTTCCAAAAATTCACAAATAATATTTACCACGATGATAGAGCTAGAAAAAGACTACAGAAAGAGCACAAGCTCAATGCTCTATCTCAATTAGAACCTGAGATATTGTCAAAAATTGTTCCAGAAATATTACTAAAAAAAAAACACCAAATCGGTATTAAAAACAAAAAATTGATAATTTCGTAAATTTATTACTCACAACCTAAGTTACAATAATACTTTAGACCTTCAACAATATTTTTCCAAAATAAATAAATTTAAAAATTTCAACAATAAATAAATAATTAATTATCATCTGTCGACTCTCCTTCTGTCCCATATCTACTCTCTTCCTTTCGATTCTTCCCCGAATTCTGCTTCTTCTTCCTTCTATTAACCACCCCATCCTCTTCATCCATCATCCTCATTATCAACATCTGATCGGAAGTATCTAAAGGCGCTACTGAAATATCTCTAACCGCTCGAAATTTCCCACAATTATTCAAATGTTCATTTTCTAATCGAAAAAAATTCCAAACAAAACGCCTAAAAACACTAAATTTAATCAATTTTTGGAAAAAAAAAATAACTAACCGAAACACTTCCAATGGCGCTAAAAATGTTACCATAAGATCGGCATGGATATAACCCATTTCAGTTAACGACATCGAAAACGCCCATCCAAATCTCAAAATAAAATCTTCGATTATTGCGAAATAATAAAACCACTGAAAAATATTCAATCAAGATATAAAAGAGTGGAATAATGGATTTTATTACAGTCGATGAGTAAACGATTTCTTCACGTAAAAATTTATTATCGCCTGCTTTTGGATCGAATAGACCCCAGTCGAGTTTAATATCCCATGTGTAAGCGTAACAAGAGCTGATAAGAGATGCTGTTATCCACAGATAGAAAAAAGGACCCATTACGTCCGAATTATTGCCTAAAATACACAGTTGATTAATGAGTGGATTTACGCACGTTAATAGATAATGGTCT
This sequence comes from Latheticus oryzae, assembly GCA_030157265.1. Classification (NCBI taxonomy): domain Eukaryota; kingdom Metazoa; phylum Arthropoda; class Insecta; order Coleoptera; family Tenebrionidae; genus Latheticus; species Latheticus oryzae. The sequence continues at coordinate 27,531,560 of CM058048.1, read as the reverse complement.
AAAGAATTTCATTGTCATTATGCAATAGTAAACAAATTGATTTTATGTGAGTAATTGTGTTTATTATATTACGTCATGTGTAAAGTTATTTACTAATTGTTAATTTGTTGTAAAGTAATATTTCATTTACCCGCAGCCGTGAATAATTTTCAGTTTTACGAATGCACACTCCATGAGTAATAGATAATTTAGACAATTTTGAATTTTCGGATTTGATTTCTTAATTTTATTATACTTTACTTTTCCATGGCGTAATGCTTATAATTACGCACTGCATGAGTAATACTTAATTGTACTTTTTATTTATCCGTTTTTTTTTTGTAATTGCAATTATGCCAAGTCCATGAGTAATATTCAATTTTACTATTTGATTATTTGAAGTTATTATCCAATAGTTTTCTATAGACTAATGCTTTCAGTTATGCACTGCATGAGTAATACCTGATTTTACAGAATAGCGAAATGACTTTTTTTTTAACTTTTTCTAAACAAATTCCATTTGTTTCATAAATGATTAAACAATTAGTTTTTAATGATTAATTAGCGTCATTACTTGACAGCTTGAAGAAATTACTTCCATTATGCACGTTATGAGTAATTTGACTTTTTTCCAGTTACGCAATATGCTTTCTCGAATGAACTTATTACTCAACACTTTTTCATTGCGTAATGACATCAATTACCCACTTTTTTTTCATTTATGCACGCCTATGAGTAAAAGAATACATTCGTTTCTTAAATTCATTAATTAATAGTTTTCCCTGACGTAATGTCTACAATTACACACTCAATTTTTACTGAAGATCCAAATAATTTAATGTGTTTTTGCAAAGTAATCAGTTTCATTACATAACAGTTATAAAGTGGGTAAATTGTTTCATTTATGAACGTCATTTGATAATATTCAATTTACTCAATAGTTTTTTCCAGTTATGACGTTTGATTTTTTAAATTTAATGCGAAATAATTTTTATGACGTAATGCCTCCAGTTACGCACTCCATGAGTAATGTTCAAATTGTTCAATCAAATTTTTATTTTTAAGTTACGTTATTTTATTACGCAATTTTTTTTCATAATGTATGTAATGATATCAATTACGCACTTCGTGGGTAATGTTTATTTTTGCTGAATAACTCAATAGTTTTTTGCAATTTCTTAACACCGGTTCAATTTCTTTTATGAATAATTAACTATTTTTGGTGAGTAATAGGCGTCATTACTCAACAAATTGAAGAAAATGCTTCAATTATGCACGTACATGGGTAGTTTGACTTTTTTTCAATTACACAATATGATTTCTTGAATGAACATATTATCCAACATTTTTCCATGGCGTAATGCCATCAATTACACACTTTTTTCATTTTTACTGAATGTCCAAATAATTTTATTGTGTTTTTGTAAAGTTTCATTACTTAACAGTTATAAAGTAGGTAATTGCTTCAGTTAATATTCAATTTTCCCAATAAATTTATAAAATACTTTTCCATGGTGTATTGCCTTCAATTACGCACTCCATGAGTAATGTTTAATTATAGTAAACAGCTTTTTGTAATTTTTTATTGAGAAATTTTATTTGTTTTATTAATTTTTGTTGAGTAATAGACGTCATTATTTAACAACTTGAAGTAATTGCTTCAATTACTCACGCACAATTTATTACGCAATTTTTTTCCATGAATTAATATTAATTATGCATTCTGTGAGTAATGTTCAATATTATCACTTGATTTTTAAATTCATTACGCAATAGTTTTCCATGGCACACTGTACGTAATTTTTTTTACCTGAATAGGCAGTATTTAAAGCTGTAAAAATCACCACAAAAAACGACGTCGAATATTTTAAGGCATTTGCTAAATGTGGAAAAGCTTCTTTGGTGTCTCTATACCTCCTCAGACATTGGGCAAAACGAAACCAAGCCGGTAAACATGCCATAAATGGTCTTATTACCATATGTTTTTCCACACATGCATTTGTTTCTAAAAAAAAATTACAACAAAAATTAAAAAATGTGCATCTTAGGATGCGTGGATTTTCCACCGCCTTCTTCGACACACATTATTTAAATATTATATATATATATACCTTGTCCAGTAGACCAGCTCGGATTGGTTAAGTAAAAACAAATGAAATAATGCATATCAGTGAATAAATTAACAATACTATTTAATTGATCAGCAATCCAAAAATCAGCAAAAGTGACGTAGAAAAATGGCGCCATTAAAACTTTCACCTAAAAATCAAGTTGTCTGTTTTGTATTATTATATTATAGCCAACTTACTAGAACTCTCAAAGCCCAAAATCTAGCTTCATGTCTGAATGTTTTAGTTGGATTGAACAGAAATGCCAACATTAAAATAACCAAAATAAATGGATTGATATAAGCAGGAATGCTTAGTTCACTACTGTAGAGAAAAGAAAGTACAGAAATGGACCAAATAACACCAAAAATGGCCGCCATTTCGATTATATGTTGTTCGGATAAGTGATTTCTTGGATCCATTTCAAAAATTAAAACATGGTTGACACCTGATGAACGCCAACCGTAAATATTAATTCCCCAAAGAAATAAAAATTCGATTATTAAAAATGGCGCGCGGTATAAGCGACAAACTATACGCCAATCGTCTAGTGGTTTATGAAAAATAGCTGTAAAATTAAATTTAGTAATTTGTTTAGTGTTTTTGTTTTATTACCAGAAATGATTACTGCGATTAGAAGAACAATAAAAGCGCCTGAAAAAAGTCCGACTTTAAAAGTAGTCCATGGGATTTGTTGTTCGCCTAAAGGTGGCACTCGCAATCTTTTCATAGCCTTCTGTCTATCACCACCTTCTAGATCTTGAGTGACTGTACATTCAGTTTCTCGAATTAATCGATCAATATCTTTATTTGTGTAAAAATGCGAACTTTCGACATGTTCTACTCGCCATCGCGCGCCTACTTCTACATTTAAAAGCTAAAACAATTGAATTAAAACATGTTGACATTTAATCGCAGCTTACTTTATCATGTTTTTTTAAAATCTTCCTAAATCCTGTAAAATTTAAATTTTGGTAGTTTTGCAATAAAATTAAACTTAAATAAAATTCACTAAATGCTAATTTAAGTTCTTGGATTTTTTTAGCAGGTACATTACGCTTTCGTAAGAGATTATTTTTTATTGAATTTTTTTTACGAGGATATTCGACGTCTTGAGCTTCGTTTAAATCATTTTTTAAACTTGCGTATTTTCGAGTTGCTTCTGCTAATTTTTCCGAGTAGAATGTGTTGATTTTTGTTAGTTCTTTATCACAGTAGGAAAAAAATTGTTCGTCGAATTTTGCAAAGTAACGAGTTAGGATTTCCGGTTCCACCAATTCGGCTGATGGGGCTTGTTCGACGGCTGCATAGAGCATTGCTTTCATTTCCTGGAAAAACAAAGGAGTTGTGGAGAATGGATGACTTTTTGGACGTACCTCGTAATTGATATACTGTTTTCTCCATTCTGGAGTGATATGAGCCGAAAGGTGTTCCGTAAATTTCATGGTTATCTGGATTCAACCCATTTAGTTGTTTATCGTTAACAATTGACTTCTCATTGATTATTTGGCTAAACGACGTCGACGTCGCGACGCTTGCACACAGAACCCTACTATACCGACATACAATTTCATCTCAAAAAACGCTTATCAAAATAACAATTTGAATCAGAAAATTAACAATAATTCAATTCTTTTAGACTTTTACTTACTAATAATCAATTTACTGATTTATTTAAAGTTTCAAAATTTTAACTTTACAGATCCCTACCATACCGAAATTGCTTTCTTTTACAAAACACGCCAATACATTGAATTGCTTTGAATCCTGAAATTCAACAATTATCAAATTTGATTGAATTTTTGCTAATTGTCAATTAATAATTATTTTAATAATATATTAATCAATTTTGAAGTTGCAACTGTATTCTGCATTACCGACGCATAAACTTATAACCTCAAAAATGAACTTTTGAAAATGTTGGATAAACGATTTATTTTGCAAGTTCGTAAAGTAAGTAACCCAGTTTGATGCGTTTCGCGTTTTTATTAAATTTTTTTCAGTATGGGACAAAGTTAAAACCACAAATAATTCCCGACCTGAATGTTTTCACTTCAATTGAAAAAAATGAATATACGGCTAAAAACCATCCTGGGGTGTTTAAACCACGATCAGTGTCATTACCAGAGTCGTTTATCAAAGCAGTGACTAATATAATTGAAGGTTTTCATAAATTTCCAAAAAAAAAAAATTAAACCTAACCTCACTTTTCAGATTACCCACTAAAATCTTTAGTAGAAGCTGGAAAATCTTTAAATTTCCATTTAAAAGACAAAAGACCGCCAATAGAACCAGAAGAAGTGAAACAAATCAAACAAAATGCGTATGAGAGAGTTATCCAAAATTATAACACGGAAAATTTGACTGAAAATGATAAATTAGTAATTTCGAATAAAGTGAATAATCTGTTAAGAAATGAAATGTATAATTGGAAACCCGTACATTATGATACTTATAATGCTTTGGTTTATTTAGTTGCAAGATTTCCTGCTGAATATTCGGTTTTGACTCGAATTTTTCAAGAAATTAATGAAAGAGATCCGGAGTTTAAGCCTCGAAGTCTCTTTGATTTTGGATCGGGAGTTGGCAGCGTCACTTGGTAAAAAAAAAAATTACTTTCAACTCAAATTTAGGGATTTTTTTAGGGCTGCTAAATTATTTTGGCAAAAACACATTTTTGAATATTTTAATGTCGATGCTTCAAGCGATATGAATGATTTAGCTGAAATTTTACTAAGAGGGGGACGAGGGACTAAAGAAATGAAGTTGAAAGGAGTTTACTATCGTCAGTTTTTGCCAGCTTCAAACGTATTTTTTTTTTTTAAATGATATAAAATTATTTTACGCCACTCGTGTTATAAAATGTGATTATGTCGCTTGTTTTAGGTTGGTTTTGATTTAGTCGTGTCAGCTTATACTTTATTGGAATTACCATCGCGGCAAAATCGCTTAGACGTTGTGTTAAATCTTTGGAATAAGACACAGAAATATTTAATAATAGTAGAACAAGGCAGCAGTTATGGATTTAAAGTGCGATAATCAACTCATTGTTAAACTATCTATTAATGAATTTTTAGGTCATTAACGAAGTCAGGGATTTTATTTTACATACTAAAAACAAAGCCCCAGTGCATATTTTCAGCCCTGTATGTTATTAAAATACAGGAAACTGTAATTTTTATTTTTTCTTTTCCAGTGTCCCCATGATTTAGTTTGTCCAAGATTTGTTCAAAACGACGGAACTCCTTGCAATTTTGAAGTTCCATATTTTACTTTACCTTTTGGAAGAGTTAGTTCGCGGAAATTGGAGCGATATTCATATGTTGTTTTTAAGAAGGGTGAAAGAGAAGAAAGCGATTCTCAATGGCCGCGAATTGTTAGAGAAACATTAGTTAGATCAAAACATACAATTTGTAGAATGTGTACTAAGAGTGGGCGCTTAGAAGAAGTTATATTTTCGAGTGCGAAGCATGGAAAGTGAGTTGGTTTTTTTTTTGGTTTGTTTTATTTGTTATTTTTGATTTTTTTAAGGAGTTTGTATCATTGTGCCAGAGCTACAAAATGGGGGGAATTATTGCCGATTAGTGTTAATGAGAATTGTAATGAAAATGTAGGGGATGGAGACGATAGGTAGGTGATAAATAAAGTAAAATTATTAAATTGAGTTGGTGTCGATGGAAAACTTTCAAAAAGTCCCAAATTTTATTCTTTACTATGAAAAAAATATACACAAATATTTGTGTAAGTTATGCAACCAACATTACATCGGTGTATACATTTTTATCTAACAATATGTAATCAACATTGATTTTTGCGTTTAACTTTGTATAGTCAGTATAAAAAATTGCAGAATCGATTTATTAATAAAATATTAAGTGATAAAGTCTCATTTTAACCAAAAATAATTTTATTTTATCAATTTTTACAAACTAAACAAATCAAGTGGGGATTGTCTTAAACTCTTAATATAAATTCTATAATCTTACAATTAACAAATTGTTTAAACTGAAAAAAAAAAATCTAATTTCTTGTCAAAAACAATCCAGTTCCAAACTTTCCTAAATACATAGGCCAAGCTTGTTTATTTTGTGTTAAAAAATTCGCACATCTTTCTCCATCTTTCTTCAAATCGCATAAACATTCAATTCGTATCCGAAACACTGTCATTTGACCTAAGTTCAATTGATAAATCTGATTATAATAATCGAGACGATCTTTCAAATTTTCTTGTTCGGTTCGACATTCATTTATATAAAGGTCCTTTTGCTCTTTGGCTGTGTTCTTGGTGTACAAATGCGCCTGATCTACAAAAAAAAAAATTAATAATTTAAATTTTTTAGTGTCTAATTGGATTGGATAATATGTGAATAAGTTACTAGATTCTAGGGGAAAATCTGTCAAAATTGACAGTGTCAAGAAATGGGGTTAGAACTTTCAAAAGACTGAAAAAAATACCAATTTACTTCCAAAAACAAATTTCAACATTACCATTAGCGAGTTTTTCGGTGACGCACGAATCGATCTCACTTTGTATAGCATCCATTGGGCTAATTTTATACGGAATCCAGTAAGTAGCAAAAATAACATCAATAACATTTCCATTTGACTCTTTAGGTTTTAAAACCGCTCCTAAAACTCAATTTCAACTCAATTCTTAAACTTAAAATCAATCTTACCAACAGAAGTTACTTTCTGTACAGCTTTTAGGGTAGAATTAACTGAACGTTTTCCTCTCCAATACCCATTCTCTTTATCTTGTATTTCTTTCTCCGATTCCAAATCCCATAACGTAAACGATGTATTTTCCTTTGTTTTTTCCTTCTCAATCAATCGTTTCACTTCTTCATTTTGTTTAATTTTATCAATGTGTGATGTAATATCTCTTTGTTCAAATTTCGATTTTCTTAATTGATTTTCACGATTTTTATAATAAGTGTCTCTTAAAATATCATATGGGATGTTATTTAAATCGTTTAAAAGTCGATTTCGAGACATTTTTATATTTTGATAGTCGTAAATTCCATATTTTGGTTTTTCAGGTGTTTCTTTTTTACTTCTTGGATCACGATTGTTATAACTTGATTCTGAATCATATGAATTGAATAAATTACCATTATCCACTGTATCATAATCAACATTATCAAACGTTTCGTCATTATTTGAAGTTTCTTCATTTTCTGGTTGATAAACATCTTTGTGACGAAAATTCGAATTTCCGTATTTATTTATACGAAGTTTTTCAGTATTATCTAAATAATTTTCATCAACTTCGAGCTGACCTGGCGTTTTTATTATTGATAAGTCGCCATGTAAGGTTAGGTATTCTTTGATTTGGCGAAACGCTGATTTGGTGTTTTTTACATCAAAATATGATCGTTTTGCTATAAAAGTTCACATTAATTGATCAATTATTTAATATAAAAATGTAAATACCTGAATTGTAGACTTCAAAACCTGGCGGTTGATCGTATTGATTTAGGGAATTTAGTTTTAGAACTGTGGTTGAATTAAACTGCCGACAGATGTCGCTACTTACTACATCTAAAATCAAGCGTCAAGATGTACCGCGAAAATTTGAAAAAATTGCCTTACTGTTTTTCTTGTCGTTTAGGCACTCAGCAGTCCAGAATAAAAACATATCAAAGCCGTGTCCTTCCATTGATAATGTTAATCCATTCATTTGCGTCGCGACGCTTCCACTTATCGCTTTACTATAAATTGGTTTTCCATTTTTTCCATCAATTATAAACGCACTAGTGTAATTATAATTCAAAATGTTATCATATTTTTCATAAATTATCAAAAAATCAGTAATATTATCGTCATTAAAATATGCAGGTGTTGGTGTAATATTACTTTCTGAATTCGGAATTGAAAAATTCCATAATTGTTGTAATGTCAAACCATCAAATGCAAAAACAGTTGAATTTGACATTGCTGTCACTATATCTGATATGTTATCATTGTTTAAATCGACGAGAACTGATTGAATCAAGACGCCTTTGTATTGATCCTGATATAAGGTTCTAACTTCCGACTAAAAAAAATTTATTCAAATTGAAAAAAAAAAAAAATAATAAATAATAATACCATATTTCCAGTAATTAAACCATCAAGTGGCGTCAAGCTTAAATTCCCAGGAGTTAAGGGATTCCCCGTCCCAAAAACAACAAACCAACTGCCATTTGTATTCAAAAGTTGTGGCATAAAAAATGTTTCGGTTTGATTCGGTATTTCAATTCGTTTAAGTTCGCGACCAGTTTTACCAGAAATGACAACTAGATGTCCTTCTTTTTTCCGTGATAATGACGTATGTGATGTGATGATATCATCAATGGTATCATTATTAACATCTGGTATAAAATTTGGTAGAAAAATTTCAAATTTGTTAGATTGTTGGTACCAAATAATGGTACCATTTTTAGAATCAAGAGCTATAAGAGTACCACTAGTCCCTGTAGCAAGACAATCTTTAATCCCATCACCATTTAAATCAGATGAGCATTGGAGGAAAAAAATGGTATCGTTAGTCCAATACCTCCAAATGATATCTCCATTGGTACCATTTATAGCAATGACTCCTCCTTCACATGGAGGTGGTACTCCCAGAAAAATGGGACAAAAGAGAGATGGAGAAATTATATTGTAGTTATCTCCAGTACCAAACCCAAACAGGATATCATCAGTACCATCGTTGTCTAAATCTAGAAGTCTGATGGGTGAATCGGTTGTCAGAATTGGAAGATTGGTTGTCCATAATTCTGTTATTTTTAAACTACTACATGGTAGGAGTTTACCAATGGGTTTCGATGGTTTAGATTTCGATATTAACCAATCTCTCAACTTATCTAAAGGTAATGGGAATATCGATACTAAAATCACTACTAAAATTATAATCCCTAAAAAAAATACCAAAACTAATTAAAAAAAAAAAAATCCCTAAAGTTTCACCTTACCAATGAGAATACTCAAAGCAGTGAATATATAACAACAAGGCTTACAAAAAGCACGACATGGTGGTTTGGCTTTAATTCTTGAAGTTAAATCATTTTTTGGGAATTTACGACGTGGGGCCATCAAAGGACGTTTTACGTTTAGTTCTTCAGCAAGCTAAAAATTACTTTTATTGGACTGATTCTTCAAAAAAAAATGACTCTTACTTTATAGCTGTTTTTGCCATCACGAATAAACACTTCATCTTCAACATCGCTTAAATCGTCTTCATCTAAAGAAATACTTTCGCGAATTTCACCACTTAAAGTCATTCCTGGATAAGTTGCCATTGTTTTAAATTATTTTATTTAGTTTTAGGTCAGAGTTGGCACTTTTTAACATATGTTTTGGTGTTGCAGAGGAATTGTGCACATGTGTGGAGGTATTGATTTTTTTGACGGAATAGAAAAGAGAGCTGCGGATTGACCATGGTTTGAATTTTGAAGTTGAATTATTAGAAAACGGACAAATTTGATTTCTTTTTTTAAAATTAGATAAGAAAAAAAAAATGAAAATACAGTCCTGTCTAAAATCAGGTAATATACTATTAGAATTTGAAAAACGCGCGTTAACATGATTGGTTGCTCGTATCGTTACCATAGTAAGAATAGTAATGATTGGGGTTAGAATCGAGCGCGATTTTTAAATTATTTAATTTTGTTAAAACATTTGATAATTTTATGATTTGTTTTTTTTTTATTATTATACAGATCATTAGGAGTATTTTTTCATTAATTTTAAAATTTTTCGAATTTTTTTGGATTTCTCAGAATTTAATTTGTATGTGTATTATGTGTTGCATAAACGAAGCCAAAGATAATCCAATAAAATCAATTTTGTGATAAAACAACAGATGGAAGGACTGTTGATAAGAATTGTCATTCTGAAATAATCAGAACTTATATCATAATGGATTATAATCATACTCAATGTTGTGCAATATTAAACAAAACCTAACCTCCCACCTATGCAACAACTCCTTTTATATCAAGTCCACAGAATCGATCAAACTCTAGTCTTTAAGTTGTAGGAAGCAATGACTGAAGAATCACAAGACTGCTCATCCTCATCACTATCATTAGTTCCAACTCGAAACTACACTGGACCTGAAGAAAAAAATTTCTGGTTTTTCTATGTGTACAGATTCTCTCGTGACCAAAAGGATTATCGTTACGGTGATACTTGGATATCTAAGGAGCGATTCCGGACTAGGAGAGATGCATGGGGCTCTCTTGATTCCAACAGATTATGGAAGCAAGCGTTAAGGACTCGAGTTGGTAGAAGCAACGATATTGGTGCTTTTGTTAGATTGACTAATTCTTACGTTCTTGTGGGGGGCGAAACAGAATCAGAGAATTTCTGCAGGTGATTTTAACACATCAAAAATTGATAATTATTTAATAATTTATAAATTTTAGAACAATTGCGGGCGATTTGAATGATATTTCTGTTGTTAACACGTCTTTAGGAGGCTGTAGAGTTGTCGGACGGACATGTGTCGGTAACATCCATGGATTAATAGTCCCCGATTGTATTTACGACACTGAATTGAAAAAAATCAAAGACGAATTACCGGAATCTGTTGAAATTAGAAAAGTAGAAGAGCGTTTATCAGCGCTAGGAAATGTTATAGTTTGCAACGACAAAGTAGCTCTAATACATCCAGATTTAGATAAGGTAAGTTTAAATTCTAACTTTCTATTCAATAAATTCAAATATTTATGATTTTTTTTTAGGAAACTGAAGAAATTATAGAAAATACGTTACAAGTCGATGTTTTTCGTCACATTTTAGTAGACAATCCTTTAGTTGGATCCTATTGTGTTTTAAACAACAATGGAGGTTTAGTTCGAAATGATATAAATCCAACAGCTCTTGAAAATTTGTCATCGTTACTACAATTGCCATTAGTTGTATGTTCAAAATTCCAGTTTTTGTTTCTATTAAAATGAATTGTTTTAGCCTGGAACTGTAAATCAAGGAAATAAGACAGTGGCTTCGGGTTTGATTGCAAACGATATTTTCGCTTATGCTGGAATGAAAACAACTACTAGTGAATTTTCGTCAATTGAAACAGCGTTTAAATTAATTCCTGTTTAAATGTTAATAGGAGAATTGTATTTTTATATGATCTATTTAAGTGATATTTGAAATAATCTCAGAAAATAAATAATTCGATTAGTATTTTTCTGTTTTTATTACTAACGAATTTAAAAAACGCGCCTAAATGCAATTGGTTGGAACTATTATTACCATAGTAACAACACATACGATTGGATAGAATTCAGCGGGATTTTTAAATGAATTTCTGTTCAATTAGTAAAACAATTATTTATATATAATTAATGTATTTAAAAATAATAGGGTATTTAAGACATGCTGAAAAAATAAAATTAATTTATAACAATCAGAAAGTAAATTTTTTACCTTTCGATAATACTAGCTCTCATTTTGGATGTAATAGCAGAGGGAGCAGCTCCACTCAGTTTAAATATTGATTCAATAACTGACAGTTCTGTCGATGTAGTATCCATCCCAGCGAATGCTGTCCAATCATTAACAACCAACCCAGCGCCTACAACCTCACTGCCTCTATTAACAGTGCCCGCCTAAAAGCCAAAATTAAAAACTAAAATCAAATTAAAACTGATTTTCATACAACTAAAGGAACTTGCAAAAGCGACGACAATTCTTCAAGATCAACAACACTCGTCGTTGGATGTACTAATCCTCCTTGATTGCTTAAAACACAGTACGACCCGACTAAAACATTATTAGCAACAGTCTGTCTAAAAACTTCCACTTTTAAAGTATCAGCAATAATCTCTTCAGTTTCTCTATCCAAATCTGGATGTACTAAAGCGACGTAATCATTACACGCAACCACATTCCCTAATGCTGACAATCGTTCTTCAACTCTTTGCACTTTTACTGAATCTGGAAGAGCATTTCTTATATGTTGTAACTCAGTATCAAACGTTGTGTTTGGAACCAACAACCCATTTTTATTTCCAACACACATGCGACCTATTATACGACAACCAGCTAAAGATGCATGAACTACTGGAACAGTCTCAGCCAATTCGCCTTCAAATGTGCTAAAACTCAAAATTAGAAATTGCACCACGTTAGACTCGATCCTAACCTATAAAAATTCTCCGAACCGCCAATAGCGACCAAACAGTAGGAATTTGTCAATTTAGCAAAAACACCAATTTCATTATTATTTTCAAATTGAACACGAAATGCCATTTTCTGATTTAATCAAAAATTTTAGATTGATTCTAATTAACCTCAAAACACTTATGTCAATTGAATTTAGTGACAAAACTAAAGTTACTAGAATCCCGTGGCGGGTAACGTCGTCTCAATGTTTTTATCGTTGTTGTTAATTGAAAACGTCTCAAATTGTTGTTTTTGTGTCAAATAATCAATTTTCTACATTTTTTAATTGTGATTCTACATTTAAATTGTTTAAAAATTCAAAAGTTTGAATTTATTGAAAATTTGTTAATTTTGTGGTTTATTTACCAAAATTTTCGATTTTTGTTACAATGGCTGGTAAAAAGCGCCGTTCTAGTACTATTGAATCAACTACAACTAAAGCAAAACGCACAAAATGTGAGTATTTAACTGTTGTAAAAACCTAACCTCAAAATTTTATTTTAGTTACATTAGAAAGTGCAAATTTGCCTGAATTGACTCGAGAAGGATCAGTTTTAGTCACAGGATCTGGAGAATGCGGTCAATTAGGCTTAGGTCCTGATATTTTTGAAAAAAGTCGGTTTGCTTTAGTCGAGATCAAAACCGAAGTTGTAGATATCTGTGCAGGTGGCATGCATACAGTGTGTTTGACTAAAGACGGAAAAGTACGTTCTAAACTAAAGTTTATATTGTTAATTTAGTCATTTTTAGTTATTCACTTTTGGTTGCAATGATGAAGGAGCGTTAGGTCGAGTGACTGAAGGAGTAGAAGGGGCTGAAAGCACCCCAGGGGAAGTCCAACTCCCTGGAAAAGTTATACAAATTGTAGCAGGGGATTCACACACTGCTGCTTTATTAGAAGACGGCCGTGTATTCGCATGGGGGACTTTTAGAGTAAAATAAAAAAATACCTAAAATACCAATTTCTATGGGTTTTATTTTAGGATCACCATGGTAATATGGGCATGACGCTGAAAGGCAACGAAACTTTACCATTCGAAATAAGTGGGGATAATCACGTGGTTAAAATCGCATCAGGTAATGATCATATAGTGTTTTTGACTAAAACCGGGGAAGTACTGACTTGTGGATGCGCTGAACAAGGTCAACTAGGACGGACGACGAAACGAGGCAGCGATAGAGACGCCAGAAGCGGCAAAGGTATCATTTGTTTGTAAAATTATCGAAAATTATGCCATTTTTTTTTCAGCAAAATTGCTTGAACCAAAAATAATCAGTCTCAGTCCGTCCAAAAAGCTCCATTTTGATAATATTTGGGCAAGTTCGTATGGAACTTTTGCAAAAGTAGCTGGAAAAAATGATATTTATGTCTTCGGATTAAATAATTATAACCAGTTAGGTAAAATCCAGAAAAATTGTATAAAATTATGCTTACAATTTTTTTTTATTCAGGTATTGGTACTAATAATAAAAAGAAAAAAATTCAAAACGAAAATTGTCAATATTTACCGACTCTATCATCGGAATTTAGCAAATACGAATGGAATATGATCGCTTCTGCCGATCATCATACGATTGGTTTAACTAAAAACGGAAAAATTTTTGCTATTGGACGAAAAGATTACGGTCGCTTGGGAGTGGGACAAATTGATGATGACGTCACGAGTTTAACAGAAATTGTTGCTTTGAAAGATAAAAAAATTGTTTTAGTAGCGTGTGGCTCATCAACATCGTTTGCCATTTCAGATAAAGGTTAGTAATTTTTGTTTTTTCAATTTTTAGTATTTTTTTTTTTTTTCAAGGAGAGTTGTATGGTTGGGGTATGGGCACAAATGGCCAATTGGGAACTGGCGAAGAAGATGACTGTTTTGAACCAACTTTAATCAAAAGTAAACAATTAATTGATAAAGTTGTTTTTAAAGTTAGCGCCGGAGGACAACATACAGTTATTCTAGCCACTAATTCAAATAACAATAAAGGAGATGCATAGAAATACAAATTTGTTACTTAATAGTATTTTACATTAAAGTGTTCATTTTGTTCTGGTACTGTAATGCTTTCATTTTGTACTTTGTCTGAGTTCTAATTAGAAATCAATAAATTTTTTGAAAATGTCTGCCATTTTGAATTTTATGATTTTTCCAGTGTAAGTCGATCTGAGCGGAATAAAATATAAAATAATCAAAAAATCACATTCATTCAAATGAAATCATTGCGCTTTTGTGAATATTCAACAAAACAAGCAATTTTACGTGTTTATTGAAATTTTAAAAAATTTAGTAAAAACATTACAGAATTATAAAAAAAGTCACTTACTTCAATAAATTCACTATTTATCCCATTGAATACACTTTTTTCACTTAAAAAACTTAATAATTTGGTAAAAAAATTCAAATTTTTCACCCGCTTGAGAATCACCATTTTGACATTTGACCGAAATTCTGAAACTTGCTTATGATTGGTGGATAACAATTGGCGCGTAAAATAAAAATTCAATTTTTTTTAAATCCGTTTAATAAATCGTGCTTTATAATTCTCGGGACTGATAGTAATTCCTGATAAATATTTTCCAGTCGGTGGTTTAAATCCAGGAGGTGAACACACAATAAAGTTTCTTATAATTTCAGTAAAAAATAAAAAAATACAATTTTTAGCTAAAACTTCACCTAAACATCGTCTTCGACCTAAACCAAATGGTATAAGATGGTCGGTTTTTATTAAAAATCCATCATCATCTAAAAATCTTGCTGGATTAAAATCGTTTGGGTTTTTCCAATACTCGGGATTATTATGGATTGAGTGTAAACTTATCAATACTGTTGATTCCTGCAATAATAATAGTAATATTTTGCTTTAAAATTAAATCAAATCAAATACTTTTGGTATGTTGTAACCAGAAAGGATAGTGTCCTTAAGGACTCGTCTTGGACCTATTACAGGAATGACATGTCGGAATCGCATTACTTCAAACAGGACAGCTTGTACGTAAGGAATCCTTTAATTAAAAATATTAGCAAACTGTCAAACCCGCCAATTTTGAAAACTGTAATCTTACTTGTGTCTGTCTGAATATTGTAAGACGTAATCTTTCGGAAAATTCAAATCGATTTCCTCTTGCACTTTTTTCTGAATTTCCGGAAACATTATCATTAGTAAAAATGCAAAATTTAACGTCCCACTTGTGGTTTGAGCTCCTGCTATAAATAAATCCGCGCAAACCATCACTAGTTGGTCTTCTAAACACAAAAAAATATTTATTTTTTTAAATAAAAATATGTAAAAATAACCTGTGAAATGCTCATCTTTTGTTGTTTTCATCTCAGTCAGATATCTATAAATTAAATCATCATTTTTACCATCTTCCCAACTGTTTTCATGCTCTTTGATTGTTCTCAAGAATAAATCTTTCAAGTTTTTGTTGACTCTTTGGATTAAATTATAACCGCTCCATTCTGGAAGGATAAATCTTAACCATGGGTGTTGGGATAACGTTCCTCCAGTCATATCGAAAGCTTTCGATCGTAAATTAAATAAATCTAACAATTCGTTTAATTGATTATTATTTCTAGATAATCGTTGTCCTGTTGTTAGTGCCCAAAGGACATTAATAACTCCAGGAGCTAAAAATTTATCAATGGAAATATCATCAATATTATTATCCAAAATTGATAAAATTTCAATTAATTCGTCTTTTATCATCACTTCCATTGGTTTTTGACCAAAACCTAAATTGCGTAAATGCCGATTGAGGAAATTTCGTTGGCTGTGCCATAAATCCCCATCAGTACATGTGACTCCTAAAACATAGTTATGCAACCAAGTATACACAAAATTTAAATTACCATTTTTTTTGCCCATACAACGTAAACGCAAGAAAAAATTATCCGGTCTGCCTTCATAGTCTTCAGAAATAAGAACATCACGAACGACTGGATACGAAAAAACTACAATTACGTAATCTTTGCCTAATTTAAGTCCTAAGACATTTGTGTTGTATTTTTTGGCAAGGAATGATAAAGCGTGCTGTTGACCTCCGAGAGATTTTGAGAGGCTTTTTAAAAGAGGGAGGTTGCCGACGATTGGTAGCCAAGACGGACCTAGAAAAAAAAATTCATAAAGATTCAATCATTAATTATTTATCAAGGACAAACATGATTGAAGTTTTTTCAAGCACTTTGTTAGCGTGAAAAAATGATTAAACTTTGTCCTTGCAATTAATATCCTTAAAGTTAAATCTATATCGTTTTTGATAATGAAATTTAAAGCAAATATTTAACATCCGGTTGAACTATTTTCTGATTTATAATTTTATTATAAATAATGGAAAAATTTATTTATTTAAATTTATTACCTGGAGGAAAATTTGCTGGTTTTCTTGTTTCTTTAATTAAATAATTTATTATTATAATTGCAATTAACGATAAAAAAACTAACATTTTCTATTAATTTTAATAACTTTTAACTAACGCACGAGCTTTCAGCCACTACTGAACTACATATATCTAAACGAACTCTATTGCAGCTCAATTATTTTACGCCCATAGGCGGAGACAAAACTCTGGAATTTTTTTCAACAAAATTCAAGCCATTTCATTACATATTCATTTTCAAAAATCAAAATTATACTCAAAACTGACGTGAAAATAGCTTTTTCTATTTAATTAATGTAATCTTTACAAATGTTTTTAATTTTTAAGATTTTTTTGAGTACGACACTGGAAGGAATCCTTTAAATAATACTTATCGTGTGCTTAAATTTATCACAGGAAATGTAAGTATAGCACCTGACAAAGAATTCCAGACTTATTACCTAACGGAAACTCGTATCGAAATACAAAAATTTTAAAAATTCAAAATTAATAATTTAACAATTAAAAATTTAGTTATTTCATTATTCAAAAAGTCCGCTTCTTTCTCATTGGTTTAAACTTCTAATACCATAGCAACCACTTATTTATTTGAAAAATCAACTGTTTCTGTGTTCATTTGAACAAATTTTAAAGAAAAAACGGGAAATTTGGTAAGAAATAATCGAACTAAACATTTTTCTAACGATTTTTTAATTAAAATACAATTTTAGGCAATCAAAATAGAGTTAGAAGCGTCAAACATAAGCTTACTTAAAAAAAAAAAAAAAACAGTAAGTGTCCAATTGGCTGAATTTTTTACTTTTAACCGCCTCAAAGTTGAATCAAAACTCACAATTCAACAATAAAAATTGTGTTAATAATTCAAAAAAGCACGCTTCGTTAGCTCAAACTCTTAATGCCATAGCAACGAATTATTTATTTGAAAATTCGTCAACTGTTTGCTGTTTTGCATTAATCAATCAAAATTTTAAGAAAAAACAGGAAATTTGGTGAGTAATAATCAATTAAAACACATTTTCAACATTTTTTTTTTAAATATAATTTTAGTGGCTTACAATATAGTTGGCAACGTGCAACCTAACCACACTTTGAAAAATGCAACAAAACTCATCAGTTTGCTCAATTCTTCACTTTTAATAGCCTCCAAATCAATTTAAAACTCAATTAATAAATGAACAGATTTAATAATTCAAAAAACCCGCTTCGTTCTCGTTGGCTCAAACGCCTAACGGTATAGCATCATAGCAACGATTTATTTATTTGAAAAATCGTCAAATGCTTGCTGTGTTGTATTAATCGATCAAAATTTTGATAAAAAACAGGAAATTTGGTAATTAATAATCAACTAAAACACATTTTCAACCCATTTTTTAATAACAATACAATTTTAGTGGCTCAAAATACAGTTAACAATGTGTAACTTAACCACACTTGGAAGAACGCAACAGAAGTTTGCTTGATTCTTTACTTTTGATAGCCCAAAAATCGAATTAAAACTCAATTAATAAATGAACAGATTTAATAATTTAAAAAGCCCGCATCATTCTCATTGGCTTAAACTCTCAATTCCATAGCAACGTGTTATTTACTTGAAAAATCATTTGAGTGAAATTAATAAAAAAAACACAGAAAATTTGGTAAGAAATTATTAAATAAAATCTTTTTGAACACTTACTATGAAAAGTCCTTAGTTTCAGTAACTCACAGTTGACAGCTGGACCCTAACCTTAAAACTGTCGATTCACGTTTCATCTTACAAAAAAATGCCATGGAAGTGTCCTCTTTAATCAATTCTCTATCTTTAAACGCCTCAAAATCAAACATTTCCACGTTTGCTGCTTTAATCAACTCCGAACACACCGATTTTGTAATTGGAACGTTCACAAATCAAAATTTAATAATAGTGAGTCAATTCGGTAAACTCTCGAATTTATACAGTGTAAGTGTTGATCAAACCGAAAACGGAATTTGTGTCCCTGATCCTGTATATTCCGTGCATCAACTTTTCGGAAAAGATAATATTTACGGAGAAGCAGCTGCAAGATTTTTAACTAAAGAACTCAACATAAGGAAACAGTTATTGGTGTTTTTGAGTTTAAAAAATTACGAACGTAATACTATAATTGGAATAGCTGAGGCTATTAGGAATTATAATGAAACGAAGTAAAGTCGCGGAGAGTTATTTTGGGCAAGTGGTTATTGGACCACCTGGAAGTGGGAAAACAACTTATTGTACGAAAGTTTGTGAGTTTTATAAAGAGAAATTGAATAGGAAAGTGGAAGTTATCAATTTGGATCCGGCTAATGAGAATATGGGTTATAATCCAACGATTGATGTGATGAAATTGATAACAGTGGAAGATGTTATGGATAGTTTGAATTTGGGACCGAATGGAGCTTTGATGTATTGTATGGAATATCTAGAAACAAATTTCGATTGGCTTCTGAATCAATTGATCAGAATTAAAAATACTTATTTGATTTTTGATATGCCAGGACAAGTCGAACTTTATACACACCATTCATCAATTAAGAATATTTTCACCAAGTTGGAAAAACTCAATTATCATTTGTGTGCAGTCCATATGGTCGATTCCCACTATTGTTCCGATCCGTCAAAATTTATTTCAACACTTTTGTTGAGTTTATCAACAATGATGCAAATTGCGCTACCGCATGTTAATGTTTTAACAAAAGCTGATCTACTTAAGAAAAATGCTGATAAACTCGATTTTAATATTGATTTTTATACTGATGTCTTATATTTGGATTATTTGTTAGATTTGTTAGATGATAGTCCGTTTACTAAGAAATATCAAAAGTTGAATAAGGCGTTAGTTGAGTTAATCCAAGATTATAGTTTAGTGTCGTTTATTTTATTAGATGTCAAGTCAGAACGAAGTTTATTGAATTTGAAAAACGCAATCGATAAAGCTAATGGTTATATTTATGGAAGTGGAGAAGAACGCAGCATTCAAGCATTACTCTCATGTGCAGTTGGAGCAAGAACTGAATCTGAAAAATACGACACTGATTTTTTCTAAAAATACATTTATTTTATTATTAATAAATTATTTTTGTGGGGCGTTGACTTTTTGTTTCTCTAATTGAGCTCTGAAACAAATTGATATTACTATTGATTTTGACAATTCAATAAATACCTTAATTGTTTATTAAAATCGTCTTCGACATTATCATCTTCCCAATTATCCTCCCAAACACTTATATCTTGTTCGTCTTTGTCTTTTCCAGTCCAATCTAGAATAAAATTTTGGAGAAAAAAATTGGCAAATCATTATAACCTCAAATTTTACCTTCAACTGGAAATTCCTCAAACTCGTCGTCTTCTTCAAGAACGCCAAGATCTAGTTTCGGTTTTTCGGACATTTTATTAAATGTTTATAGCAATTTTAATGAAAACCACGCAAATTAACACTAATCAACTTTTTCACTGACAGAAATGTCATTAACTTTAACAACGTAAAGCGAAAGTCCCTAAAATGTATAACTGGTTGCCTATGTATATATTTTAATAAATTATTCACAAGTTGTATAAAAATAAATAATTTATTTATTAATTCGTATTATAATTTTTTCAATCATTTTATGAATTATTATTAAAATGCAAATAATATTTTTAAAATGCATGAATAATTAATTTTTATAAATTTCAGGAAGGGAATTTTTCAGCAATATGAAATTTAAATGAGATCTATCCCCTGAAAAATTTAGTGGCAGTATTAAATAAAAATGTCAATGTCGTCAAAAGTTAATAACTTGAAATGACGAAGGATTCAGTGCATTGTCATTTTTTTTTCAATATTAAAAAAATGTTATAATACAACAATAAAGTAAAAAATTTAATATTGGATATACAAAAATGTTCATAAAAAAAAAAATAATCGATGATAATAAAACCGATCTTAGCCCAACTTGTCGTTAAGCTCCACTTAAGAATATAACACAATAGAAGTGAGTTTTTGTTGAAATAAAACTTTGCTAAGATGATCAAAACAAATTCAGTGACGTAAATAAAATATAGAGACAAAGAGTCGTTCAACTTTCGAATTATTTATAATAAAAATTGATACAAAAAAATATTATTTCGTTATTTTATGTCAGACACGTTTATTGCTTTCTGTCACAAGAAATAAATAAATAAAATTAAAGAAAAAAAGAGTAAAAATGGAAAACCAACAAGGCCAAAGGCTAAACATGTTTATCTCATGAAAAATTTAACTTGTGGCGTCGCTCAAACGTGGAAAAAATACAACCCAAACTTTTTCAATAAAAACTTATTCGATAATATTTAATCCTGGAGGATAGTTTGCATTAAATCTTGACTTTACAGGTAAAAAGTGGAGAATTTCAACGGTTCATTCCACATTTTATGAAATATTGACAAAAGTTGGGGAAGTTTCGGTTTTAAATTAAAATTCAGGGAAAGCCAATAGCGACAAAAATCCAAAAAATTGATTAAACTGAAGAATCTGAAAAAAATTAAGATACCGAGAAATCTTAGAGAAAACAAGAAAATTACAGAGAATTTAGTAAATTGGGGAAGTCTAAAAATTTATAAAGCAAAATTTTTGACAACAAATCTAGAGAATATGGAGAATTTGGAAAAAATCAAAAATTTTTGAAAACAAGAAATTCAAGAGAATAAAAAACAAATTGTAAAGATCATTTAAAATATAGAAAAATTTAAGAAATCTGAAGAAATTTAAGACACTAAGTTATCTGAAAAAATCTATAAAATCTAGAGAATTCAAAAATTGAAAATTAGTCTAAAAATCTAATAAATCTAAGAAATCAAAAAATAACCAATTTTTAAAAAAATTAATAATATTTGAAGGAGTCCAAAGAATATAGAGAGTCTAAATGAAAATCTATAAAAGAAAAACTCAGCAAAATTATGAAGAGCTTGGAAAAGGAAATATTGAAAAATCAATATAAATTAATAAACTTTGTAGAGAATTTGGAAAAAGTAACAATTTTTGAAAATGCAGACAATTTAGAGAACATAAGGAATTTAAGAGAATTTGAAGGATGTAAAGAATCTAAAAAATTGAAAAATACAAAAATTATTAAAAATGTAGAAAATTTTCAAAATCATGAAGTAGAGAAATCAGAAAACTAAAAGAATAAAAAAACTAAAATAAATCAAAAATAAGCGAAACTTAAAAAATTATAAAAAATCTAGAAAATACAAAGCGAGAATCTAGAAAAATATATAGAAATAAGAAAATAGAAAAAAAATTCAAATGTCCGGAAAAATCTAATTTTTAAAATTTTCAAAATTCTTTGGATTCTTGAAGATTCTCCTATTTTCAAGTCCTCTAGAATTTTTTTATTTTTTTGAATTTTCTGAAACCTTTACATAATTTCAAAAATTTTCTATAATGATAAAAAAAATTTCAAATCGTGAAGTAGAGATTTCAGAAAATTAAAAAATCCATAAATCGAAAAAAAATATTCCAAAAAATTTGGAAAATCTTTAACAACCTTGACAGATCTAAAAAATCTAGAAAATTAAAAAAAAAATCAATTTTCCAAATATTAAAAATCGAAAAAATCTAAGAATTCAAAAATTTTCTAATTTTTGAAAAAATAAAACTGCGCAACCAACAAGAATTAAACAAATTCTGCTATTCTTCAAACATACTCAAAAACTTTGTTTTCGACTTTTCATTATAAAAAACCTAAATGCAATAATCAAACAAAATCTTTCTTAAAATTCGTTCTGTATATTTCACGACTTTTTACCACACCAGTGCGATAATGCGTCCATTATCGCTCGACAATCCGTGCTGTAAAACATGATTTATCGCACAATTGTAAATACTCTATCATTTTTGCAAACACTCAAAATAAATTTGTAAATATACCGGAATGACCCGCCCGGAATTCCTTACGTCTGCGCATATCGAATCCTGGAAGCTATGAAAACTGGGATTCTTGATCCTGTCTGTCAGTAATATTGGTAAAACTGAAGTGTTTTCGTCGCTTTTCGGTCCGAAATCAAGCGCTCGTACATTAAACGTGTAAATAATTTCAAAAAAAAAAGAACTTTTGATCGAAACTTCGAAATTCTTTAGAAAATTAATATAGGAAATGTGTTAAAGAAAAAATAATCTTCAGTGAAAATATTTCGAAAACTTTGTAAGTATTTGAATTAATATAAAACTAAAGAAATTCTGATCTCAATTTGAAATATTTTCAAATTGAGGTCAAGGAGTTCTTTGGATAACAAAGCTTTAAAGCTTTTGCATGATTGCACATTTTATAAGGATTTTTTTTTTGGGAAAATAATTGGATGATTCTAATGTATTTTTTCTTATTTATATACTCAAAGTTCCGACAATTTAATGGATAAAGGATTTCATAAATTATTACTCTTAAAAAAATTCTCAAGTCAAGACAGGAAATTTCTTATCTTAAGTCGTAAATAAACAAGTGACACGGAAACTCTTCACGGATGTTGAAGTCAGTGATGCAAGTAGAAAACAACATTATCACGCTACATTCTTTTTAAAAAAAAAAAATCCACTAAATTTATAATAAACTGTTAGTACAGCAGAAACAAATGAAAATCAACACCGAAGAAAAATAAATTAAATTTAGAATTATGCGAAATAATGAAAATAAATAAATAAAATGAAGGTTAATTTCAAGATGTTTTATTTTTATTACTTGAATAAATAAATAGAAATTGTGGGATTAAAGGAGATGTTAGAAAGTTACAAGAGAGAACTTGAGCTCATCAAGAGCTAAAGGGAGGGTTTGATACATTGATGAGATGTCAAATAAGCCGCGTGCAAATATCGATCGACAACACAAAAAAAATTTTTGACTATAATCAAGCAGCAGGTAGAACAACCGTCAAATTTCGACAAAGCTTTCTAGACTGAAGAAGTATTAGTGTTAGATTTACTGATATTTAGGGGTTTTCACATCAGTTGACATTTGACAGATTGTGGTTAGGATAACAATACATTAAAATCGTAAAAACTAAAAATAAAATCGAAATTAATTCAATCTAATATTCAAATGCTCATTTTTTTTATGAAACAAAATTTTTGACACATTTTTTTGTCAATACTCTACCAACCTTTTGAATACTAATAAATAATTCATTTGATTTGTAATTTATTCTATCGATTTTTAGTAAATTTCGCTTCAAAATTCAAATGTTCTAAGTTGATAAAAAATGTATAGGGTTATCCATTTTCGATAGTTTTTATAGATGTCTCAAGATTCGTGTCAATTTGGCAAAAATTTTTGAACTAGCTTGACGTCGTTGTCTGACGGCAGTTATCAACTTAACCTCAATTTTTCTAAAATTACATGGTGTAAACATTTCTCACTAGAATTAAAAGGAGCACCAATTTAGAGAAATTAATTATCAACTTAGCTTACATTTACCTAGATTTTTAGAGGGAGTTTATTTTTTTCTGTATATACATATTGAAGTTATATTTTTCTAAATGGAAAGCATAGTCGGCTATGACTTATTTTAAAATTGAATTTGGCTCCAAAAAGTATTACAAGAATAAATCATTTGTTTTTCTTTGGAAAAATCTGTGAAAACTATCAAAAATAAATCACACTGTATATATACTAATTTGGAACTTTTTTAGACAAATTAAGCTTCAAAGTTTGGGGATTTTTGTTGTAGATGTTAAATGAAATGACGTTTTTGACAGTTTAAGGTTAGAATAATAATGACGTTTGAATCGTGTAGACAAAAAACAAAATTAGAAGCGTTGACAACGAAATTAATTTAATTTGTTATTTAAATCACTATTTTTGGGGTTATGAATATTAAATTTATAACATAACTCATTTAAAAAAGCGTTGTTTTGTCCAATTCTCAACTAACCTTTTGAACACTGATAAATAATTCATTCGATTTAAATTCGTTTCGAAAAATGTAATTTATTCTCTTGATTTTTAGCAAATTTAGCATTGAAATTCATTGGATTGATATCTGACATAAAAATTATCAAAATCTATCAAAACTATACTAATTTAAAATAAATAGTTGAAACAATAGGTTTTGTTGGCAACAATGAATTAGTACCAACAATTATGAAATAATTAAATAAAATCAAGATTTGGTATGGTATTAGCATTTAATAAGTTTCTCAATGGAGGAATAAAGTTCCAACAATTTATCCCAATTTTTAGTGGGCAATTTATTTTTTTCCCTCAAAATTTAAAATAAACAATGTCATCAGTGTAGCCACCTTAAAATCCGATTTCCATGGCCGTCCCTTATGTACATTAATAACGAATGGAGTATATATTTCGAGCAGAAATAAATTGCAAATTGAATATTTGAAAAGTAGGAAATTTATCGTTTTTAGGTTGGCAAATGTCTGATAGCTGTCATCTACATTTGCGTTGTTAACTTAACCTCAATTTCTTTAAAATGATGTCGTGTAAACATTTCTCACTAGAATCGAATTGTGCACCAACTTATATAAATGAAGTACCAACTTAACAAACATTTTATAACTTCTTTTCCTAGTTTACAAGGACGATTCTTTTTTGACATGACTGTAGAATTTCAGAAGCTTCAAAGTTTTCTAGTATTCTAGAAATTCTTAGATTCTCTACATTTTTTAAAATGTTTCGGACTTTGATGATTTTTTTGAGATATCTACATTTTGAACATTCATCAAAATTTTTCAAATTTTTTAATCTTGATATTTTTAGAATTTTTGACTTCTTTTTGAATTCTCTCAATATTTTCTTATTTTGAGAATTCCCTATGTTCTTGAGATTTCTTTTTTTTAAATTTTTTTAATTCCTCTAAAATCTTTTGAACTTTTTATATTCTTCTGATTTCTCGAAATTTTAAACTTTATTTATGTTTCAGATTCCTCTGACTTTCTTATTATTATATTTTTTATAATCTCACAGTTTTCTAGATTTCTTTGATGATTGAATTTTCAAAAATTCAATTTCAAAAAAGTTTTTATTACCAAGCTATTAAATTTTCCTAGATTCTACAGAGCGATCAATAATATATAATGAGTCTGTTAGCAACAAAACAATTGAAAAATATAGACACCAATTTCATTCAAATTGTCAGTGTCTGCAACAAACTCAATCATTGTTGACCACGCTGTAGATTTTTTCAGATCGCTAGATTATTATAATTTTAAGTTTTTTGAGGTTTTGTAGATATTTCGCTTATTTTTAGATCTAGATACTCTCAAATTTTGCTCAATTTTTTTTTATTGTTTATATTTCTTACAATTTTCCAGAATTTTAAAGATTTTCTGGAATTTTTAGACATTTCAGTTTTCTCTACACTTTTCAAATTTTCAAGTTTCTGCAGAAAATCTATGCAATCAAGTCTGTTAATTTCCAAAATTGCAAAACGGCTTCAAGCTTCCTTGAATTTTTTTCAAAACGATGATTTTCTCAACGTGCTTTAAATTACTTAAAAATCGCAATTCATCTTAATCCATCGATTACCATTCAAATCGTTTCTTTCTCACTATTCATTTCTTCCTTCCTCTCCCAATTACAATGTTCCGCCTTTTCATTCATCGTTGTTTACTTTCAATAATCTCATTTCCATCAATCCCACCATAACTTTTTAATATTCATATCGTATTATACAATTCCATTTCCTATTCACTCTCTTTATAAAATGTTTCATTTTCATCAAAAATTGAAAATCGATTTTGTATATATTTTTTCCTTAGATAGACTTCTAATACGAAAGGAAGTCTTTTTCACTCTTATAATTAAATCAATTTTCTTTGGATACGTGATGAAATATTCGAATTACATACGAAGCGAAGCCTGTCATTTTCTTGTTATTGCTTCAAATGAACGAGAATGTGAGTATCCATTAATTAATTCCTGTGTAGTTTTGGGTGATAATTTATCTGGCTGCTGAAGCATTCTCTATTCACTTCGATAATTATTCAGAGGTAATTATGTTAGGCTTACGGGTGTGGGTTTAATAATAAGGTAGGTAGACATGAGAAGAGATGGAATCTTGCTAGGTTTAGCGAAAAGGGATTGCTTATTTCATTCTACCCACACGGTTTTAAATTTTTCATTCCAACAACAACAACAACAACAATAACGTTTTAATTTCTGACAGATTTACGATGATAATTTTGACAGATTCAGGTTAGGATTTGATCATAATATAAAAATTCTAAAATACTAATTCATTGAGTCGTAGCGTAATAAACGCACTATAGAAATACTTTTCACTTTTGAATGTGGGTTAAAAGCGTAATTACGCAACAATTTGTTACATCTCTTAGAGAACAAGAATAATCGAAATATTAATCTACAGTTTTTATTATATAGTAATATTCAAGAAAGTGGTTATTAATAAACAGTCTTCATGAAATGGACAATAAAGTTGTTATTACGCTACAGTATTGTTTTTAAATCTGCACTGTAATAAAAAACAACTCAAAAATGTATGTTTTAAGGATAAAAAACATCTACAGAGTATTAAAGCTCTGAATATATATTTTAATTTTTGTAGAAATTTTGAGAATGGTTCAGTTAAAAATTAACGATTTTGCGTTTTCTCATACAAGAAACAAGAATTTCAGCATTTTTTACACCCACTCAGCTTAAAATCCCAAAACTTTTTTATTCTTTTGATTATTATATGTTTTTTTAAAAACTGAACTTGTCAAATTTCAAAAAAATTACATAGTTTTTAAAATAAATGACAATGAATCTACTGATACGTAATATTAGTTTGACAAGTGGATCGTAGTAGGCTTAGATAATAGAAATAACTGAAAATGGCAACGCTAGTTTGTTTCATTTGTTGTCAGAAATTAACAAAATTGGCACCAATGCTTTGCAAAAACTACTATTATTATTGATACTCAAAAACCATCAAGACTTGGCTTTATTTTTGTTAGATTGAATGTTATTTTCAAAACGGTTTTTTGTTTTTTGACTTTAAATAAACATAGTCTTTTCACTCAATAATAAATTTACTTTGTTTATTATGAAAATGTCAAAATTTTGAAAATAAAAAAATACCATACTATGTTTTTATAGAAATAATCACAACTAGCGCCATCTATTTTCTATTTGAAAAATCAGGTTCTTGATTCACTCAGTACCTTTCAAGATATTGTTAAAATTGGATTAAAAAAAAAATTACTTTAACGTCCTATATAATGTAAAGAAGCAACTTCCGAATACAGCATGTTGTGCTGAATCGTATTCTTTTAAGGTCAGCTGACACTCATCCTGTATAAGTGGTGGCGTAATATACGCATTACTATATTAATATATAAATATATAAATATATATATATATATATAAAAGAAAAACATTGTGACCCAGTGTTATAATATGACTATTACTCAATAGAATTTTATTTCGATAATTTAATAAACAGTAATACTAATGAATATACAAAATGTTAGAAATAGAGTAAATACAGGGTGTTCCACCACAGCGTAATAACTGTAGAGGATATGAGAATTTGTTCTGAACAAAAATTGTTTGAATCTTTCATTAGTTTGTTCTAAAGATATTTTCAAAGATGGCGCACTTCCGGAACAGACACTTTGTTAATTTAAATGGAACACTTTATATTTTTTTACATTTCAATTTTAACATCATTTTATGTACCATTTGTGCAGAAGTCGCCATTATTCTAAATATCCCGAACACCATTTTCGGTATAACCCGAAGTGCGCCATTTTTGAAAATAATTTCAAAACAAAGCCAAGAAAAATTAAAACATCTTTAATTCAGACTTTTTCTTTATACTCCTAATGGTTATTAATCTGTGGTGGGACACCCTGTATGTCATTATGTCATATTATTGTCTCATCTCATAAGACACTCAAATCGATATCGTAATTTTGGTAAAAATTCGTTACTTAATGAATAGTCAAAGAGAAAAATTTAAGCTTGCAATTGTGAAAACTTTGATTCAATTAGAAAATAAATTGTATCGTAATACACCTATTACGGTACAGATTGCACTAAATTATTAAATTTAAAGCAACAAAAAAAATATTTTAAGTTAGTGCTATAATATGTCTATTCCATATCAGAATTTTTTATTGTAAATTTTATTTTAATAACGTAATGAATATTAAAATTCAAGAGTGTGGCCTAAATGAGCTATTAACAAACAGTAATTTTGTATACTAAAAATTTTCACTGTTGAAAATAATAGTATAGACTCAAAATATACTGAGATTTGTGGTATAAAACAATTCAAAATTTATCAATAAGTGTGCGCTAAAATTGATCTTACTGCACACAACTATGTTAAAAATTGATTTTGCTTAACAAATTAAAAGTTGTGGCGTAATACGCGCATTACACTTTAATATTTTTATAAAAAGTGTGGCGTAAATAATAAATAGTAGTCTAGTATAGTAAAAAGTTTCCGTGTGAAACAGATGTCATTACGCCTCTGTACTGTAATATTAATAACATATAACTGCCATTATGAGGCAGTTTTTCATACCAAAAGCAAAACTTTTGATTAACTAATAAAACGTACGTTAAGATTATTATTATGACATATTGTTTAAATAATTTATTATTGTGTGACTATTACCCAACAGAATTTCTTATTGTAAAACACAGTGTGGCATAAAACAGCTATTACTGATTATTTCCTTCTAAAACGTTTCACAATCATAATCCAGATTATACAGAGTGAGTTAATGATACAGATTAACAAGTGACATTTGACCTTTCCATTATACAGGGCGTTCAAGTTGATTTTTTCATTATAATTTGTGACAATATTTCGAAAAATATTGAGTGAATCAAATTGAAAATTTGCACATTTAGATTTTATGAAACAAGAAACATTGTTATTTTTAAAATTTTACATGACTTCTTTAAGCTATGTACATTATTAATGGCTCACTCTGTATGCGAATACGGTGTGAGTTATGAATACTATTATGCTACACTATGTTGTAATAAAAACAAAACTTTTAACTTTTTGTTTCAATAACAAATTATAACTTCCATTTGGAAATTAATCCAATTCTTGAATGTTATTAATTTCAACCATAAATTCTAATTAGTTGTTTGATAATAAAATTAATCTGGATTAGATTTCTGGTCAGACTTTAAGCAAATACTAAAAAATAATGTTGACAAAATTTTAATTTTTCTAATGGAATTAAAATGAAACAGTTCAATATTGAAAAAGTTTTAATGAACGAAAAAAATCAGAATTTGTATAAAAAGTAAAAAGAAAGGAAGAGAAAAAGATATTTAATTAAAATCTTCTTTTAATGTTTACCACGTTCTAATTATAATAGTCCTTTCTTGGATAAATATTTAACAATGATGGCGATTTATAGGCACATTTCAATTATCGGCTTTTGTTAACATAACGTAACCAATGGTAAATTAAACAATGATAAAGGTAACAAGTTGATTGATGTTGAATTAAATTATAATTAAAAAAAAATAACTTTGAGATATAATTTCATGAAGCAATAAATCAATTAAAACCTAAAAGGAAATGTTCGATTTCAATTAAAAACGAAATTCTTTTAAAGCTCTTCGTTAATAGTCTATAATTCACAAGCGTGCTTCTATCATTTTCAGTAGAAAAGAAAGAAAACAGAAAAATTAAAATTCTAATCTCGGCGTGTAATTAAAGTCAAAAATGATATCCTCAAGTTGATAAGAAAATTTAAATTGGAAATGTTTCTAATTGGTTCATTAAGTGCTTGGAAATAACTACGTCAGTTACCTCTTTTACGCTATGATGAACTCGTATTAATTCACTAAATGAATCATTCTTTTTTTGGGTAAAAAATGGTAATTTTGTGATTGTCTGTCTTGAAGATGTAGTTTATTCTGAGTTTTGAAAATTTTACGTGAATTTTTACATTTTGAACTTTAGTTTTATTGGTTATGAAGTAAAGTTTATAGGTCGTAGTGTAGATAGCATGAAATTAATAGCTGGAGTTGTGAGGTTAAACACTAAAAATGGGATGATAGCGATCTGAAAGATAAAAATGAATATTGGAGTCGGAAATTTTAGTAATTTATCACTCAGTTGGAATAATATTTGTTATAATAATGATTCATTTTCAAATTATAAACAACTAAAAATTGATTATTTTGTTAGTAATAAAATTATCCCGGCGCATCCACCAATTTCAATTTTTTTTTCCATAGTTCAACTGGATTTTGATGTTTTTGAAATTTACTTAACCAGAAAAATACAATTAGATTGAGCGACTTTAATTACTTTTTTGAAAAAATATGGGCGATTATCTTAGCTTTCAATTGGAATAGAGCAATGATTTTTACTCATTTTGCAGCTTTTTTGAAGCTCAATTAACTTGCCAAATCTCCTCTTTTTAGCTCTAATAATGTCAACGTTATCCAAATTTCAACCATTCTATTATTGAATTTTCGGTTTCAAAAATCTGTTTGGAGTTGACAATTTCAGTAATTTGTCATTCTATTAGAATGAATTTTAATATAATAATAAATTATTTCCAAATTATCAACAAATAAAATCGGGTATTTTATAATTGATAAAATTTTTCTGGCGCATCCACCAAATTTGGGAAATTTAATTTTTATTTTCAGTTGGAATTTTAATATTTATCTCAGATTTTGACATATTCGATTCAAATTCAAAATATCAATAACCAAAAAGTACAATTAGATTGAGCGGAACTTGATTTTTTTGCTAGTAAAATATAAAGCATTATCTACGCTTCTAATCGGGATAAAGCAATAGATTTTATCATTTTTGTAGCTTTATTGAAACTCTATCAAAATGCGTCTCCTCTTTTTAGCTCTGAGACTGATAACATTACAAGTATTCAGCATCGAAATTTTCATTTTTGAATCTTCGGTTTCGAAAACGCGTTAGGGGTTGGAAATTTTAGTAATTTATCACTCATTAAAAATCATTTTGTTGCAATATGAAATTATTTTTAAATCATAAACAAATCAAAATTTATTACCTTACAGATTATAGGAATTATCCCAGCGCATCCACCAAATGTAGAGATCTAATTTTTCTTTCCAGTCTTAGATTTTGACATTTTTGATTCAATTCTGTAAATTACATATATATAAAACTAGTTTAATTAGATTTGAACGCAATTGAATTCTTCGCTTTTATTTTTTTGAAAAAAAAAAAAATAGCTATCATTTCAGTTTCCATTCGGAATAGAGCAATGAATTTTATTTATTTTGTAGCTTTCTTTAAACTCGGTCAACTTGTCACATCTTCTCTTCCTAGCTTTAAGAATGACAACGTTACAAGCATTCAAGATTCAACATTTCCATTTTTGAATTTTCGGTTTTATAAATACGTATGGAGTTGACAATTTTAGTAAATCACTCAGTTAAAATGTATTTTGGTATATTAATAAATTATCTCTAAATCATAAATAAATAAAAAATTATTACCTTTAGGTACACAAAATTAACCCGGCGCATTCACCAATCGTGAAAATTTGATTTTTAATTTGTTTCTCATATTCACAGTTGGAATTTTAATATTTTTTTTGAATTTTGACATTTTCGATTCAATACCCAAAAAAGTACAATACAATACTGCTATTACTCTTTTGAAAAAACATGAGCGATTATCTTAGCTTCCAATTGGGATAGAACAATGAATTTTACTCTTTTGTAGCTTTTTTGAAGCTCAATGAATTTGCCAAATCTCCTCTTCCTAGCTCTAAGAGTAAGAAAATTACAAGCATCCAAATTTCGTCCTTTTTATTTTGAATTTTCGATTATAAAAACGCGTTTGGGATTGGGAATTTTAGTAATTTATCACTCAATTAGAATTATTTCCAAATTTTGAACAAATAAAAATCTTTTATCTTACAGTTGGTTGAAATTATCCCGACGCATCCGCCAATTAAAAAAAATAATTTTTATTTTTCAAAGCTTAATCAATTTGCCGAATATCTTCATCCTGGCTCTAAAAATGACATAAAACATCCAAATTCCATCGTCTCTATTTTCAAATTATATAATTAAAACAAACATCAAATGAATAATTTAATTAATAATGTTGAAAATCATCCTAACCAAAATTGTCAATTTTTTTCAAATTATCTTATTAATAAATTCAACTTTATTTATATGTTTTGCTGAGTTGCGTTTCACTTTAAAACTCCGTCTTTGAACTCATCATCTACCTTCTCAAAGGTCATGAAATTTTCCCCTCGATAATTAGTTTCAAAGCTCAAGGTGCGCTTTTTCTTCCTTTCGTATTAAAGCTCGAAAGCACCAAATACAAGATCAACTTTTTTCCGAGGCCAAAATCAGATAATCCTGTTAATTCAGATCTATTTAGTGCCCGGATTGTGCGTTAACTAACGATATTTCCTTTTACTTTGTGTGAAAAAAAAATCCTTTTGATCATAGTTAACTCTATTAGACCGTCTCTCTTTTTCTATTTGATTAAATTATGAATAATTTTTGAATTAAATTCAATTGCTAAAAGTGTTGACACATTTATTAGATATCTAATAATTTTTTTTTGCTTGTAAAAGAGCTTATTGCATTATCATCCGCAGGAAAAAGCTTTCGTGTGTTATAAATGCTCTATGCAAATTTAATAACACACCTGCTCTCAAGCTAAAAGGCTTCGTTTTTCATCCACTCTCCAACCCTAATCGGTTCATGTCAAATTGTCTTTTGTTTAAAATATTTCAATTTTTAAATATCGCTCCAATGAAAAGAAGAAAAAAAATGGCAAATAGAAGTGTAATAATGAGACGATTCACGTTTGCGCTTCGAATTGATTAGAATTGATTACGAAACTAAAGTGTTTCGTAAATACGAAATGTGAACTAAATTCAATTACGATCTTCGTCTCGGAACTTCAATTTAAGATGAATAATCCTGTTGGATGACATCGCTGCAGGAAGTAGATTTGATTAGTTATAAGCAAAAGACTTTTTTTTTTATTTTATTCCAATCAAATTATTAGCTTATTTTTACGCTCTATCTATTACAGATATTTAATCTAAATTAATTGGAATTTATAGAGGAAATGACAAAATTTCAAAACTTACAGTTCCTAGTTATAATCGAGATTAATTTCAATATTAAACCAAAAATGAAAATTTATGGTTGAAATTAATAATAATAATGGACGGAGCAACTCTCGAAAATTATCTTTTCCAAGCTAAAGGTGATGAATTTTTAATTTACCATCATTAAAACGAATCTACGGTCAAAAGTCGAGTTTGATATTTTAGTTAAAAAAATTATTAACTTCATTAAGTAAAAATGTGGCATAATGTTACACTTAACGCACAATTATTGATCGTTTTTCTGTACTTATGTATAATATAAGATAAAACTGTACCGTAATGGCTAGTTTATGTTCCATTCGTTAAAAGTGTGAATAGGAAGGAAATCACTTGCATGTTTAGAAATTTATTCCAAACACTCTATAGAAAAAAATTATCTCAAACGATAGAACAAAGCTTAGTTTATTATTTTACAAAATTTTACTGTTCTGCTGTTGGTACTAGTGATTTTTATATAATAATAACTTCAAAAAATCCAAGAAATATTAAAAATTTCAAAAAACGAAAAAAGGGAAAAGAAAAATTTGAGAATTTATAGAAATTACAGTTTACTTAAAAATGCCAAAAAGTGAAAAACATCAATTTAGAAACATTATAAATAATTAATACAGAAAAATAATAAAATTTAGAGGGTCTAAAAAATAAAACACGAGAAAAAAATTTTACGAAAATTTCGAAAAATCCAAAGATTGTAGGAAAATTAAAAATTGAACAAATTCTAAAATACCAATTTGAAGAAATTCAAACTATTGAAACATGTGGGAATGGGCAAAAATCAGGAATTTAGATGAACGTTGAAAATGTCAAAAATCGAAGTAAAAAAAAATTTGGAGAATTTAACAAAAAAATTAGAAAAACAAAAAATTTTTATTATAATAACAATCCAAAAAATTTTCAAAGTTTAAAAAACTGAAGAATTTTTATAACAAAAAAGTTGAAAGAAATATAGACAATCAAAAATCTTGAGTAATAAAAAAAATAATGAAAATTTAGAAAATAAAAAGTAATTCATCTGAAGAGTTTGAGAATTTTGAGAGATCAAAAGGTATGGAAGTGTCAAAAAATACAAAGAAGCTAATTTAAGAATTTATAGAAATTTCAATTTACTGAAAAATTCCAAAAATTTGATAATTCGAAAAAATTAAAAAACATCAACATTATAAATCATTGATATAGAAAATTGACAAAATCGAACATGACAATTAATTTTAACGAAAATTTTACAAAAGCTAAAGACCGTAATCTAAAAATTGAACAAATTCTAAAATACCAATTTGAAGAAATTTAAACTATTGAAACATGTGGGAATGGCCAAAAATCAAGATTTCAGAAATTTTGATGAATGTTAAAAATGTAAAAAAATCTGAAAATTTTGAAGAATTTAGCAAAAACTTTAAGAAACAAACAAATTTTTAAAAAATTGCTATAAAGCGTCGTTGTTCCTGAAATTATACTGCTTAAATTTGGCTCATATTTGATTAATAAAGTCTTAAAAAAGTTTCAAAATGAAGCAACATTATCAATTAGAAGTATTTTACCCAAAAAAATGAAACTTAGCAAACTTTAGTCTAAAAGCTATTTTTAGTGCTCTTTACATTTTCGATAAAAACTTCTCCATTTTTTTTTATAAATAAAATAAATCTTACTGTAAATCATCTCTCTAGATTCCTTTATTTTTCGGTTATTTTTAATTATTTCGATTTCGAGCCATTTGGTTAAAACAGATGATAAAATTTCCAAAAAAAATGCATTTTCAAAACTCTATTTCAATCGGATAATAAGATAATAGCTCAATTTTCTCGAAGGAGTAAAAATCAGAAAAATGCAATTATTCAATTTCTCAAAAATTATCAAATCGGGCTTAAATTAAACAATGATAAAATGCAAGAAAAATGTTCTCCATATTTTGCCAGAATTTTCTATTAATAGTGACTTGACATAAAGTTGACTAAAAACGTAATCTCAAAACTAAAAAAACACTAAATTTTAAACATTTACTTTTAAATTAAAAATTTCAAAATTGGTGGATGCGCCGGGCTAATTTTATAAAACATGAAATAAATTTTATTAAATTATTTATAAATTTTAAATAACTTTCTATCGAAACGAATAGTATTCCAATATTCACTTTTATCTTTCAGATCGCTATCATCCCATTTTTAATTCCATGCTATCTACACTATGACCTATAAACTTTACTCGTACACCAATAAAACTTGGGTTTAAAATGTAGCAATTTATGTGAAATTTTCAAAACTCATAATAAAATACATCTTGACGACAGTCAAGCCTATGAATTTTTTTCGCCCAATACAACTCAATTGTACTTTTTTGATATAGAAATTTTCAATAACAAAATCTAAATGAAACAAAAATCAAAAATTATAACACTTTTGGTCAGAATAATGTTCCCTTTTTTTGCTCAGTCATTTTCCATAATATTGTTAAAAATTTAACATTAAATTACTCCTCGCAATGTCTCTTATCTCTTAAACGTTTCTAATTATCTCAGTTTCAGCGCAAATGCAACTTTGAAAGCAAAAAATCAAATTTGGCAAATTAATAAATAGAATCCACCTGAAATTACATCGATGTTGCGTAATTAGATAGTTGGTGTTCTGGAAAACATGTTAAAACAAAAGTCTGCGACGTAATGCGACCTTTACTTTATACATTTGATTCTAATGATAATCATTGCGTAATGTAACATTAGAAAAATGTAATTAATAATTTATTAAATTTCCAAATGATAATTTGATGTCATATCAAACACGAGAATTTGATGATAATTTAAATAAGTAAACTTCATCTTTGAATATGGAACGAAATGAATGGAATTACATCTGTTTGAAATTCGTATAACAGACATACAAGATTCTCTGTTGACTATGCAGATTTTGATGCACGAATTTAATATTCTCTTGAGACATAGAGATTAAAATGTGTCTCAAGATTTCTAAAATTGTTTCAATTTTAAAGATTTGGAATAGAATAAATGTGCAATGTAGAAACTCTTATAAACAATGCATTAAGTAGTAACCTTAATATTCCTCCCAGAACGTAGATTTATGTAAAGCAAAACCAAGTAAATAATAACTTTCAGTTTAAACTAAACCTCAATCTCTTACTTTCTGTCTCGCTTCAAATCATCCAAACTTCTACTACTTAGAACGTAATTACACACGCATTACGTAATTTCACTTTTCTCACTTCTCCTATTTAATTACTTTTACCACAAGATTCATTAACTACTGATTGAATCGAATTAAATCTTTTTTTCTAAACAATTTTTATTTTATATAAAAGACATCGACTTTACTTTGATATCAATTCAATGGATTTCTGATGCTTTAGAAGCATTTTAAAAGCGTCAGATGCTAGCGACATCTGTCCTAAAACGATACGATTTTAGGCTTTTTTGATTCGCAATTGATGAAAGAAACTTCAAGGGGTTATTGTAGAGAGAAAAGTGCGGGAAAAATGTTAGAACTTTGTATGTTACTGCGTTGTCAGTTAGGAGTTTAGGGTTTTTTTTTTCGAGAAGGAAATAGAGGAAATTGAGTGGATGGATTGAAAAAGTGATAAATTTACAACGATTGACTACGAATTTTGTTGTTTAGTTTGTAGATAAAAATTGACGCTTCAATAAAAAAAGTCTTTTAATATACAGGGTGAGTTTATTAGATTTTTGTTATTTTTATGTTTTTTAAAGTTGTTGAAATTGCATGTGTTAGAACATTTTTCAGATTTTTATTTGTTTAATTTGATGTGGAAATTTTTTAGCTGTTTGATTTTGAGACAACTATAACATTTGATTCAATAAAATACCTTATATGTTTTTACTTGATTTTGTTATTATTTTTATTGATTTTATGTTGTTTGAATATCAAGAATGAGTCTAAGAATATAGGATTTTTTAAAGAAAAATCAAAAACCTTGAAAATTGACGCATTTTTTTTTATAACAAAAAAAAAAGAATTATTTTGAGTCAGTGCTGTAATATGTCTAATCCATAAGAGAATTTTTTATCGTAAAATTTATTCTAATAACGTAATGAATATCAATATTCAAAAGTGTGGCCTAAATGAGCTATTAAGAAACAGTAGTTTTGTATACTAAAAATTTTCACTGTTGAAAATAATAGTATAAATAATAGTATAGACTCAAAATATACTGAGATTTGTGGTATAAAACAGTATACAAAATGTTAGAAATAGAGTAAATACAGGGTGTTCCACCACAGCGTAATAACTGTAGGGAATATGAGAATTTGTTCTGAACAAAAATTGTTTGAATCTTTCATTAGTTTGTTCTAAAAATATTTTCAAAGATGGCGCACTTCCGGAACAGACACTTTGTTATTTTAAATGGAACACTTTATATTTTTTTTATTTCAATTTTAACATCATTTTATGTACCATTTGTGCAGAAGTCGCCATTATTCTAAATATCCCGAACACCATTTTCGGTATAACTCGGAGTGCGCCATTTTTGAAAATAATTTCAAAACAAAGCCAAGAAAAATTAAAACATCTTTAATTCAGACTTTTTCTTTATACTCCTAATGGTTATTAATCTGTGGTGGGACACCCTGTATGTCATTATGTCATATTATTGTCTCATCTCATAAGACACTCAAATCGATATCGTAATTTTGGTAAAAATTCGTTACTTAATGAATAGTCAAAGAGAAAAATTCAAGCTTGCAATTGTGAAAACTTTGATTCAATAAGAAAATAAATTGTATCGTAATACACCTATTACGGTACAGATTGCACTAAATTATTAAATTTAAAGCAACAAAAAAAATTATTTTGAGTCAGTGCTATAATATGTCTATTCTATATCAGAATTTTTTATTGTAAATTTTATTTTAATAACGTAATGAATATTAATATTCAAGAGTGTGGCCTAAATGAGCTATTAACAAACAGTAATTTTGTATACTAAAAATTTTCACTGTTGAAAATTAGAAATAATAGCATAGACTCAAAATATACTGAGATTTGTGGTATAAAACAATTCAAAATTTATCAATAAGTGTGCGCTAAAATTAATCTTACTGCACACAACTATGTTAAAAATTGATTTTACTTAACAAATTAAAAGTTGTGGCGTAATACGCGCATTACACTTTAGTATTTTTATAAAAAGTGTGGCATAAATAATAAATAGTAGTCTAGTATAGTAAAAAGTTTCCGTGTGAAACAGATGGCATTACGCCTCTGTACTGTAATATTAATAACACATAACTGCCATTATGATGCAGTTTTTCATACCAAAAGCAAAACTTTTGATTAACTAATAAAACGTGCGTTAAGATTATTATTATGACATATTGTTTAAATAATTTATTATTGTGTGACTATTACCCAACAGAATTTCTTATTGTAAAACACAGTGTGGCATAAAACAGCTATTACTGATTATTTCCTTCTAAAACGTTTCACAATCATAATCCAGATTATACAGAGTGAGTTAATGATACAGATTAACTAGTGACAATTGACCGTTCCATTATACAGGGCGTTCAAGTTGATTTTTTCATTATAATTTGTGACAATATTTGGAAAAATATTGAGTGAATCAAATTGAAAATTTGAACATTTAGATTTTATGAAACAAGAAACATGAGTTTTTCACTGATTTCAAATTATGAAATAGAGGGCCCTAGTTATGTGTTTTGTTATTTTTAAAATTTCACAGGACTTCCTTAAGCTATGTACATTATTAATAGCTCACTCTGTATGCAAATAAAGTGTGAGTTATGAATACTATTATGCTACACTATGTTGTAATAAAAGCAAAACTTTGAACTTTTTATTTCAATAACAAATTATAACCTCCAGTTGGAAATTAATCCAATTCTTAAATGTTATTAATTTCAACCATAAATTATAATTAGTTGTTTGATAATAAAATAAATCTGGATTAAAATTTTGGTCAGACAAATTCTGAAATTCCTCATCTTATTTTTATTATTGATTAAAATACCAAAAAAACAGGGTTAACAAAATTTTAATTTTTCTAATGGAATTATAATGAAACAGTTCAATATTGAGAAAGTTTTAATGAACGAAAAAATAAGAATTTGTAGATAAAGTAAAAACAAAGGAAGACAAATCTTGATCTTAGGAAAAAAAAATATTTAATTAAAATTTTCTTGTAATGTTTACCACGTTTTAGTTATAATAGTCAAGAAGATTAATATTAAAAATGTAAAAAAATCTAATTAAAAAAATACAAAAAAAAAAACACTAAAAAATCTGGGGAATTTAACACAAACTTCAGGGGATATAAAATTTGAAAAAACGAGTTTTAAAAAAATTATACATTTTCAGGCTTTACATAATAACAATCCAAAAAATTTTGAAAATCTCGAAAAGGATAATAAAAAATAAAATTGTAAAATTTCAAAAAATTGAAGAATATGAAATAAAATAGTAAATCTAAAAAAATTTAAGAATTTACAAAAAAATAGAATTTAATGAAAACTTGAAAATCTGAAGAAGTTGGGAAAGAAAAATCTGAAAAATTTGGAAGAATTTAAAGAGTTTGAAAAACTCAAAAAAAAACGCTAAAAAATGTCACAACTTGAATCTAACAAAAAATCCAGGAAAAATGAAGAATTATAAGAAACCACAGAAGAAAGACAAAAAGTCTAAATTATTGTAAAATAAAAAAAAAAAACAAAAATCTTTATTTCAGAAATGTAATAAATTTCAAATTTTGAAAAACAATGAAGTTAGAGAGTGCAAAAACGCAAACTTCTAGAAAAAATTTACAATTTTCCAAAAATGAGAATTGCAAAGTTGACACTTTTCTATTTCTTCAAACGCTTTTATAGATTTTCTATAAATTTTTCCAAATAAAATATAAGATAATGTCACTTTGACATTTAACCTGTAAATGTCATTTGTAATCGTTTATAATGCGTTGCTGCCAACTCAACAAAACAAAATTATTTGTTTCGTTTTCTCATTTCTTCATCAAACTTTAACGTTGTTATTTATAGGTAAAATGTCAAAAGTAAAAAAACATATTTTGATAAAAACGTGAAACAATCCATTTTTATTCTTTTCCATCCTCTTGAAAAATTAATATTAATAAAATGAGTATAAGACGGTAAGATATTCAGGACATGTAAAATATGACTCGACTTTTCTTTTAATAATTTTTTGCTTTTAATAACTATAGAAGTAAATATTTTATAAAAAAAGAATTAGGTCATGGTCTGTCGAGAATCACAAAGTAGTTTCATCTTCTGTTTTAATCATTGCCAACAGCTTTATAAAATCACAGATTATTCCCTCAACTCTGCATAAAAAAAACATTTACTTTGTTGCTAAAAATTTCCATAAGAGTCTTAAATCTCCATTTCTCTCTCCCACCTTTTCAAATTCTTTCTCTTTATTTGTATAAGCAAAACAGTTTTATTCCAACCTTAACATTTTCTATTATCTCTTTGAACTATCGTTTAATATGAAAATTTCGATTGTGATTTAGTTTATCAACTTTGAAGTGACAACTTAACCTTTAGGTTAAATAGAATTAAATTATTGTTATTACAATTATTATTGAAACATAGATTAGTTTCAAAGCTTAAACGGTTCGTTGCGCATGTTGTATAGAAGTTGAATAGTTCCGCAATGACTTTGGGCATGTAAAGTGGATTAGCTACGTGCTGTTTAATTATAATAAGGCGAGACTGAGACAGAAATTTCCTTCCACTAACTAACTAAACTTATTTTGGACTGCTTTGAACTATCTTATAACTTTCAAGAAATATTTGTTTTTTTCATAAATTGAGACTACAATACGACTACAAACTTTAAGGTGGCATTCTCTATATTTCAAATAGAATCTTCATTAAAATAGAAAGTTGCTGAGAGATTGTTTTGACTTTAAAGATATTTTAGAGAATTCTTTTTTCCAAATTCGTAGATTTCATTCCAGTTTTCCTAAAATTTTTTATGTTTGCTAGATTCTTTAGAATTTATGTTTTCTTATTTCCTAGATTGTCCAGAATAATTGGAATTTCCAACTCCTTTGAATTTTACGATTTTCTGTATTTTTTGAAATTTTTTAGACTCTTCTTAGACTAGTTCTAAGCTCGTAAATTTCTCAGATTTTATAGAGTCTTTAGATTCTTTTAATTCCTCCAAGAATACTTTAACTTTTGAATTTCTGGATTCTTTCGAGATTTTACAAATTTCCTATATTTCTGATATTCTTTAGATTCCCTGGATCCTTTAGATTTACCAAGCTTGTTGAAGATTTTCCACATTAATTGGATCTAAATCTAGATTCTCTTTTACATGTTTTACAAACTGTTTCGTACTTTTTTTTTTAATTTCTTTCATTTCTACAGATTTTTAAATCGAGTTTCTCCATGCTTTGGATTTGTCCAAAAATCCATTTTATTTCTGAACCTTGGAGTTTTTTGGTTTCTCAAATTCTTTGGTATTGTCAAATTGTTTGATTTTTCAAAAACTTCAAATTCTAAATTTTCTGAATTGTTTGAATTTGTCAAAAGCTCTAAATTCTATATTTTCTAGATTATCAGAATTATTTAGAATTTTCAGATCGTTTGAATTTTCTCGAAATTCCCAAATTCTCTGGATTTTTTCGAATTTTTCAATTTTTTTTGAACTGTTCTTGGACAAAGTTCGTAAATTTCTTGCATTCTTTAGACTCTTTAAATTCTTTTATTTTTCTAAGAATTTTTTGATTTTTAAATTCATTAGATACATTTGGATTCTCTGATTTTCAAACTCTTAGATTCTTTTGATTTTCTGGATTCTTTAGATACTGCAATGGATGAAGCAATAACAAATATTGCTTCTAAACCCCCAATATAGTTAGTAAATTAGTTGACATACATAAAAGTATTGTATTCGTTAGTTGAGTAGTAGGTATTGAACCCAAGAGATGTAGATTAGTACGAAGGGATTTTTAATAAATAAGTTTAGAAACTATCTTGCATTTTTCACTTTCACCGCCTAACATCGCAAACTGGAGGTTTTGGAAATTTCCCTTTTTTTCGATATCCTCCAAATTTTCTAGAAAGATTGTTAAAGATTCTCTAGATTTCTTTAAACTTACATAATCTCCAGATTTTCTGTATTCTTTATGTCTAGATTCTCTCTTATAGATTTCTTTATTTTTTCGTATTCTTTTTTCTTCACCTTCTTTGTTTTCTATAGATTTTTTAGACAGACTTTCTATATTCCTTAAATTTTGTAGACTTTTTGAAGATTCTATTAATTTTTGAAACCTTGATATTCCTTAGATTCTTTTCAGATTCTATAGATTTGTCAAGTTGTTTGATTTTTCAAAAACTTCAGATCATTCAGATTTTCTAAATTTTTTGAATTACTTCTGTTTCCTAAATTGTTCCAATTCTTTAGAATTTCCAGATCCTTTAAGTTACTTCAAAATTCTGAGATTTAAATTTAAAACTCGTTTCAGATCAGTTCTAAGTTTATAAATTTATTGGATTTTTTAGACTCTTCCTTCTTAGATTCTTTAGATATTTTTGAGATTTTAGAAAATTTCCCTTTTTTTTTAATACTCTTTAGATTTACTAGATTCTTCAGATTTGCCAAGATTGTTCAAGATTTCTCAGAATCTTCATGTTCGCCAGATTTTCTGAATTGTTTATGTGTTCTAGATACTCTTTTATAGATTCACCATTCTTTGTGATCATTTCTCTCAAATTCCTTTGACTTCTATAAGTTTTTTACACAGAATTTCTATAACCTTTGGATTTGTCAAAAGTTTCAAATCCTCCAGGACCCTCTGAATTTTTCGAATTACTCATATTTCCTAGATTGTCCGGATTGTTTAAAATTTCCAGATACTTTAAATTTTCTTGAAATTCCAAAATTCTCTGGATTTTTCTAAATTTTTTAAACTCTTCTTGAACTAGTTTTAAGTTCTCTCTTTAAATTTCCTAAATTCTTTAAATTTTCAAAGATTATTCAAGATTTCCTAAATTCTTTAGATTTTTTATGTTTGTTTATGTTTTCTAGTTCTCTTTTATAGAATTCTCATTTTTCTTAAATTTCTATCATTTCTAAAAGTTTTTTACAGAAACTTTTAAATTTTTTGGATTCTTTCAAAAATACTTTTTATTTTAGAATTCTTGATATTTCTCAGATTTCTCAAATTCTTGGCATTTGTCAAGTTGTTTAATTTTGAAAAGCTTAAGATCTTTCAGATTTTCTAAATTTCTTCTAGATTGTATGGATTGTTTGGAATTCCCAGATCCTTAAAATTTTCTCAAAATTTTAAAATTCTCTAGGTTATTAGAATTTTTCAAAAATTTTTGGATTTTCTAGATTCTTTAAATACTTCTAAGACTTTGAAAAATTTCTA
The DNA here is from genome assembly GCA_030157265.1 of Latheticus oryzae. Classification (NCBI taxonomy): domain Eukaryota; kingdom Metazoa; phylum Arthropoda; class Insecta; order Coleoptera; family Tenebrionidae; genus Latheticus; species Latheticus oryzae. The sequence continues at coordinate 27,487,484 of CM058048.1, read as the reverse complement.
TTTTGTTGATATCCTTCGGATTTCCTGAATTCGTTAGATTTACCAAGATTGTTCAAGATTTCCTATATTCCATGGAATTTTTGTTTTTGCCAGATTTTTTGTATTGCTTAGACTTGTACTTCTTTTTCTTAAATGTTTGAATCCTTGATGTTCTTTTCTTTTGATTTTTTTAAAAATTCTTTGGATTTGCCAAGTTTTTGGTTTTTCAACCGTAAGTTTCTAAAGTTCCAGACTCTTAAATCCATTTGATTTTCTGGGTTCTTTAGATACTTTGAGATATTGAAAATGTTCCTGATAATGTTCAGATTTACTAAATTCTTTAGATTTGCCAAAATTGCTGAAGATTTCTTAGACTTATTGAATTTTTTATGTTCGGCTGATTTTCTGGATATTTTTTTCTTTACCATTTCATTCGAATCCTTCAGACTCTCTTACATTTACCAGATTTTTAGAATTGTTTATATTCTCTAGATTCTCTTTTATAGATTTCCCATTTTTTCGTACTCTTTTGGCTTGAATTTCTTTGACTTCTGTTAAGTTTTTTATACACATTTTCTATATTCCTTTAATTTCCTACATTCTTCAAATTTTCTCAAAATTCTAAGATTTACAAAATTTTTCAAATTTTTTTAGAGCCTTTCTAGACTAATTCCAAATTCATAAATTTATAAGATTTATAAAATCTTTCTTTCTGGATTCTTTAGATTCTTTTATGACAATTTTCTTACATAGCTGTTCCCGCACTCATTTGAGTGGCGTAAATAAAAACAATACTTTCAACCTTTCAAACTTTCAGTGATAACACTGATTGTCTAACTTAGAATAAACTAAATTTTGCAACTTTCTGTACAATTCTAAAAGATAAATTTCACGTGTTTTTTTTTCATTTAATTAGTTGCGTTTTCCTCCTCGTTATAATGGATGTAAAAATTCCTTCAGTAATGTTTTTCTTTACAAAAAGCGCGTCATCTCGTAAGCCATTATGAGCCATAACATTTCTTTGTTATCTTCTTATAAGCTTCAGTAAAATTTTACGATAGCATCCAAAAGTTTTGTGTAAATCCTTTGAGTATTATTGACAATTCAAAAAAGCGAATTTTAGCACAATATGTAGTAAATCTTCGTGAATTGTCAAGTTGCACTAATAATAGGATTTATAGCTCGCTTCCGCGCTACCTTTCTAGTTTAATGCCTTATTTGCATGATCGGAAACCAACCCGAAAATTGATCATTGCTTTAATACTAAAAAATTTCATTCTCAGATAAAACTTTCGACAGATATCAGCATTTAAGTGTCATCGTATATGTGTGAAAGTTTTCCATCGAATAAGAAAGATAATCTTAAACTCAGTTATACTCTTGAGAGTTGGTCTGATAAAGAGAAAAAAAAATATAGAAGACGACGAAAAGAAACAAAAAAAGATGATGATAATGTTATTTGAATTTTTTCCAATTCACACTTTTTACGACTATCAAAAATATAGAAAAAGCTTTTTTTATATAAGAAATGCTAACAAGTTTAATGCAGCTTTTCGTTAATCTTCATTGTCCCAAAGTTCAATCATTTGTTAGAAAGTGTGAAGAGATCGTTTCAAGGGTCGACTGTAATTGTGGTCAATAGGAAAATGTTCTTTTATATTTAACGAAGAGATTGTGTGGCAGATTCTTTTCAAAGTTTAGCAAAAAATTCAACGGAATTATATTGAATTGAAAATGGCGGATGCGTCGGGAGACAAAATTTATTTTCCTACTAATCACAAATTGTGCAATATTTTCAAACCACAAAAAAACCTAACAAGCAGACGTCTAAAAAATAATCCTGTCTTGGAATAATTAATATACATTAGTTATACGTTTATTGAAGCATAAAATTGACTTTTGATGCTGAGGCAACGTAAATTAGACGCAAAACATCTTCTAAGCTTCTTATCAACACAAATAGATTTTTTACAATTCATCAATTTCTATTAAAATTATAAAAATAAATCTAACAATAACAAAACACTCAACTTGATTTTATATTCATCGTTTAAATATTTGATTTATCATCGTATAAACTCAATCCTTTACTAGAATTTATCGAAAGTTCAAATAGGATAAATATAAGTTTGTAACATCAATAGTAAAGTCATGATTGAAACATCTTTTCAAAAAGGATTTGAGATTTCTCTCTTTTCTTCAATTTTTCCACTATCGTTCGTTTCAATCAATAATTGGATATGAAAACACTTAAAAAAAAAATTAATTTCGTAAAGTGGCAGTTTCACTACGTTGTTTCTCTCTTTTATATTATTATAGAAAATTAATTCGGAATTTAGTCGGAAAATTATTCGTAAGATAATTGAAAATAAGAAGTTATTTACTTGATTTTTAAATTAAATAAAAGAAAATTTAATTCACTGTTGGAAATAACAGAAAATTGTGTTATTCAATTACAATTTCAAAACAAAAAAATCGATTTTTACTAATCCTATTCACAGTTATCGTGTCAAGTAAACTCCAAAGTTATAAAGGTAGAATGAGCTTTTAAAAGCTTGGATAAACTAGCCTTTAGGTGGATTTTGTCCAAAGACTTTTTCGAAACCTATAGAGGATGAAAGAACAACGTGTCAGCAATTGTTAACGTTTATATTCGAACGAAAAAATATATTCAGAAAGAGATAAAACGAATTTGTTTTATTATCAAAACTGGACTCGCATTTTTAGTCGAAAAAAAAAACCTGATAGAGGATTTAAAGAGTGGAATACAAATTGACCTGTTTTCTTTATTAATAGCTCGCCTTAAGCTAAATAAATAAATCGGAAGATATTGCCGTTGCTTAATCAAATCAATAATATTTTTTATTAATTTATTAACGAATCAAATAAAATGTTCATTGGAGTGAAAATTTGATGAAAAAATAATAAATGAAAAGCTATGACGATTGGTAGTTTGGTTTGGCGCATCCGCCATTTTTCTCATACTTAATTGTAATTTCCTATACATTATATTGACAATTTTGACTTAATTTTCCGTGTTTTTCAGTTAAAAAAAATATTGAAATTTCAAAATTGTAGTATGGCGCATCCACCATTTTTTCATATAAACCAAATCTATTAAAAAAATGCAACTATAACTTCATCACTGGAGCTTTTAAGTTTCATAAGAACTTATTCAATTTTAGTTTGAAACTTTGTCTATTTTAGGTGTTAATTAGAATTCATTATTGCCTCAAGTTTTCCACAAATTACAAAGTTTACAATACAAAATTGACGAACATTTTTTTTTTTAAATAAATAAAAGACGTATCAAATGGATACTTCAACAAACATTTTATTTGATTAGTACAAACTCAAATAGCATTTGAAGTAAATTCGATTTATTTATTGTTGAATAAATATCTTATTCCGAGATGAAGTGTTTATTCATCAGTTTCAAAGTAATCTAAAACCACATCAATGCGTTTCACGTTTTCATCTAAATTCAATATCTTTAATGTTTATAATTCAGCAAAAGCTTCAAGACAAAATTACAAACACTAAATTAAATTAACCTCATCAAAACAAGAAAAAACGTTCAAGTTTAGGAGAATTACTGAACAAGGAGTGAATTAAATAAGAAAGAAAACAAGGAAAAAGTGTTGATGTTGATTGGATAAGAGTGCAACTTGAAACCAATTATCCTAAACTAGAAATTGGTAATATTAAAGTTTTCTATTTCAAATCTTTTAATTTAATTCATCAGCATTCAATGTCACTTTCTAACACATTAAAGTGTTAAACAAGAAAAGACATCGACTCCTTCGAGACGAATTTTTTCAGTTGTAAAACACAAAAGTACCCTTTTGTGTTCTCTTTCTCCAAGTAAACAAATTCATGACTGTTGTGGTTGTTTCCATTTTATTTTTCCATCTATAAATACAAAACATGCACGAATAGTCTTCTATTAAAAATTTCTAAAGTGTTTGTCAAAAAATAAATAAGTTTCGATGATAAATTAAAGAAAAACTTCCATTTAGTCAGAGCGCGTGTTTTTCTTTTTACTTGAGACGTTTCGTAAATATTTTATGATTAATAGATGGAGAAAGTTTTAGGAGGAAATGTCGAGTTTAGTTTTCGACAAATTTGAAAAAGAATAACATTGTGTTAAAGTTGAGAGATTCTATTTAATGAAAGTTGAACATTTAGAGCTTTCGGGAAGGTTGATATTTTGTTGGAACATAATTATCAAGAGAAAAGTTATTAAAATGGAAATAATAAAAAAGAGAATTTTTGTCAAGAAATTTATTCTTTGTAAAGCTATAAAAATTTGAAACTTTGTGTGAAGTTATTTTTTTTTTAAATAATAAATTTGACGTGCTTTGAGGTTATGAAGCATAAAAATGTATCTCAATAAAGTTGAAGTGATTTTCATGCAATTTATCACAAAGGAATGTTGAATGGAAGCTGACTTTAAATTTGTAATATAGAAATATAGTGGAACAAAACGACTTACCAGATAAATTTCTATCAAACTATAAATTAGTTTTGATTAAAAATGACTTTTTATGTACTAAAAATAGTTCTTTCATAGAAGAATCATTTCTGTTTTTCAATATGAAAACGTATGACTGCCATTTTAGATTTAGCTCAAACTTTTTAGGAATGTTCTTTAAGATTCTAAGGAAGAAAATCTATAGACATTCAATTTTAATAAGCGTCTGTTCGATTACCGTTTTGATGCTCTATCAATTGCGGCTGTTAAATTTTTTCTGTTCAAGATATCAACACGGCGTTTGAAAGAAAAATAACGATTGTTTTTCGGTAAGCAATTAAAATTCGTTCTGTCAAATCTTCTGTGTAATGACAAACTTATGTTTTTTTAAATGAACCACCTTATATTTTTCGCGTTTTCAAACGAGACTTGATATTTTGAAGATTTTGAACACCACTCTTATTACACGGTTCTTTATAGTTTTTGAAATTGCTGGAAATTTTCGATCTCAGATACAAGTATTTGTCTTGGCGACAAATGTCAACAAAGACAAGTATGTGAGATGAAAAAAATTTTTCACAAGTTGTATTTGGCTGACAATTCAATGAACAATAAATGGTAGAAATTTTTAGCGGAAATACCACTAGCAAAAATTGCCGCTTAACACATACGTGATTGGTCTATTTTGAAGAAATGAGTTAATCCAATTCGTTGAGAAAATATGAGTTGAATTGTCACACAAAAACCATAAAAATTAGAACAATAGAATTTGTATTTTTAGACATTTAAAGGCCAATAATGAACTTTGCCTACTTACTGGGACACCCTGTTCAGGTGTATAGTAATGCTTTTTATTGTAATCTAAAAATATAAACATATGTTTTAATAAATTAAAATAATAATTATTATGGCTACTAGCTATCTATAACACTTTCTCTTTTTGTCTTGTGCACAACCGCAAATGGTCGATTGATAGTTCAAATGGTTCTAAAATAGTTCGCAAATGGTCCAATTGCCGTCCCATTGTTACAACCGTCCATAGATCGCTTTTAGGTTGTCCATAGACGGTCCACAGAACGTCTATTTTACTTCCATAGATCGTCCAGTGGACCATAAAATGTGCGTCTCAGGACGATAGATGGGACGATTTGTGGACGTCCATCGAAAGGTACCTAAGAGCGTAAGGCTCATTACAAACACTCTACACTAATAGGGTTATTCAGTATCTAAATTTTTTAGCCTCTTTCTATTTTTTAAGCCTTCCACACTCTTCAGATCGTCTTTCTTTCTCAAATTCTTCAGATATATTGTTTTTTTTCTAAATTCTCATAACTTTTTTATTTCTCAAACTTTTTTATTGTTTATATTCTTTAGGATTTTTCGATTTGCTATTTTATTTCATATTCTTTATTTTTTTTATTATTATTGGAATTCTTTAGGTTTTCGAGATTTTGAAATTTTTTTGAATTGTTATTATAAGTCTGGAAATCTATGATTTTATAAAACATTCGTTTTTCCAATTTTTTTTCTTAAAGTTTGTGTTAAATTATTCAGATTTTTTAGATTTTTTTTCTGTTGGATTTTTGACATTTTTAACATTCATCTAAATTCCTGAGTTTTTGATTTTTGTCCATTCCCACATGTTTCAATAGTTTTAATTTTTTCAAATATGTATTTTAGAATTTGTTTAATTTTTAGATTTACTACGATCTTCAGATTTCACAAAAATTTTCTTTCATGTTCGATTTTTTAGAGCCTTTAAATTTTATCGTTTTTCTGTATTAATTACTTATAATGCTGAAGTTTTTCAGTTTTTCAGGCATTTTTCAGTAAATCAAAATTTTTATAAATTCTTAAATGCTTCTCTCCTCTTCTCTCGTTTTTAGAATTTTTTAATATTTCTTAGATTGTTCAAAGTTGTTATTTCAGAAATTTTTGGAAATTTATTTGAGAACTACTCAACAGTGTGTTTGATATAAATTTCTTAACTTTTTGATTCTTTTTATAGAAAATCCTATTTTTTGGACTTATTCTTGATATTCAAACAATATTGTATCGATAATAATAATATTAAAATTAACGTTAATACTGTCTAGTTATTTTAATAAAAGACGCAATTCAAAGACCATTAAAGAACATTCCTACATAGTTTGAGAAAAATATAAAATCACAATCACAGTCAAACGATTTCATATGGAATGATCTTATAAAATTTCCAAGACAAACGATGTAATATGAAATCATAACTACATAATGCAAATTGTAATTTTTCAAAAACTTATTCCAAAATGCTTGATAAGCTCATTGCTCGCAGCGTTACAACCTAATTATATTTTTTTTAATGTAATGGAGAAAAAACTCATAATGGTAAACATAATGTAACAAAATATTAAAACAAATTTTTGTTTTTTTTCTGTTCAGTTTAAAAAAATAACACACCCACAAAATATTACAACCGATAAATTTTTTCAAATTCTTTTGAATTTCATACAAATTACTGTCTTTAAGTATCTATTTTGTAAGTGAATAAAATATATAAATAAATAATTTTGAAATTATTGAAAAAAAAAAATATTAAGCTCAACAATTTTAAAAACTAATTTTACAATATTTATTTCATGGATTAGTAGATTTTACCGAGCGCTGATCAGTAAATAGTTCTTAGCGTGTTTAAAACTTTCAATATTTAGTCAAAAATTACGTTTAAAGTCACAATTTAAACCCGAAAATTCCAGCAAGGTGTTAATGTTGATATGATGGTAAATAATGCGAATGACTGTTTATATCTTCGTATCAATTTGCTATCACAAAGACCGCATTACGCACCAATGCACCAGTTCGCACAGTTGGCGTTGCACAAGCTGCCAGCAGCTTCCAGTTAATTGACCAATAAAATTATAGAAACAAATAAACGGCGGGAAAATTCAAATCGTTAAAACAACATTCATTTCAAAAATTTCAATTTTTTTTTTAAATTACAAAAAAGTTCTCTGATATTTATGATTTATTTTTGAACAATCGAAAATAAGCAAATAAACTAGAAAAAATTTTCTTTGAAGCCAAATTTCATTCTTTCAATTCCTTTGAGATGTTCAGTAAATTCGTAAGAAACCGTATTGATGTGAAGAAATAATGGAGAAACGATGTATGGTTTGTAGCGATGAACCTAACCTTAACCAATCAGTCGATAACTCAAAGATAAATTTACTCTTCTAAATCGATTGAAAAAGGTAGTTTGGTTAAATTGAACATTTTCCACAAAAATAATTAATTCAGACATTTCACTACTTTATATTTAAACCATTTTTGTCGTGTTTGCAAAAATGTCAGCAGTGCTTTAACATGACAGGTGGAAAATTGAATTTTGGCGTAAATGCACAATTTCAACACTTTCCTAAACTAATATTTTTTTTTATCACAAACGTGACTTAAATTATTTTAAGAAATGTATAAAAATGTTTTCTATATTTGCCGAATAAAATTTCCAAGTTTTGTTGATGTTCTATTTAATTTTCAACATGAAACATGTAAACTTACAAAACATTGAACACCTAAACTTGTACTAACTGATGATAAGTTAAGCATCACGAACCAACGAACAAAAACTCGGTTTAAATTCGCTTAAGTGTGAAAATTTAACAATGTGTTTCAAGTTTCTAAAGAAAGAAAAATCAAACTGTAAAACTATTAATTTTACTTAGTAAAGTAATTTTCTTGTTAGAATGTAATATCTTCTTTTTAATGCATTTCTGTACGCATATGATAATATACTCAAACAACAAGCTTAAGTGAAGATTACATAAGCAAACATTAAGATTTGCAAGTTTAGAAAGTAGCTTAGGATAGAGGAGAAAGACTTGAAAATCAATAAACATACATTCTGGTTGGAGGAAACGATGAACTAAATGGAAATTTTCATAGTCTTTTGAAAATTTATTTTTATTAAGACTAACAGCAACCGCTATTAAAAGTTGTGGTTCGTTTTATGATGAATTAAATTTTATTTCAATCATTGTGGTAGAAACACAAAAAGAGCGACATCTACATTTTTACTAAATCAACACATTCGAAAAAAATTGAATGGAAAATGCAATTAAATAAATTAAAAAGCTTAAAGAGAACTGATGATAAATGTTTCATATAGAGTGGTTCACTAGTAGGTAAGAGTTGAACTTAAAAAAATTATAAATATTTATTTTTATTTATCACTCTCTTAGAAGCATTTTTGTTGCAATGTGGAATTATTTTCAAATTGTAAACAAATAAAAATATATTATTTTGCAGCCGATAAATATTATAAAAACTTAATTTCCATTTTCACAGAATTTTGATGTTTCTCTTAGATTTTGATATTTAACTTTTTTATTTTTTTGAAAAAATATAAGCCATTATGACAGCCTCCAATTGAGATAGAGCGATAAATGTCACTGATTATGTAGCTTCCTTGAAATTCTACCAACGTATTCTCAAATTAGAAACAAATGAAAATTTATTATCTTATAGGCGATATGAATTATCCCGGCGCCTCCACCAATTATGACTCCTTTTTTTTTTTAATTTGGTTTTTATATTCACAGTCAAGAATTTTGATATTTCTTTTGAATTTTGACATTTTTGTTGCAATTTTAAAATTTCCATATCCAAAAAAGGACAATTACATTAAGTGCAATTCAATTTTTCTGCTATTATTCTTTCGAAAAAAATACAAGCGAACATTTCAGCATCCAAATGGAATAGAGCAATAAATTTTATTCATTTTCTAGTTTCCTTAAAACTCTATTAAAATGTCAAATCTCCTCTTTCTAGCTCTAAGACTGACAACGTTACAAGCATTCAGGTTTCGAAATTTCGACATAAAAAAATATTTTTTTAAAATTTGGTTTTTATGTTCACAGTTCAGAATTTTGATATTTCTCTTGGATTTTGACATTATTTAATCAATTTTAGAATTTCCTTATCCAATAAAGGACAATTAGATTGAATGCAATGCAATTTTTATGCTCTTATTTTTTCGAAAAAAATACAAACCAACATCTCAGCGTTCAATTGGGATATACCAATAAATTTTATTCACTTTGTAGTTTTTTTAAAACTCTATCAAAGTCTCTTCTTCCTAGCTCTAAGACTGACAACGTTACAAGCATTCAGGTTTTGACATTTTCATTTTTGAATTTTCGGTTAAAAAACTCGTTTGGGAATTGTAAATTTCACTAATTTATCACTCCATTAGAATGATTCTTGTTGCAATATAAAATTATTTTCAAGTAACAATCAAACAGAAATTTATTAATTTACAGTGGATTAGAATTATCCCGGCGCATCCACCAATTTCAAAAAATTTCCAAAATAATTTCTTTGAAAATGTAATTAAAAAATCGAAAGAACGAAGTTTTTATTGCTTGAAATATTTTGAAATTGGCATAAAAAGCATTGTTTTTTAGATATTATCAAATTTCAAAATACTATTTTATTTTATAAAAAAACGCAAATGAAATGAAAAATTTGGGGAAAAAAATTGATCACTCAAACAATTCGAAACTAATTTGAAAAGAAACAAAATAACGTCATAATCTCCCGTCCTGATACTAATAAAACACCCTGTATACAGTGAGTAATTAAAAAAATTATAAAAGAAAAGAATTTTCATAACTCACCTCAAGTATCCATGTTACTGCCTTTTCCCTCTTCTTAAATATCCAAACTTTTCTTCCTCAAAGTTAACTTATTGACTTTTTCAGTCTTCAGTTATGAGAAAACTTAACTCATCTGAAAGAAAAGTTCGATATGTCAAATTCACTGATTGAAAATAGTTCACACGTGTTCGTTTCAATTTAACAAAAATCTTTTAGAATTTATAACAGTATATTAAATCTTAGTTTTTATATACAGTTTGTTAGTAAATGAATAATCTTATAATATTATTATGAAAAGCGGTTTCAGGTGTACGATTCTCATCTTAAACGAACAAAACACCTCATTCTCCGGTTGTGTTAAATCCTGGAAAATTGCAGCCTAACTAATTTATAAGGATCAAATAAAGGTGTATGTCATAAACTGAGTAAAACTTTAATTGAATATTTATCCTTCGATTAAGAACAAACTTTACTTTTTGTTTGGTATTATTGCAATGAAAATAAACACCTGCTTTCTATAAGCTGACAATAGCATGTTCGTGTATGACATCTACCAGACAAGCTTTTATTATATCAATAAATTATGAGAAGAGAAAAAACAGCAACGTTAAAAAATTTAACGTATTTCTTAAGGTAAGAAAGCACTCGACAATATAGCAAGATGTTGAAAAAAGAAATAATTGTGATTAAGTGGAAAGACGAGAAAAAGAAAAAGATTAAAGAGCAGATTGAAAAATGTTTCTCGGTTGGAACATTGTATCTATGGATTGAATTAAAATTTACAGATTCACTCAAAAATGATGATTTTTTAATTTAATTGATATATACTATTCATAAAAGAGCAGAGCTTAAAAAAATGTTTTTGATGAGGACTAAACCTGTCTTAGATTCAGCAATTATCAACATTTCTTGGATTATTTGTATTCTTAAGACGTTTTTTTTAAATTTTGCAGAATTTATAGAAATTGAAAGAATTGGAAAAACTGAACAAAACCTGGTAGAAAAAAAATCAGAAACTCCTAGAATCCAAAAACTTTCCAAAAAAATTCAAACAATCAAAAAAATTTCAGGAAGTTTGGAGAATACAGAAAAATCTGAATAAAGTGAACAATTAGAGAATTTTAAAGATTATAGAGAATTTAAGCAATTCTGAAAGACGTAACAAAATCAAACTAGACCTAAGAATCTAAGAAATCTAGAAATTTACATAACAAAATGTAAACAAAAAAAATTAAAAATTTAAAAATATAATAAATTTGAGTAACTCAAAAACCTAAAAATCTGAAAAAACAGAAAATAATAAAGATAAAAAAATACAAATTTCAATTCAAAAAATCAAGAAAATCTGAAACATCTTTGAATACAAAAGAAAATCCTCACAAAAATCTTAAAGTTTTGAAAAACTAGGAAATAAATTAATTCTAATAAATATTTAAAATAAAAAAAATGCAGAGAAATCCAGAAAATCTTTATGATCCTAAGGATCTGAAGAACGAAACAACTCTGAAAAATTCAAAAATTAAAAAAATCTAAGAAATATAAACAATCCAAAAAACTGAGCAAAATTAAAGAATATCCACGAGATCAAAAAAAAAAAAAAATCTAAAAGACTCAAAAATATATTAATCTAGAATCTGAGAAAACCCAATAACTTGGTAATAAATAATTAGGAAACTTGGCGATTTAGAAATCTAAGAAATTTGGAAAATCTAAAAATTCTGGAAAATTCAAACAATCAAAGAATTCTAGAAAATTTAGAGAATATAGAAAAATCTAAATAAATTGAACAATTAGAGAGTTTCAAAGATTAGGGAGAATCTTAGGACTTCAGAGACTTTTAAGTGAAAGTGAAAAATTAAAAAACCAAAAATTCTAAGAGATGTAATAAAACTATAATATTCAACAAGACCTCTAAAATTTTCAAACAGAAAAACACAAAAACTATGAAGTTTGGTAAACTCAAATAGTCTGCAGAATTTCAGAAATCTAAAAAATTCCACAAAACACAAAGATTCTAGGAAATATAAACAACTGAAAAATTCCAAAACAGTTAACAAATTTAAGAGTTTTAAAAATTTCACAAAATTACAGATCTATAAGATTTAGGAAATATAAAAAATCTGGAAAATCTCAAAAATCCTAATAATCCACGTAATAAAACAAGAGCAAAATAAACAAAAAACTCAAAAACCTAAAAAATTTGTGTAACTCGAAAGACCTGAAAAGTCTATAAAAACCGATATATCTAAAAAACTGAAAACTCCAAACTATAAAATCTAGAAAATTGAAACCCAACAAATAATAAAAATTTTGTGAATTTGGCAATTTAGAAGTCTAAAAAATCTAAGGAACTAAAGAACTCAAAAAATCCAAAAACTGATAGAAATCTGAAAAATCTAAGAAATCAGAAGAATCAAAAATAATTCAGAAAATCACAGAATTGTCTTTCAACTTTTAACTTATTAAATTATTTAAATTAAAACAATCTAAGAAATTACAAAAATTGTGAAGATTACAAATAATTCAAAAATTTTGCAAAACCTTAAGTATTATCACGGTCCTGGACTAACACAAACGAAAAATAATTTTAAAAAGTTTATAAATAAAATCACTATTTTTCAAATGACTCACTCTGTGTGTTTTATAATATTCAAGACACAAAAAAATTCTGTTTCTAGTTTATAGTTCCAGGAAATGAATTTCTAAACTTTACGAAATGATTGAAACGTAGCAAAAATCTTCCATCAACTTCACAAAAAATGCAAAACTCCAATCTAACTAATTTTCAGATAATTTGTCTAATTCAAAAAACTTGAAAAATCTATAAAAACCTTGAAAATTATCCGGAAAATCTTAGAAAACCAAAATTCAAGAAGCTCAAAAATCCAAAAATTCTATGAAATATAAACAATCCAAAAAATTGAGCAACACTAAACAATCTGAGAAATCTGAAATATCGCAAAAACTAATATATCTATAAAATTCAAGAAAACTGAAATTTCCAAATAATCTAGAAAACTGAAACCAAACAATTTTGATAATAAAAACTTAGAAAGAAAGAATTAATGAACTCATTTTATAAACAAGAGTGAAATACAAACAATGAAATTTCAATCAAAAAACACTGAAAATGTATTAAGATCTCATAAGACACATTTTATCATATTGATTTGTCAAAAGCAACGATATTACGAAAGTCGTAAAAAAGAAATAATTGTGATTAAGTAGAATGACTTGAAAGAAAAGATTAGAAAATGTTTTTATGGTCGTTATATAGTCTTTATAGATTAAAATTTACAATTTTTTTTTTTCTAAAAACACTTCATTATTGATTTTTGTTAAGATATTAAATTTGTCCTAAATCAATCCTTTTATCCTCTCCCTCAATAAAATTTATTACAATCCAAGCTTCCATTTCTAAGCACTTGTTGTTTACACAACATCCAATTACTTTGATATAACGTCGTATCTAATCATAATTCAGTGCTCAGTCACGACCTCTATACATTATTTCACCCTCTCAACTAAAAAAAATAAATAACAAAATTAAATAAATAAAATGTTTGAATTCACTTTCGTGACATTTTGATTTATGATCTTCTAAAATATCAATTCTGTCTTGACCATCTTTGTCTTGTAAATAAAAGATGCAGACTTTTCTGCTGCTACCTTTTTTTCCAGTAACAAAACATCTTTTATCCTTCATCAAACTTTAACATTATCGATTTTCATCCTACTGTATATATACACACCTGACAATTTCATATAACGAAAAATTTATTTCGCATCTAACAATCAGGTATAAGCAAGCGCTTGGAAGCTTCAAGCGCAAACGCTTTACAATTTCTTTGCTAACTTTAGTATGTGTTTGATTGTGCAAGTGTAAACAACTCTTTGACGAACTTCATTGCAAGTGTTAATATGAAATTTTCAACACGTTGAAATTTTATTTCGGGTTCGTTCATTTTTTTTCTTACTCAAAAACCTGTTGCATTAAGTTGTGAACAATTTTTACAGAATTTTGCACTTTTATATGGAATGGGAAAAGGTTTTTTTACTATCTGAAAAATAGTCTCTTGTGTGTTAAAACTCTTTTGTGAAGAGATTGACACTTACTGTAAGATATAAACAAAAAGATTGGAGTTTTGCATTTTTTCTTTTTTATTTAAAATTGAGTGAAGTTGATGGATGATTTTTGCTACGTTTCAAACATTTTATAATGTTTAGAAATTCATTTCCTGGGACTGTAAAATATAAACAACATTTTGTTTGTGGCTTAAATATTATAAGACACAGAGTGAGTCATTTGAAAAATAGTGATTTTATTAATTCGCATTTTGAAAGTTATTTTTCGTTTGTGTATTAGTCCAGGATCGTGATAATACTTGCAAAATTTTTGGATTATTTATAATCTTCACAATTTTTGTAATTTGCTGATTCTTTTGAGTCTTCAACTTTTAGGTTTTGCAGACTTTTCTAAATTTAGTTTAATTTCAGATTTTTTGAATGTCTTAGATTGTTTTAATTTGAAAAAATATAACAAGTTAAAAGTTAAGACAATTCTGTGACTTTATGAAATATTTTTAATTCGATTTTTTAGATGCCAATCAGTTTTTGGATTTTTTGAGTTCCTTAGATTTTTTAGATTTCTAAATCGCCGAATTTACAAAATTTTTATTTTGAGATTTTATAGATTTGGAGTTTTCAATTTACCAGATATATCGGTTTTTTCGATTTCTTACATTCGTCAATCTTGCTCATTTTTTTGGATTGTTTACATTTCCAAGAATTTTCGAATTTTTGAATTTTCCAAGCTTTTGATTGGTTGGCTAGATTCCTAACAACCTATAGATTTTCTGGAATTTTCAACTTTTAGGATTTTTCAAATTCCTTCGATTTTTTTCTCAATTTTTCAAATTTTAAGTATTTTTTAGAATTATTTAATTTCCTACTTTGTCAAATTTTTATCAAGTGTTTTTTTTTTGTTTTCTAAGTTTACTTGGATTTTTTGAATTTTCTAAAATTTAAATTTTTTTATCTTCATAAGTTTCGAGGTTTTTGTTGATTTTTTAGGTTGTTCGAGTTACACAAATTTTTTTTTTTATTTATGTGCATTTGCATTATTACGTAGATTATACGGATTTTTGGAATTTCTCAAATTCTTCATATTTCCTAAATCTTATAGATCTGTAATTTTTTGAAATTTTTAAAACTCTTAAATTTGTTAACTGTTTTGGAATTTTTCAATTGTTTATATTTCCTAGAATCTTTGTGTTTTGTGGAATTTTTTAGATTTCTGAAATTCTGCAGACTATTTGAGTTTACCAAACTTCATAGTTTTTGTGTTTTTTGAACTGTTTGAAGATTTCAGAGGTCTTGTTGAATATTATAGTTTTATTACGTCTCTTAGAATTTTTGGTTTTTTAATTTTTCACTTTCACTCTAATTGTTCAATTTATTTAGATTTTTCTATATTCTCTAAATTTTCTAGAATTCTTTAATTGTTTGAATTTTCCAGAATTTTCAGATTTTCCAAATTTCTTAGATTTCTAAATCGCCAAGTTTCCTAATTGTTTATTACCAAGTTATTGGGTTTTTTCAGATTCTAGATTTTTTCAATTTTCTAGATTAATATTTTTTTGAGATATTTTTTCGACCTCGTAGATGTTTTTTAATTTTGCTCAGTTTTTTAGATTGTTTATATTTCTTAGAATTTTTTAATTTTTGATTTTTCCAGACTTTTTGTATTCTTTAGATTCTTAGAATCCTTGAGATTTTCTAGATTCTCCGGATTTCTTTGCACTTTTCAGATTTTCTTCAATTATTTGGTTTTCTGAATTATTTTAATTTTTTAGTTTTTCCGGTTTTTCTCCATTTTCCTTAGATTCTTCAATTTTTTCTTATTTCTAATATCTAAGATTTAGATTTTTCTCTCATCATAATTTTCGGATTTTTTGAATTACTCAAAATTTTCAGATTTTCCTGATTTTTCATATTTTGTAAATTTTGTAAAATTTTTGGATTTTTTTACATTCTTCAACTATTCGAATGATTTTAGGACATACATAGTCAAAAACTTTCGAAAAAAAAATTGAATAACTTGACAACGCCGCAATCAATCATTACTCATCCAACATAGAAATAAAAAATGATAATATTACACATTTCTTCAAAATAAATAAGATGAGTATTACAATGCAGGAACTATAAAACACTCTGTATAGTTAAAAATTCCGTTTTGGCAATTATACAAACATACAAAGAATAATTATTACCGCACTAATGACTCACCCTGTATAACTAACAGATTTGCGTCATCTGTGTATAAAAGAGAAATTAACACATTCATTGAAGAGACAGACGTTATAAACTTCTTTATAAAACTGTTAAAAAATATATCATAAAATCATGATTATGAGACTCATAAGACACGTTTTATGTCATCTACAGAAAGAGAAATAAGTGCCATTTATCGACGTATTTTAAAATAGTAAAAATAATGTCAATCGTAAAAACAAGTGACATTTCTTTTCCAAAGAGTATTATTCAGTTGTATATAAAATATTGGATTTGTGTCTTATTGCACTTTAGACACTTGTAATATTAGATTTCCATTTTAACAAAATTTACATTTAAAACACAAATTTGAGTTTACAGCAATTCCGGAAAATAACCCCAACAAGATGTTTCATCCACAAAACTCCACTACTTCCAAAAAATATAAATCTTTTATTACGTCCCTGTTTACGACATTCTGTTGCACTTTTATAAAAGCACTAAACTCACAGACGTGCAAAAAGTGCAATTTTGTGATAGGAAACCATTCAATTTATTTATAGACGAAATCCTCTCATCGAAATTAAAATAGAAAAAACTTTAATATTATTAATAGACTAAAAAACCAATAATAATTTATTCATCAATAATAAATCCTCTGATGAAGATTTTATTTGTTTGTATAAAAAAGCACGCTTGAGTTTGAACTTTTTTTCGACCATTACAATGCAAATTTCTCTTTCGAACGTTTGTTTTTAACGATCTTTTTCAAAACTTAAGTAGGTGTGCGTAATTGCCTACAAACTTCTAATGTTGACATATAACTGAAGAGAATCAATCTGTTCGAAAAAAGAAAAGATTGATGAAATGATATGAAACGAAAATAATTCGTTCGTCGACAAATCGAATTAGGATTTCATAACTGTGGATAGACAAAACATGATTAGAGATTAGATCGATAGATAACGAATTTATTATTGATACAAGAACAAAAAAATCTAATTATAATGTAATTTTTGTTTTTGTTTCAGGATATTAACAACTAATCAAATTTATGGTAAGTTCATAATTATTCCATCAGTTTTTTCGTTCAGTTTTTTAATTAAACTTGCACTGATTAATTAATTAATTTTCGGAGAGAAAGTTTTGAGCTAAGAGAGACATCAAAGATTTAATTTATGAAATTGCGCGCCCTGATTTTCACTATTTTAATGAACTTTTAATACCTCAAATAATTTCAGTTCAATGTTTGACAGATTTAGATTTTATTTATAATTATCCAAATTCAATAATTTTCGAAATTATCAATAAAAAATTAAAGATTTAATTTACACGCTTTCTCCTTGAAAATTTCAGTCACTATTCTACAAATTTATTTATTCTATTTTCTAAGAAAATTCATCCAATATCTTTAATTTCTTTTTCAACTTCCAATTGAGCTTTTATCAACATTTCTTTTTCACAAAAAAATACTATACGTTAAAAGCTGTCACCCGGAAATTAAATTCGTTGAAAAATAATAGAAAACCTACAAGATGTAGAAAAAAAAAATCAATACTAAATTGGGAAAATTACCGAAGAAAATAAGCTTTCACTTGCAAGCTTTTTAATTAAAATGTGACTTTGTATTTATTTTTCAAAAAGACTGTTTTAGTGGAATTTGAATGTAACCACTTTTTTTTTATTTCAAGCCTTGACACATCTTCGACTGAAATAAATTATATACGACATTGCTGAAATTGCCGAGATTTTTCAAATAACGTTCCGAAAACAAAACATAAATTTTAATCGTAAACTTTCAGGAAAAAAAGGATTATTGTATAAACTGAAAAAAAAAACACTCAAGAGTCACATAAATTGCAAAAATTAAATACGATTTGATTATCTGACAAGTGTAAAGCTTTTTCCAGCTTCCTAATTAAAATAAAGCTGAAAGTCAGCGGCCGGAAAAGCACAGCAAAAAGCTCTTGTGCAACTAATTAAAACTTTTGTACTTTAGAATTTTATTATTTATTTTTCTTTCTAGAAAAAGGAGAGAATGTTACGAAATAGTCGTTCGAAAATATTTAAATTTGATAAATTCTCATCGCACCTGAAATTCTCTCAACTGAAATTCTGTATATAACGTCCATTGTCCGTTTAAAGCGATTATATTTCGAGCTTGCAAAATTTCAGAGATCGTTGAGGAAGAAATTAATCATTTCAAGGAATTTCGGTTTTATAAGAAATTTCTAAAACACTCTACTTTAGAGACAATGTAAATTATGTTAATTTAATCAAAATGAAAGGAATATTTGAAGACAGTTAACAAAAGATTGCTTTTACATTTGTCGTTGAACTTTTTCCTAAAAGATTCAAGCTCATATTGCTCAAAGCTTTACAATGTTTGTAAGATAATACAAAAATCCTTTTTTGTAATGTAATTCAATTAATTAATGTGCATTTCAGAATCTTAAAACAGTAAAATGTAAACCGACAAAAATCATCAATGAACTCATAAAATAAATTTATCACCCTTTATCCACTGCCACGAAGAACAAAGCTTTCCATCATTCAAAAGCTTCTCATTTTTGCCAAAACTCGAACATTTAAAAGCTTAAGATACTTTCAAACACGCAAAAGAATCCCAACCTAATCTTCCATCACCACAAAACGCATAATTTTTCATCAATTCATTTCAAACAAAAAATACCAACTTTTTTTCTTTTCTCTTCAATTCAAAACCAGAATCCGAGAAATAAATGTTTTTATGAATCGGAATTTATAGTTGATTGATGATTTAATTTTCATTTTTGCATTTAAATCGTTTCAATGATATATTTTTTTTTTGTATACGTGTGTAAGCTGATGTTTTATTCGCTAGTTTCAAAGCAATTTGGATTAATTGCGTGGCTTGATTTAGTGTTAGAATTAGAGAAAATCCCGCCTGGATTAGAGCTGTTATGATTAATATTCAGATATACATTGATATCACAAAATACATTATTCCATTTCAAAAAACGATGTGAAATATTTTCAGTCGATTCCATATTAATAAAAATAGTTAATCTTCCGTTTTAAATCTATAAAAACAAAATTAGGAATAAGTCGGTAATACAGTTTCCTTTTCACAAAATTAAATATGAGCTTTATTTTATTACTTTTCAAAGTGAGAATTTGGTTTTAATAACTTTAAAACTTCCTTACAAACTATATTAAAATTTAAAATGATAAAATACCTCAAGTTGCAGCTTTATGATTCCGAATCCGACACCAACTTTCTGATAAGCCCAATCTCAGTGATAAGGATTAGCGCATGTCCAATAAAATAATTATTCCTACAAAATACCAAATACCTTTATCATTTTATCACGAATTACTGAAATAATTACGTTTGTTATACGCTCCTGTAATTTGTGACATCGAGTACATTCCTATCCTAAAAATAATAATTTAAAATATAAACAAAACATTAAATAAACAATTTTTTGCATTAATTTGAGTCTTTTCTTACGTTTTTCCGCAAAAATTGTTGATTTTATTCCAAAAACACAAACAGTGCTGGTTTAAATTTCCAACTGTTTTGCAGTATCATAGCAACGCAATTGTTTCGCCGACATTGCGAAAAAGCGGGAAAATTTCAAAATCAAATATTTAAATTTTTTCTTGGAAATTTTAATTAGTTTGGATTAAAATACACCGGATGTGATTGATAAACAGTTTTTCTATTAATAATAACCTTGGAATTGCAACGTTATTTTTATTTCATACTCTGTGAAAAATATTTCGACCAGATTTAAAGTTATTAAATCAGCAATTATCATTTAATGGTTTGTAAGAAACTTGCCATCATTTTCAGAATTTTCCGCTTATTTGAAACGGAAAAATCTTGAGTTTAATGTCTGCACTTTCCACTTTCAGAATTATCGATTCAATTACACTTTTGGTCTGCTTTACACAATGATGAGAACATTGGCTCCGGTGATCCTGGAATTAGATCAGGGTTTAGATTTCCGGTTGGATGTTTCGTTCCAACAAAATTTTATTTTTCATTTTCAGGAAAAAATTAATGTATTTGCAGCTCTTTAAACATTAAAAATTTATAGGATTGGAAGGGTTTTAATGTAGAAGACTCAAAAGCATTTGTTCAATTAGAATCTTATTGTTTATTTAAGAATTATTTCAAAAAAGTGTGGAAAACGTAATCAATGATAAACTGCAATTCCGCAAAGTCACAGCTTATTATGTCTTTTAAACATAACTACAAGTTTAAGAATTGATTTAAGGACAAATTTATAGAGTGGACGTTCTGAAAATTGCTAATTTCTACTTGAAATATTTTGTTAATTACAATTCCCAAAAACTGGTTTAGTGTGTAAAAGATGTGAATTTTGGTACTGTAACAAAGTCATTGGTTGCTTTTGATTTACATAAAAGACGAGTTATAAGTCATAAGTTTGTCGCCCGGCGCATCCACCAAAATTACACTTTTTTTTATAGTCGTAATGTTTTTGTAAAAATATAACATGTAATCAATAATGATAATTTAAATTTAGAAAAAAATCTAATTTAAATCAAATAAGTAAAACCTCCAGCCTTTTCATATTTTAATTGATTTAATTCATTTCCTCAAATCGAAAACCTCAGTCTGTTATCGCTATTTACAAACTTATTAAGATTAAGCTACTGAAAGCTAACTTCAAAGCATTCCATCTCCTAAATTTCTACATTAAAAAGTTAACTTGAAGTTTTGAAAAGCAAAAGCTCGCTAAGTTTAATTACATTACCAATAAGACAAGCCATAAGACCCCTCAAATCAGATCATTAACTTTTCTTAAATATTATGTTTCATCGTCCAATAACTATTCGAAATGGATATTATACTCTTTTGAAGTTGTATTTCCATTGTTGGAGAAAGCTTCAGATTAATTAAAAACGCTTCTCGTTGAGGATTATTCATTGTGGAAATTATTTCCTTTGGATATGTGGACGAAGAGTTGGGTTTGTACCAACATCAAAGTATTAAACTAAAAGAGTTTTTTGTGAAAATGACAACTTTGTATAAACTAAAATTATTGATTTGTGCTTTTGTTTCAAAACTACAATGTTTGTTTAAAGTGCTACTAATTACTGTCATGAATAAATGGAAATGCTGGAAATGTTCAACACTTGATTAGATTTGCAATTTTCAATCATGAGAACTGTTGAAGTATTTAATATTTTTTTCAAATCAAAATCACAGTCCAATTTTAACAATTCAATAATTCTGTCAAGACCTCTCCATGTGTATAAACTACTAATTTCTTAAATCATCACTCGCCTAACATTCCAAGTTTTATTATAAACAAAACGTAAATCGCAATGATTTCATTTGCTAAAAATAAACTTGTCTTTCGTTATATCTTATGTCGCCTAATTCTTACTCTAGGTCATGTCCGTTTCTATACGAAAATATTTTGGCGCATTGCCTATTCCTTTTTTTTTTCAATTACATTGATTTGTCGATAAGAAAAAAAATATTTAAAAAGAATATTAAACCTTGTCATAAACACATTTTTTTTCTTCCTGTAAAAGATGTTATCGATAGCATATGTCGGGCGTGTATCAAAATGATTTATTTTTAGACGTTTTATTTCTTTGTAAAAACGGAAACGGAAATCTCTTCGATTTTTATTTAAAGAGCAAAATAATCCGGGAAGAGGAACTTGAAAATTTATTAGATGATAGCTTATAATGGGCGACGGTAATTTCCCGTTGTAATAATCCTAAGAAAACACCGGAAGGTGGGAGAGACTATCAATTATCAGTTATTTGAAACAAAGGCTCTTATATCCATTAATTAAATTCTTTTCACTTTTATCGATTTTCAATTTTTAGTAAAATTTCAATACTTTGTAGTTTCGTTATTTCTTTGAATATGACGATAAAGTTGTCACTAAATTACGTCTCTTGATTTTTTAGCAGCAATCGACGACCAAACCGAGCTGTGAAACCGAAATTCGAAAATAGAGAAGCTGTTATTTCTAATGGTAAACAAACGATTTTTGGCTTGCTAATAGAGCTTTGAGAAAGCTACAAAATTATTACAAACTCAAAGCTCTTTCTCAATTGAAAACTAAGATATTAGCAAAAATATTTGCAACAATGTGAAAACTGAAAAAATTGACTTTCACAAAACCTTGAATCCGGGCTCTAATCTAACTCAATCTAAATTTTTCAATAAAAAGAATCTAAAACCAAACATAAAAAGCTAATCTTAATAAAAAAAATCACAAAAATTTCTGACGAAATTTTAATATTCTAGGTAGAAACGATTTTTAACATTTTCGATGGTAACTCCGTTAATTCTTTAAAAATCAAGCGAAAATTTTCATTTAGTTATATCTCTCAATGGCTTTAATTTTTTTCGGTATTTTTTGATTGACTTACGATGAGCCGTTTGGACATAATCGGTCGTCAAATCCGACTCTGAAGCCAAAAATTTGAAATTAAAACACTTAAGGCTTGAAAATTCATAGCGCCGTTACTTCTCGAAATAAATGGATGATTTTTTTGCAAACTAATAAAGCTTCAAAAAAGCATAACCTCAATGCTTCTTCTCAATTGAGATATTAACAAAGATATTACCAAATATGTAAAAACCGGAAAAATCGAGATCCATAAAACCCTTGAAATCGAAAAAAAAAAAAGTAATATGAAGAGTTCAAAAATATACAATTAAAGCTAAAATTGAAAAAAAAAATGATAAAAATGATAAAACGAGCATAAGCTCAATATTCTATCTCAACTGAAAGTATAGACATTTTTTAAAAAATTAAAAATCGAAAAAATTGACATTCCCATAAAACAACAACAGAAATGGGTGAGATTATATCGGTAACCAATCTCACCCATTTCAAATTTTTTACCATGGAACATTCAAAAATAAAGGGCAAAAAAGAAACAAAAATTTAAAAATTTTCAACAAAATTTCGATACTTTTGGTCAGGACTTTTTGATCGTGCTTCGTTACGTTTCTGAATATCAGAATAAAATTTACATTTTAAATAAAAATGCAAAAATGTGAAAGCCGAATAAATCGAACTTCTCAAAAATCGATCTCTAATTTAACTGAATGAAAATTTTTCAATATGGAGAATCTGACAATAAACATAAAAAGCTAAAAATGTAGCAAAGTATTCTCAAAAATTTTTGACACTTGAATATTCTTGGTTTGGACGATTTTCGTTTTTTTTTGAGCTTTGTTATTACTTTTGATATCGAGTTGAAATTTGGAATATTTTAATATTTTTAGATTAACTTTCAATAAGCTTTCAATCGGCCACCAAACTCAAATCTGAAACCAAAAATTCAAAAATACAAAAGTTGAGATTTGAAAATTCATAGCGTTGTTATTTCTGAAGATAAACAAACGATTTTTGTTAAACTGATGGAGCTTTAAAAAAGTTGCAAATTAAGCACAAACTCAATGCTCCTTCTCAATTAGAAACTGAGCTATTAGCAAAAATAATCGCAAAAATGTAAAAACCGAAAAAATCGATAAAATCGAACTTCTCAAAAAGACAAATCGATGTGTAATCCATTAATCTAATTTTTTTAATATTGAGAATTTAAAAATGAACATAGAAAGTTGAAATTGTAGAAAAAAAAAACGACATTTTAATACATTTGGTGTAGAAGATTTTCGACTTTCTTGATCACAGCTGTGTTATCATTTTGAATATCAAACTGAAATTTGGATTATTTTATGTACAACGACGTTTTTACTTTTTTTTTATATTTTTAGTTTGACTTGCAATAAGCCGTTTGGTGGTGATCAGCCGCCAAACGTAACTCTGAAACCAAAGTTCAAAAATAAAATATGAAAATTTACATCGCTTTTATTTAAAAAAATTTTTTTTGGCTTGCTAATAGAACTTTAAAAGCTCAAAGCTCCAACTCAAGTAAAAGCTAGGCTAATTTTTTCATCGATAATCTCGTGGTTCAAACAGACCGTTGAAAAGTGAATCAAAACAATTATAAAATTTTTATATTCTGCATAAATCTGAGAATAGAAGTTTGTTGTAAAAATATCCATTACAAATTTCTATTGGAGAACATCAAAAAAAACTTTTTGTTTCTACTAAAAAACTATAAATACAAACGAATCTATTTCGATCCTCCCATCCATATATTCTGTTTTACAAGCCAACAAACAGTTCCAAAACATGCACTCAATTGAATTTGTTGATGTAATTTCGTAAAGAGTCATTGAATTGTTTATTGTCATTAGTAAAATGTGTTTGTTTCTATAATTCTTGTATTTAATTAACAGAACTATTATTCTAAATTTGCTTTAAAACTATCATATTTCAAGCTATCCTCTTCCCATCATTCGTCATTCCCATTGACAACTAAATTACTTCATGAAAATCTGCACTGTCAAAACCTGGACGTTTAATTACTCTAAAATGCAGCAAGGGATTCCTCGCATTCAAATTGATGACCAAAATTGGGTGTCAACAGTTAGACTAGCTCTTAATTACAACGACTATTACTATAATTATTAAATTTTTCAAAAAAAAAAGAATTTGTGTAATTTTTCAAATAAATGGAAACACAACAACCAGTGTTATGATGACAATAAAAAAAAAGCATTGAGAAGGAAGAGGAAAGAAACGAAATAAGTTTCTGACAAAGCTTTTCATTTTCAGATAATACCTACTTCTTGTTTTAACAAAAAGTTGATGATGATGGAGTATTTATTTTTTTTTAATTTTAAATTAAATAATGACAGAGTGTTTCAGTGAAACGGATAATTGGATTTAGAGATTTTATTAAAGCTTTTGAGTTGTAGCAACAAAGTCTCGGTCTTAAATAAAATATCGGATTTTCAGATATTTTATAAGCAGGTGAGTTGAAGTGTCCGAAGGGCTGATCTATAAATTTTCAGATAAGCGGAAAGGATAAGATTTACAGTTGAACGGAAGATTATGGATTTTTCATTAAATAGAGACTTTTTAAGATAGAAAAAATTTAACAATTTGATTTGGATTTTTTTTTCAAAAGTCGTAACGAGTTGTGATGAATGTTGGTTGTTACAAGAAGCCTGGAAGTGACTGTTTTTTAGAGAATTAGCCAAAAAGACGAAAAATCATACCAGATAAAAGTTCAGACGCTTTCTAAAATCTTACAGTGTCTGTTTTTTTTTTAACGTTACTCGAGTCAAGATTATCCAGTAGTAATTTTTGTTCTTAATCCACTTACTCACTTAATGGATGATATGTTGCGCAATTAACAAAATCCTTACGACAATTAGAAATTACTGCAAAGATGAAACTGTGCGACAATGAACCGCTGAGTAACAACAAGGAGTGGTTGCCTGAAGCGTTACATCGATATGAGCACTAAAACCACTGAAAACAGAAAAAATGTTCTCTTGAATCTACGTTACAATTATTTGTAGTTGAAATAAATAAGTCAAGAAATATTTTTTTTTAAGAAAAGTAGATTTTTAAAGAGTTTGGAAGAAGGCTTATTCCGTCAGAGTGGAAAGTTTAATACATAAGTCTCAGAAATCCTGAAATTATTTATAAAAAAATATATAAAGATTTTGAAAAAAAATTAGGGAGAGTTATTAGAATTGAAAAATCCAATAAATCTGGAAATTGTTGAACATCAGAATTAGAAGAATCTCAGAAATATGTGAAAATTAGAAAATGTAAAAAAGACTAAGAAAAAGCAATCCAACGAAAATTAGAAAATCCAAGAAATCTGAAGATTTTTAGGAAACTAAGAAATTCGAAAATTCCAAAAATTATAAAGAATCAAATATAAATCCAAATATGTAAAGCAAAAAATTTAAGCAGTTTGAAATATAAAAAAAAAAATTAACAAAAACTGGAAAATCCAGAAAATTTTAAGATTTTTGAAAAGTTAAAAAACTTCAAGACTTGAGATTCTACAGAATGTTCCACGCCTATAAGTCAATAAACGTTGATATCACAATACTGAAAAATTGGCAACTTAGATTTTTTGATATTTAAGGATAAATCAGAAAGATAGAAAAAATTAAAAGTTCCAGAATTCAAAAGATTAATGAAATTGAAAGAATATTCTATCTTGCAGAATGGAGAAATCTAACAAATGTTGAAAATCAAAATTAGAAGAATTTTAAATCAATGTAAAAATTAGAGAATGTAAGAAAGACGAAACTAAAAAATTCAAAAACTCCAAACATTATAAAGAATATAAAAAACTAAAAAATTAGAAATTTAAAAAATAAAAAAAATACAACACAAATTAGAAAATCCAAGAAATCTGGAGATTTTTGAAGAGTTGAAAAATCTCAAGGATTCGGATTCTATATAGAACCAGAAAATCTAAATAAAAATCCCATAAATTAGAGGAATGTAAAAAACCGAAAAATTTAAAAATACAAATAATTCAAAAAATGTAGAAAATGTAAAAGTTGAATATAACAAAATGTGTGGACAATCTAAAAAATCTATAAAATCCAAAATAAAGAAAAAAATCCGAAGAATATGAAAGAAATAAAAATAAGGAATCTTATTAGTGAAAAAGATCGAAAAAATTAAAAGTTCCAAAATCCAAAAAATCAAATAAAAAAAACTTTATTTTGACGAAATGAAAAGTCTAACAAATCTGGAAATTTGAAGAATTTTAGGAATATGTAAAAATTAGAGAATGTAAGAAAAATTAAACTAAGAAATTCAAAAACTGCAAAAAATATAAAAAAACCAAAATAAATTCAAATATGAAAAACTATAAAATCTAAGCAGTTTGGAATATCCAGAAAAAGTCCAACAAAAACTGGAAAATTCAAAAAATGTAAAGATTTTTGAAGGATTAAAAAAGTCTCAAGAATTTAGATTCAACATATAGAACCAGAAAATTTAAACAACCTAAAAAATCTTATAAATAATAAGAATGTAAAAACCAAAAAATCTGAAAAATACAAATAATTTAAAACTACAAAATGTAAAAGCTGAATAAAGAAAATATGTAGAAAAATTATTAAAAGAATTGAAAAATCAGGGAACGATAGAATTAGAAAAATGTCATAACGAAAATTAAAATATAAAAAGAAAACTCAAAAACTCCAAAAATTATAAAGAACAGAAAATATCCAAAAAAAAAATCTAACCGAAATTAAAAAATCCAAGAAATCTGAAGAGTTGCAAAATCTCAAGAATTTCAATTCAAATATGGATAAACTTTTAAATCTAAAGTGTCTGAAAATAAACTAGAAAATTAAAAAAAAATCAAACTCATAAAATAATAAATCCAAAAAACAGAAAATTCGAAAAATCTCAAAAACGTTATTTTTAGTTGCAGATAAAATTGTCAATTTAGACAGACAGTCGACAGCCAAGTCAAACTATCAATTTGACAACTAAACTCTGCACTTCATTATCCATCACATCATCTTCATGAAAATTCAAACCGTGTCCTATCTCCGTGTGATTTTTCAGCGAGAAGCTAATCCCAGCATTGCTGAAATTGCACTCATCAAAACCTAAAAAAATCCTTATCTCAACGTCTGAAATTAAATCCTCAAACCTCATCATCAAAAAATTTAATTCTTTTGACCAACATTACTCACAAAAAACACCAAGAAAAAAAAAAGAGAGAGAGAAATGTGGCGATAACTCTCAAGCTAACATTTCCATTTCCTTAGATTTATTTCACCGAAAACGGGAAAGAAATGATTTTCATGTTGATTTATTTTTGAATAAAAATGGCCGCAACTTTCGATTTATATTAGTTTTTGTTTGATTTTGTGCCAATGAATCGTAAATTTGTTTGGGAATTGATGCCAGAATTAATTACCGAGATTTTTGGCTGCTTAATAAAAATCATAATTGACATTATCAACAATTATTCAAAAACCTATTGATTTCTTTGTTGAGATAAACGATAGTTGGGTTTGGGTCATTTTCAAGAACCTCAGACACATTAGCTGTCTGTGCGTAAAGCATTTAAAGGATTTAGATTTCTGGTATTAAACTAAGATAAATTAACAGATCAAATGAGGCTCTAAATTAAATTACAAGAAAGTCAAAGAGATTAGACAAAGATCAAACATTTATTTCACGATTCGAATTGATAGTGTGTTTGAACAGACGATTAAATTGGTGGTTCTATCATGTGATAAAAACAAAAGAATAACGACGTAACTTATTGGCTTTAGATTATTGAAAAAGTGGATTTATAAAGTTATATAAATGATTCTTAATAGAGTTTTTTAAAAATCGGTTAGTTTATAGTGTTGAAAAAGAACATTTGTTGAAGATACAATATTGTCTCGGTGTTCAATTGTTAACAGAAATAGAACTCAGATTTATCTACTCGAGTCAGTGTCTTTTCGTCTCATTGTCTTCGTGTTAACAACTGAAGTTAGGGCAGTGGACAACAGCTGTCTACAAGTGACAAATCTAACAATATGAAAAAATCTATTGCATGCTTTGAAATGCATAAATTTCAAAAATTTTTTCAAGTGGAAGTGAAAAATATTATCGTTTGAAGTATTTTCAAGTCTGTGTCACGTCTGGATACACCGGAAACAGCTCCTAACTTCATTATTATTATTATTATTATTATTATTATTATTATTATTTTCATCGTTTATAATTAAAATCTTACTCAAATGCTTGTAATAACAATTGACAAGAAGTTCTTTGCTTAATATAAAATTAAAAACTTGGTTCAGGTAATTGGAGGTATATAGGTATATAGGTATTTGGAAAATCCAAAACTTTGGGAATTAATAAAAAAATAATATATTCCGATAATTGAAAAAATTGACAGGGTCTTTTTTAGTAGAGACATTAGAAGTATCTAAAGAAAAAAATTGTGATTTGAATTTTGAAATTCATCATTTGGAACTTTCACGTTCTGCTTTTGACTGATTTCTTAGTAGCTAAAATTTTTATAAATATTTAATTTTCGAAATAAAAATGATAATCCAAACATTTTAATTTATTTTTGTAGAAAATTTGAACAAAAATATAAATACATCTATTCTATAAATATGCAAAATTTTATTTTTTTCACTATGAAAATAATAAAGCTAAGAGCTTCCAAATTGGAGTTTCTATTTTGAATTTTAAGTTTTAGAAATACCAATTTCAGCCAAATGACTTAGAATCGACATTATTGAAATTCTTCAAAAATTGAATAATACCAAAAAGATTGATTTAATGTAAAACTTATCTCGATATTTTGGGAAATAACGAAAACACAATTACAAATCAAAAATGAACAAAAATTAACAAAAAATTTTGGGATTTTTTTCTCAGATTTTGCTATTTTCTAATCAATTCAAAGGTTTCATTATATTAACAGAACAAATTAATTGTCTTCAAACTCGATTTTTTTTATTTTTGGAACATTCAAGAGTTTGATTTTGCTAATTTAAGTTTTTAACATTTGAGAAATTATCTTAGTAGAAATCATGGATTTTGAAATTTTCTATACAATTTTGAAATTTTAATATATAAAAAGTACAAATTTGATTTATTATTCTAACTTCTAATTGAGATTGAAAAATAAATTAACCCTTATTTTGTAGCCTTTTTATAGCTCTATCAAAGTACCAAATTGTATTTTTCCAATTCCGAAAATAACAATTCTATTCCAACTTTTAGTAATTTTATTTTTCAAATTTCAGTTTCAAACTTGTATTTGGCGCTTGAATATAGACAAATGGGTGAAAACTGACATTATTAAAAATTTTCAAAAAATAAAGGATACTTAAAAAAATAATTCAATGCAAAATTTATTTCATCATTTTCGACAATAATAAAACAATTAAAGATTTGGCAAAAAAATTAAATAAATAAAAAGTACAAATTTAAACCTAATTTGACAGTCTTTAGAACATTCAAAAATTTGAATTTTTCTGATTCTTTAAGAAAAAAAACAAATATTTTTTCCTTTTGTAGTTTTTTTTAAAACTAAAAAATTTGAAAATTAAGACTTTAATTTGGAAGCTCGCAGCTTTTAGAACCAAAAAGACACAATTTGGATTTTTGATTAGATTCAATGTTAAAGTGAAGAAGCTGAAGCGTCGTTACTTTTAGAAGCAAAGAAATAAAATTTTGCATATTGATAGAACATCAAAAAACATCAAAAGAACATCGTTTTTATTTTTTTCTAAAGTTTAATTAATGTCTCAAAGTCTTTTCAAAAATTAAATTTTTCACAAAGTAAAATCCAATTTTTGGAATTTTTTATTTGTTTTGTTTCATAAACAACTAAAACAAACTTTTCTGTTTCACATTAAGCAACATTACAATAGTCATTTTCCAAAAAATTTCACGTTAATATTTTACAAATGCTTAAAAAAAGCATTCAAGTAAGACCCTGCATATGACCTTTTTTTTTTCTTAATTAAATATTTAATAAAAAATTTCAGCTATTAAGAAATCAGTCAAAAACAGAACATACAATTTTCAAACGACAAATCTAAAGATGCAAAAAAATAGTATTTTTCCATTTAAAATAATAAACTTAGTGACTGTTTCCTGTATAACAGGAAGTGGCACAAAATTTAAAATAATGCAAACGAGTAGATTCCGTTCTAAAATAAAAATGAGCGAAAATTCAGATCACAGATTGTTTCTTTATAGTTTTAAGAGTCAAAAGGATAAAATTTTGCATAATGATAGAACTTCAATAAATTCTCAAAAAATCATAAAAGTTCTAATTTTTGAATGTTCCAAAAACCATCAAATTGGGTTGAAACATAACGAATTTGTGTTATTTTCTTTATTCAAATTAGAAAAAAAATGACACAATTTTTTATTGTATTTCCGTTATTTTCCAAAATTTTGAATTTTTTGTACCTTTAATTTTTTGAAAATATTTGACTGAATTCAAGCGCCAAATACAAATTTAAAAAATAGAGATGTTAAAAGTTCGTAAAATTGTTATTTTTAGAATCGGCAAAATAAGATTTGGTATTTTGATAGAGCTATAAAATGGCTACAAAGTCAGTGAGAATTAATTTCTCTATCTCAATCAAAAGCCAAGAAAAAAAATCAAATCTTTCACAAAGTGGAAATAAGATTAAAAAAAATGAAACTCTTAACAAACTATAACGTTTCAAACCAGAAATTGAAATTGCAAAATTGTAAGGAAAATTTCAAAATCCAAAAAAACTTGGTTGAAATTGAACGCCAAACGCAACTCTAAAACTAAAAATTTTTCAATAGAAAGGCTCTAACTTGAAAGCTTGTAGCTTTATTATTTTCAAATTGCCAAAAAAGCAAAATTTTGCATGCTAATTGAACTTTGAACAATCTACATAATGAGTTCATTTTTATTTCTGCAAAAACTGGAATAATTTCTCACTCAAATTATCCCAAAAATTCAAATTTTCGAATATCTCAAAAATTATCAAATTTGTTTCAATAGAACAAATTTCATTTAAAGACACAAATTAAAGAGAAAATTTCAAAAAAGTAAGAACAAAAATTCTAAAATTTTTGACAATTTTAATTGTATCATTGTTATTTTCAAAAATATCCAAAAAGAGTTTATATTGAATTGTTCCTCTTAGTACCCTTATTTTTATTTTATTTTTTTCAACTTTTAAAACGTCAGTTTCAAGCTATTTGGCTGAATTCAAGCGCCAAACACGTTTGAAACTGACATTTAAAAAATAGAAATGCTAAAAGTTGGAAGCTCGTAGCATTGTTATTTTTTTAATTAGGAAAATAAAATTTGGTGTTTTGATAAACCTGTAAAAAGGCTACAAAATGAGTGTAAAAATATGCTTCTCTATCAATTATAACGTGAGATAAAAAAATCAAATTTTTGACAGACATAAAAATCGTCATATCGAATTTAGACCTAACTAATTTTCACCTTCTTCACAAAATTGACACAAAAATTCAGAAAAAAACTTCCAATCGAACAGTCAACTTTAGAATCGAAAATTCAAAAACAAGAAAATCAATCAATTTGACTTATTGATAAAACTTTGAAAAAGCTACAAAATGAGGTAAAAATCAACGTAGTTTTATTATTTTCAAGGTAAAAAATAAATTGCATGTTGATAGAACTTCAAAAAACTTGCATAATAATTGTTATTAGAAATTGAGATAATTTCTCAAATTGTCTCCAAAAACTGAATTTTTTGAAAATTTCTATTGGTTCTGTTTTATGAGTAACTGAAACAAGGTTCTCAGTTTCAGGTTTACCAACAGTTCAATAATCATTTTCCAAAAAATTTCACGTTAATATTTTATAGTTTCTAGGAAAAAAGCATTCACGCGAGTAAAAAAAATTTAGCAATTAACAAATCAGTGAAAAACCGAACATAAAAATGCTAAAAATTGTATCTGTTTCCTGTATAACCAGAAGTGGTACAAAAGTGAAAAAAATGCAAATGAATAGATCCCTTTCATTATTATAATTTCTTTTTTAATTTTTGGATCATCTATATTCTCAAGACTCTTTAAATTTTCTTAATTCTTTATATTTTTTTTACAAAATTTGTCTATTAAAATTAAAAACCCAATTTTATCCCGCCTGAAAATCTTGGCTTAAATCACACGTCGATAGCACCCGATTTGAATTTTGATAAACCCACTCAAATGTATAATAAGATGTGAGCTTTTTTCCCTTGTCATTATGTTAAGCAAAATCAGGAGGGATTGTAAATGTGAAGAATATAAAACTTGTGTTACTCACTCCTACAAAAAAATCATTTTGAATACAATCACTGATTGTAACAAATTGCTCGTCTCGCTATTATTTTTTTTTTCTGAATTGAAAGCTTGTTCATATAACAAAAGCTTGAATAAAATTTACTTCAAACAAACGAGTGTATTATAACATATAAAAAAAAATTCAATCAAATGTTTGATATCTGTGAATTATTTAGTAGTTTTCAGTTGAGAAATAAAATCATTTAATATGCAAAAGAGCTTTTGTGTAATTTAATGCAAATTTATGCACAGAAGCGAAAGGTTTATTATAATAGAACTAGTGCACAAAAAACAACATGTTTGTATATTAAGGGTTTTGTGCTCGTATTTTACAATGATAAAATACATAAGCATGGACTTTGTATAGGAATGGACATAAATTCATAATTCTTGTTTTTGCTTCAGGTGTGGTTCAGTCAACTTTGAGTAAGTTGAAAAGATTGTTGAGTGAATAACATGTTTAATTCAAGCGGCGTATACAGTGTGTCCATGCTCAGTTATTAGAAAAGTTAAATAGAAAATGTTTGTATACAGAGTATCCCATTGACATTTAAATGTAGAAATACTGAAAATTGTTATTAACAAAATTTGTAGATACTACAATTATTTTCAAATATACAAAGTGTCTCATAAACGAAATCTGCCACAAACTTATACTTTTTTAAAACACCCATTTTTTTGCGTTTTTAAACGTGGCTTGAAATTTTGAGAATTTTGAACACAACTTTTATTAAAAGATTGTTTGTAGTTTTTGAAATAATCAAATTTTTTGGCAAAAACACAAATTTTTTAAAAATTCTAACACAAAAATCGAAAAAAATAAGAAAGAGAATTTATACTAGCTGAAAGTAAAAAGTTTAAGTTTTATGAATAAGATTTTTGGTGAAGGAAACTTTGTTAAATGAAGACGTTTGTTAAAAGTTGAATAACTTTAAAAATTTAAATGGAACAGTCTATATTTTGTTGCAGCATCTTAAAGACCTATTTATTAGTCCTAACAAAAACTATCGATTCTCAGAAGGGAAAAATTATAAGAACATATACCATCATCAATGGAAGTAATTCTGTGCTTGCTATTGACTTTTTCGGAAATTACACAAAAAAACAAAAAAATTCACCCAAAAAATTGTCGAATTTCTCGGTGTTCAAAATCCACATAGCTTCGTTCGAGTGCGATTCTATTGCGGCGTTCAAGACATACATAGAAAATTCTCTAAATAATAAAATTGGAATTTCGAAAAAAAGCGCGATTTAGTTGTCGACCTTGGATTCGGCAGCATGCTTGTAACTTTTATATTACACAAAAAAAAAATTATAATGAAAATAATAAAAAATGTTGTTCTTCAGTGAAACTAAGTGAATCATTGACTGTTTATTGCTTATTATATTCAAAATTGAATAAAAAAAAAATCATCTGTAAAATCCCTCTCCAAAGCTTAAGCACATAAATCCAGTGCTAAAATAATTTACACGCAATTCCCAACTATACACATAATGTAATTAAAACCACTCACACCCACACACCTTCGAAAATATCACATTTTGTAATATTTCAAACTCCATATTTTGTGAAATCAAACAAAAAGTCGGATTTTTTTATCGCTATAATTCAAGCTTCGGCAGATTTTTTCTTGTGACGAACAATTCGATTCCCAACTCAAATTTATAGCTTTTGATTAATCAAAGATTTTACGTAGCTATAAAACCAACATTATGACACTTCTGAGATTTTACCTAAAAATGCGACATTATTATTCTTAGTGAAACTTTTTCTTAATTAGCAAGGAAGTGATAAATGATTTTTTAATCTCTAAAAGTCAAGTAATCTTTCTTCGTTATTAGCGTCAGTGTTAATTAAAATCAAGGATTTTCAATATTGTTTTTATTTAATTAACTTGTCAGAAAGTTCTTTGGTAATTATTACAACAAACTTAAGTAGTGACAGTTTTCGGTTTTGACTAAAATAACACTTTTATTATTATCTGTAAGTAATTATTTAGATTAATTTTTTTTTAGAATAAAAAAAATGTAATATACTTGAGTTTATCTCTTTAATTACAAATGATTTTCGGATGAAAACATCATCAATCAATCATTACATTGCAAGCACTTGATAATACTCATATAAATGCAAATAATGATCCATAAAATATTTTCTAATAAAAATGCAGAATATCAAATTGAGATGCGTAAACAACACTCAAAGATGTTTGACGCGTTTTATTAAAGATCATAGAATAATGGAAATATTTGAAAATTCGCGCCAAAAATTCAGAATTTGTGTTGAATATTTTTTGAATTTATTAATAATAAACAAATCCAAGGCTTGCGAATTTGGTCAGAACAAACTTCGACATTTTTAAGTGTGAGTTTGTTATTTTTTGGAATATCGACATAAATGTTATATTGAATTATTCCTCTTAGTGTGTTTAATTTTTTAAATACTATGAATTATATTAAGTTTCAGCCACTTGGCTTGAATCGTGTGCCAAAATTAGCTTTCAAAAAATCTACCAAACGCGTGTATTTTTATTTCTGCTTTCTAAAAATCTAAGATATTTTCTCAAATTTTCTCCAAAGAATAAAAATCAGGAAAATGCAAATTTTCAAATATCTCAAAAACCGTCAAATTAGCTTTGACCAAAATTTCAATACTTTTGCTCGATTTTTGACATTTTTAATTGCAGTTCCGTTATTCTCCAAAATACTGAAAAAATTTTCACATTGACTTATTTCTCTCGATATCTTTTATTTTTTGAAAATTTTCAGAAATATCAGTTTTAAGCCATTCGGCTGAATTCGAGCGTCAAACAAAAGTTTGAAAGCAAAATTTGAAAAATAGAAATGCTTAAAGTTGGAAGCTCATAGTGTTGTTATTTTGAGAATTAGGAAAATGAAATTTTGTATTTTGATGAAACTATAAAAAGACTACAAAATGAGTGTGAAAATATTTTTCTATCTCAATTATAAGGTGAGATAATTTCTCAAATGCTTTCACAAAGTAAAAATCAAAAAGTTTCAAATTTTTGAAAGAGTTAAAAAGCGTCATACCAGGGTTGAACCTAACTATTTTGTTCTTTTTTGGCATTAAAATTTCAAAGCTAAATACGACATTTGGAAACCGAAAAAAAAACAAATTATCCATTAAAATTTTCATACTTTTGATTAGGGCAACTTTTGGCATTTTTATTTTTAACCTAGTTATTTCCTGGAATATTGGAATAAGTTTTATATCAGATTATTCCTCTCGATATCCTTCAATTTTTAATTTTTTTTAATTATGGCGATTCTAAGTCATTTAGCTGAAATCAAGTGCCAAATATAACTCTGAAACTAAAAATTCAAAAATAGAGAGGCTCTAATTTGGAAGCTTGTAGTTTTATTGTGTTCAGAGCCAAAAAGATTACATTTTGCATGCTGATAGAATTTCAAAACATCTACAGAACTAGTGTATTTTTTTCTGTTTTTTCAAAAACTGAGATATTTTATCAAATTTTCTCCAAAAATTGAAAATCAGAAAAATGCAAATTTTCAAGTATCTCATTTGTACTTTTCTGATTTAAAGGCAGACAAATTGAAGAGAAAATAAAATTTATATTAAAACTTTTTTTTTGAATCTTTTGACAAAATTTTAATATTTTGCTTAGGACGATTTTTGACATTTTTAATTGTAGCTCAGTTATTCTCCAAAATACTGAAAAAAAAATTACATTGAATTATTACTCTCGATGTCATTAATTTTCTTAAAATTTTCAAAAATGTTAGTTTCAACTTATTTGGCTGAATTCGAGCGCCAAACAAATGTTTGAAAGTAAAAGTAAAAAATAGAAGAATGAAATTTTGTATATTGATAGAGCTATAGACATGCTACAAAATGAGTGTAAAGATATTTTTCTATCTCAATTATAACGTGAGATAATGACTTAATTTTTTTCACAAAATGGAAATCAAAAAAATCAAATTTTTAACAGACTTAAAAATCGACCCAACTAATTTTTAAGTTTCAGATAATTTTCCAAATCCGAGTCAAATCCAACTTTGCAATCAAAAATTTAGAAATAAGAAAATCTAAAATATGTAAATTGGACTAAAATCTAACTTATTCGTATTTCTTCAAAAGATAACTCTACAGAAAACAAATAAAAAAAAATGAGAGCAAACCTCTATTTCCGCCCTTTTGCAGGATGTAATATTTGTTGCAAACTTTTCTCCTCCTTCACTTTAACTCAATTTGTTAAGTTTTTCCTGTCCGCGGATCATTCCAAAACTCAATTAGCTTCAGCACTCGTCTCCTAATTGTCAAAACAAAGAACTACCTCAACCAAACCTATCCAAACAAATCGAATTACGAATTCAGTAAATTACACAGCTT
Organism: Latheticus oryzae; assembly: GCA_030157265.1. Classification (NCBI taxonomy): domain Eukaryota; kingdom Metazoa; phylum Arthropoda; class Insecta; order Coleoptera; family Tenebrionidae; genus Latheticus; species Latheticus oryzae. The sequence continues at coordinate 27,450,053 of CM058048.1, read as the reverse complement.
TATTCCCCTCAAAAGCTAACGTTATTTCACATTGCTGTTGTTGTTTTAATCAAACATCAGATACCAATTAAAATGGGACTTGATTAAAGGATTTTATTAACTATTTCATTTATTCAATGTATGTACTTGTGTCTCTTATTTGTTTGAATTTATCGACTTTTGAATAAATTCTCAACTTGATTATGTTTTTCCCTATCTGATGGATTTTTGATTGGATGATGTTTCGAGTGTTATACAATCGAGTGTCAATTAGAGACGCAACAGAATGAATTAATTACGAATGGAATCGATGCAAACAGTGATCAAAGTTACTACAATTGAATTGACAAATAACCAACAAAATTCTCGTGTTCTTTAAACATAACCTTTCTGTTACCTTTTTCAATCAATCATCTCAACATTATGTGGAGTCATTCCATATGGAATCGTCAGAGTGCAATTGACGACTCATTTTAGATTTTGTTCAAAACTTGTAGAAATGTTCTTTAAGGTCCTAAGGAACAAAATCAATGAATATTTAATTTTAATAAGTGTATGTTTCCGCCTGTTAAAATTAAAATTTTTGAAAATAATAATATCAATTGCGACTGATAATTTTTCCACACAGCTAAATTTTTGTAGTTTTACAGTTTTCTTGTTTTTTTTTTTATTATTTCCAGGTTTTTGAAATTTGGAAATTTTTTTTGGATTGTTCTTATAAAAGTCAGAAAATCTTCGATAATTTTTCAAAACGTTTTTTATTTCTTAAAGTTTGTGTTAAATTCTTCAGATTTTTTAGATTTTTTTTTCTATTTTTTACATTTTTAATATTTATCTAAATTCCTGAATTCTTTGTTTTTGCCCATTCACACATATTTCAATAGTTTGAACCCTCCAACTTTTGTCAATTTTCTCTATCAATTATTCACAATGTTGATATTTTTCAATTTTTTAGAATTTCCAATTTTTTGGCATTTTTCAGTAAATTGAAATTTCTATAAATTCTTAAATTAGCCTCTTTGTAATTTTGAGCCTTCCATTATCGTTAAATTCTTTCAAAATCTTAAGAAATCTTTAGCTTTTCCTTCTTTCTCTTCCAAATTCTTCAGATGAATTGCTGAACTTTAATTTTTTTAATGGATTCGCTATATTATTTCATATTCTTCAAATTTTTGTAATTTTACAATTTTTCTTGTTTTTTTTTATTATTAGAATTCAAGCTTTTGAAATTTTCAAAAATTTTTAAATTGTTATTATAAAAAGCTGGAAATCTTCGATAAATTTTTTAAAACGTTCGTTTTTCCAATTTTTTATACTTCTTAAAGTGTATTAAGTTCTTCAGATTTTTTTGGTATTTTTTTACTTCAGTTATTTACATTTTTAACATTCTTATAAATTCCTTTTGCCCATTCCCACATGTTTCAATATTTTGAATTTCTTCAAATAGGTATTTAAGGATTTGTTTAATTTTTAGATTTGCTACGATTTTTGGATTTCGCAAAATTTTTTAAACCCTCTATTGGCAATTTTCTCTATCAATTCATCATCATCAATATCAATAGTAAATTAAAATCTCTATAAATTCTTAAATTAACGTCTTTGCAATTTTTAAGTCTTAAGATTCTTTAAAATTCTTAAGAATTCCTTAGCTTTTCCTTCTTTCTATACCAAATTCTTTAAATGAATTGTTCTTTTATTTTCTAAATTCTCATAATTTCTTTATTTCTCAAACTTTTTCTTGTTTTTTTTTATTTATTACTAGAATTCTTCAAGTTATATAATTATTTATAATGTTTCTAAATTGATGTTTTTTATTTTTTTGGCATCCTTCGATAAATTGTAATTTCTATAATTTCTTAAATTTTTCTCTCCCCTTCTCTCGTTTTCCAAATTTTTAATATTCCTAGATTTTTTGAATTGAAGTTGTTGACTTTCGATCGTTGCTCTAAATTTTTTCATGATTCTACTCTACAACGGAATTGAGTGGAAAAATACAGGGCGAGTGTTAAAAAAATTTGAAATTCAAGGTAAGATCTAGAGACCTGTGAATATCATATTTTTATCTCGCAATAAACATGTTCAGATTTTAATCCAAAAAACACAAAAAATTAGAAAAATAAAACCATTTTCGAAACCGAGGTTTTGACAGAGTAAATTTTAATGGCTTATAGAAACAAAAACGTCTTTCCTCTTCAAAATGCCTTTTTTTCTTGAACAGAAAAAATTTAACAGCCTTAATCAAAACAGTATTTTCGAAATTTAGATTTTGTACTCTGGGACCTTATATAGTTTATAGAGAACACGTATATCAATCGAACTAAAATTTAGCATACATGAATTTTTGAATATGTTATATTGAAGTAAAATAATAGCGACTTTATTGAACTTCCGCTTATACCGGAAGTCGGTACTAACTTTGTTATTTTAAATGGAACACTCAATATTTTATTGCATTTTTGAATTCCTTGATAAATTTAGAGTTATTCACGTTATTTCAGAAAATTTAATTTCTGCAGAGGTCAAGAAAAATAAAAATTGTTCAAAAACCAAGTAAGCCGGGAGTTGATTGATTTCAGGATTTTGTAGACCAAGAACAACTCTATCAATTGCCACAACGCATATTCATTTGTTATCAAAAATAATTTGATTTTTTCCATTTGATATAAAGTTTTGCACATCTGTCAATTTTTAATTTTGAGATATTTGCAAATAATTGCAATGACAGTTACATTAGTGGAACAATTGCTATGTCATTCCATTTGAAAAAATCAAGTTATCAATGATTGAAAACTCTTAACTTTGAACAGCCTACTTAGTTTTTGAACAATTTTTTTTTACATGAAATAAGTGCAAAAAGTCGCCATTATTTTACTTCAATAGAACATATTCAAAAACCTATATATGCAAAATTTCAGTTCAATTGATATACGTGTTCGTGAATAACCCTGTAGAATGACTATGACATTTAAACTATGAAATTTTAAATCTCTAAATCAAGCAAGCTATTTCTACTTCTTTCTTTCTCTAGCAGGTGTTTGTAATTTTGTTCTAAAAACTCTCCCACTTTATCACTGAGACACATAAAAGAAGCAAACTCAGAAAGAGTTCAACTAAAAGTCAACCATTTTCTCAAACTTCATTAAAGAATAATTTGGTAGAAATGACATTATGATGCATTAGACTAATTGAAGATAAGTTTTTTTTGTTGGATAGAGTTATTGTGTTATTGTTTTGATAAGAGTTTAGCCACCTGTTGGATGAGATTAGTTGAGTGATAGAAAGCGATCTATAACATACTAACCCGTTCAAACTAGATTTTATTTCCAGGTAAAAAAAATATGTTTTGTTTTCAAACTTAAACAGAATTTTTGTATTTGTTCTTACTGACGGAAATTTAGAAAGTGATCAATAAGAAGGTCATGGACAGTGAATTTAAGTTTTCCGGGAGATAGTTCCGGATCATGTGGAATTGGAAACTAGGACGGAGTTTATTCCCAAACGACAAATAAATTAAATGCTTCGAACAAAGGTTAGGATGTGCAAATATATGACGTTTGAATTATTGATTTGAAAAATTGAAAATTCTCTATCCATAATTTACAATTTTTCGGTAAAATTTCAATTTTTTGTTTGCGTTCTGCTGAAATATTATGCCGCGCAAAATTTATTTTCTGTATTGATTTTTGCTTAATATTACATTTTTCTATTTTTTTTGTGCCATCAATTCTCTAAAATTTTTGTTCTACTTCATATAATTGGTATTATTTTTTGACAGATTTAATTTTGGTATTCCACAATTTTTCTTGGAACATTATTTTTTTCTTCTACATTTTGTTTTTGTTTTTTTTTTTCATTTTATTTTTTCTGTCAAATTTATATTGCTTATTGTCATTTTTTTATTTTATTTTTTTTTTTTATTATTTCTGTGGAAATATCACTTTTTTCAATCACATTTTTGAGTCACATTTCACACTTTTTGGTTAAAACATTGTTTATCACATTATTTGGAATTTTGACGTTTTGCGCCATTTTTCACAGAACACCACAGTTTTATGTGAAAATCTCAATTTTTGCATCAATTTTTTTGCGCTTTTTTTATAGACATTTCACAATTTTGTGTCCTTTTTTTAATGAGCTACAATATTTTGTGTTATTTCTTATAAAAAAAATATATTTACACTTTATGCAATTTTTTATATATTTTACAAATTTTTTCTTTAATTTTTTGTGAGATTTTAAAAATTTTTACCAATACTATTCAATTTTTTAATATAATTCTTTTTTCAATGTAAATTTCCGTAAATCAATTTTTATTTCATTTCTAAATATTGATTTCAAATTCTATTTCTGTTAAATTACGGCTTTTTAGGACATTTTATTTATCACAATTTCCGTTGTTTTGGTAAAATTATTGTTTTTTTTATACAAATTCTTGTGGATATTTTCAAAAATTTTATGCCTTGATGTCTATATCTAAATCATTTGGAATATTGATTATTTTAGAAAATTTCAATTTTCAAGTACTTATGCTCTTTGATATTTTCCATCTTGGACTTATTTTTACCAAATGTAAATTTTTTGATACAGTATTGATTTTTGTTTTATATTCTATCAAAAACCACATTTTTTTAGTCCTTTCTCCTCGAATTACAATTTTTGTCAAACAATTATTTTTATCTTTTTTCAATCAAATTTTTATCAATATCAATAAAAATTATTTTGTTTTTATTTTTGTTAAATTACAAGATTTTATGCATTTTTTTGATAAAAATTACACTTTTTGATTTCTACTTTAAAATAATTTTGTATCAAAATTTCCTAGTTTCTCTTTTCTATAGAAATATTGGAATTCTTGTACAAATATTAATTTTTTGTGTCATTTTTGTTTGTTATTTCTGTTTGTGTGAAATCAGGATGAAGAGGCAAATGTCCATTTTTGCCTCCTAGAGCACCCAACCTTTCAATTTGCCATTCAAACTGTCATAAATCTTCAAATTCCAATAAATGTGAATAATTCATTCCTGCAACAAAGTAATAAGTGCTTAAAAGCTTCGTACAAATTGCAGGAATTTTACGATTATTGATAGGTGGCATAGAAAAAGGACGTGTTGCATCCAAAGCAGATGTTTTACTTTGACCTAAATGTTTTTATTTATGGTTGCGGTAGTTTGTGGTCATAAAACAAAACATTGTGATACTGCAGTTAAAAAATGTACAATTAGATTTTCGATCAACTGATAAAAATACAATCAATAGTTCTAATGAGAACCTCTTTCTAATAAACTCGAAAAAGAGAGTTAATTTTCTGATAATAAATGAATCAACAAAGATAAAATTGTTAACTTACGATAATTATTTTTAGGTTTATAAAAATACAAAATTATTAAAAACTTATTACACGCTTTTAAAACTGAGCTTTCAAGCTTCGTTCATAAAAAAAATAATCATTTAGATAACAGAATTTAGGATTTTTGACATCGCATGTAAGCTTTAAGCGATGTGTTCGAACATAAAAAACAGAGTTGTGATGTTAAACACGAAACATAGAATTTATTTGTGTTTAGATTTTTTATTGAGTTTGTGGTAGAAAATGTGGAAAGGTTTGAAAAGATTGAATTAAGTTTTAGTTTTGTTTGCTGGAATTGGATAAAGTGATGATTTATGTCTCAACAAATATTTCATATTTGTGTAGAAATAAATTTTTCTTTCATATACAAGGTGGTTCTTCTAATTGAGATATTAGAAAAATCTGAAAAACTACAGAGAGAACACTCAAAAACTCAAAAAATACTTATAGTAGATTAGGAAACTTTGGCAACTTTGATATGCTCTATCTTTCTAACATATTTTCAGAGATGCGGATCTTCCGGTTATACTGGAAGCAGACATCAACTATGTTATTTTAAATAGATCATATATTTTTTTACTATTTTTGATGAATTCATACTCCATTCGTTATTAATGTGCATCAAGTGGGCTGAGAAAGTCGAATTGCAGATTTAATTTTGTCACTAAAACTAGTTACTAATGTGATCGCTTTAGATTCCTAACCTCAAAATTTAAACCAAACAAACATCAATCTGAAGTTTGCAATTTCCAAATATAATTGATTTAGCTGCTAACCTTAAGGAAAATACCAACCAATGCCACCAGTGTGGCCACCTTAAAAATTGACTTCGAATGGAGTATATGTCTTAATTGAGAATGTTGCCGAATCGATTTATTCTCAAAGACTGTCGATCATTAATTCGCGATTTTTTTTTTTTGGAAATTTCAATTTTTTTATCGAAAGAATTTTCTTGAACGCCACCCACCGTGTCTTTTCACAACTGTTAAATCTGCCCCAGTAGAGTCGCACTCGAATGTCTGAAGCTATGTGGATTTTGAACTACAAGAAATTCAGCAATTTTTGAGGGAAATTTTGAAAAAGTGTTCATTCCTACAGGTTGTACCGTGCAGAAAATTTTTGCAATTTTTGTTTCGTGAAACTATCATAAAAATTGTTACACAGAATATTACAAAAAAAAAAAAAAAATAGAAAACCAAAGTGGAAGCATAATCAAAACCATTGAAGAAAAAAAGTTGGATAGTTCAAAAAACGATGAAAAAAGCCAAAGTTGAATCAAAATACAGGGTAATTCACATAAGTGGTTTATTAGAAGGTTATTGATGTATCGTATGTTCAATTAGAAAAAACTCTAGAGCGCTTTAAAAATAAAAAAGCGATAGTTTTGTATGTGATTAATTTTTACATACTTGTCAAAATGAAAAATCTTATAACCTCACTTTTCGACAATTAAAAAAAATAACACATTTTCATGAAAATAATCATTTGTTATTTACAAAAACTGTTAAAAATCTCTTCCTTGATGCTGAACATATCGTCTTCGAACATTATTATTATTTATCACATTATTCACTTCAACCGTATGTATGACATATGTAAAAATGTCATGGCTTGCTAATTTTTTTTAAATCAACACACGATATTATCCAAATTAAGATTTAAAAAACTGATTAAAAAAGATCAGAAATATCATTTTTAAAATATTTCGAGCTTGTATTAACTTTGTTATTTTAAATAGAACACCCTATATTTTAAAACTGTTTATAAAATTTCTACCTAAAACTGTAACTGTTTTTGGAAAAATTGCATTTTTTTGAATTTTTGGACATTTTACTAACTCTATTAAAAAATCAATTTTCCCAAAATCTTTTGAGACGGACAAATAAACTTTGGCATAGTAATAGTCGTGATATTAGCCTATGTACAAACTACAAGAACTATTCAAAATGTTATACAGAGTGCTACAGAATTAACACCAAACATTGGCACAACTATTTTTTTTAAAGCAGACTCTTTTTTTACGTCACTAATGAATTGCAATATAAGCGCTAATCTAAGTGCAATAGCTTTTGAGTATTCCATAGTTTTTATAACTTTTATTCATTTCCGATAGTAAGTAATGGCGCTGCACCAGATTATCACAGTAAGCCGTGTCCAATGTTAAATTTTTTTTTTTTTGTTTTTGTAATATGGATTTTTGCCACAGTTTTTAAGCCATTTCTGTAACACACTGTACATTATTTTGAAACATTACTCCAAGCTAATACGTTGTTTATTAATTAGCTTATTTGGCACAAAATATTTTGGAGATATTGGGATTTTAATGAAGAGCCTATTGTGAAAAATTTCCAAAAAATACAATTATTCCAAAAACGGTTAGAATTAGCAAAAACACAATAAGTAGAAAATGTATTTAGATTTTTATGGAGGATTCAAAACTGCTATAATATACGGAGTGTCTTTCTAAAATATTTCAGAGATGTGGCACTTCCCGTTATAGCAGAGTAAACATCAATTTTCTAATTTTAAATAGAACAGCCTATATTTATTCATATTTTTGAATTCTACGAAGATTTTCAGCTCAGTTTCATAACAAGATTTTTTTTCTACAGTCAATTTTCAAAGATTATGACTAAACAACTATCAGTTTTATAATGATCCTTTGGCACTTTATATCGCAAGTCCTGAGATAGTAAATCCAGCTGAAAAATTGAACCGATTTCCTACAGGGTGTTCAAAAAATACATTTGAAAACTGACATGAACATGTCAGAACTCAAAATTTTCAAATGGAAACCCCCATTTATGGTTTTATATTTGGCTGTTGTATACCAAAACCTCGTGGCTTTTTAATTATTTAAGAAAAACTGTTTTCTACCTAGTAAAATATCATGGATTGGTTTCTTAGCCCTGTTAGCTTCAATGAGTTACCAAAAATGTCAGAATCAAACGTTAATTATTGTATTACAATGTATCTAAGTTTGTTTTTTATCACTTGAGAGTGTAACAGTTTTGTCTACTATAACATTTCACTATGCAGAAAAAAAAACGATAAGGTTTAGGTACAGAAAACATTATAATTTTGGAGCAGAATATGATAGAATAAACAGAAGTTTCTATTTTTATGTCAATTATGTAGAAGATCGCTTCAATTTTTTAAAAAGATTTACTGTTTAAAAAGTTATAAAATGCCAAAAGACTATTTCAAAATAAATAGCCACTCAGCCGTAATTACTGATCAAATTAAAGTTGCAGATATCTTTTAGGGAAAAAATTGTTGGTATCAAAGTGACCTGAAATACATTGCAGAATTAACAAGAATTGTCAGACTTTTGAGAATATTTCAGCCAAATAGAGCATGTGAAAGAAACTACCTTACCAACTTTTCAGTAATATGCTATCAGTATATTATTTTGATTGGAAAATGTGAAGATGTAATGTTGGTTACAGCATAGATTCAGCTAGGATTATTATTCCTTGTGAATCATCCTGTATTCAAGAAAAAGCAGATTCTCATTTTTTGTTGAAATTAGTGACGTGTCGCAGTTGTGAAAAACGAATTTTTTGGTAAACTTTTTATTAAAAAAAATAAGATTCTTGATAATCAGAAACCACAAGATTACAGATTTTTTTTTAAATTATTTTACGCAAATTAAACTCATTTTTCAATAGAAAAATCCAGATTTTTTTTCGATTTTTCAGTTTTATAAGTTCACATTTTTAAAGCCAAAAAGACACTAACATTTTTGTAAAATAGATCTAGAAAAAAATCATTTCGAGTAAATTCTGCAGAAATATAATTAAAATCATAATAAATTCATAGTTAATTTGGCAGAAATAAATTATATGAAAAAAAAACTTTTGAATTTTTTTTCAGAAATATCAACTTTCTGATTCAGTTTTGGATTCACTCTGTCGTCTAACAATTAAGAAAACAATTAGATTTTTAATAATCAGAAACCATAAAATTACAATTTTTGTTTAAATCTTTTTGCTCTACTTGAACGATTTTATGTAGAATTTTGATAGAAAATTTTTAACTGTTTTCTATTATTTCTCAATTTTGTAAGTTCAATCTTTTAATGAAAAAAAAAAACAAAAAAAAGTTATATTATATTATATCGAATAAATTTCGCAGAAATGTTCTTTATTATTGAAAACAAAAAAATTTATTGTATCTTTGTAACATTTGTGCAGAAATATAAAAAAACAACAGTATTTTGGTTTAGAACTTAATTCGTGTTGAATGATAAAAGAAAAATCTATTTAGAATATTATTGAAATCTGTGTCATAGAGTTGACAATTTATTATTAAATTTTTATTAAGAAAATGTCCGCAAAAAAATTCCGTGGCAATAACAATCCATTTTATGTTTTCTTTTGCAACTTTTTAAACTCAAAAAATTGTTAAAAGAACATCAAAACATCAAGAAAAAGATCAATTTTGTTCTGATTTTAGAGTTGATCCAAAACAAGAAATTTCCCTAAAAATTTCAGTGCTCGACTTCAATTGTAAAAATGTTTCAAAAAAGCTTCAGAAAAATGCAATTCCAAGACAAGAACACGGATTATTATTGTGAATATTTCAAATTTATCATTTAACATCAAGAAAAAATCCAAATTCAAAGTTAATTTGGCAGAATTAATTAATTTATATAAAAAAAACTTGAATTTTTTAGCTTTTTTTTTTGAAAAAACAACTTCCTGTTTTAATTTTGAATTCGAAATGTCGTCAAACAGTTAAAAAGAATTCATAAAATTACAATTTTTTGCTCTACTTTTCAAACGTTCTTTTGCTGCATTCTCAGTTTTAAATTCTCTACTTTGAAGCCAAAAAAAGATAAAAAAAATTGTCAAATACATCTGAAAAAACAATTATTTCGAGTAAATTCCGCAGAAATGTTCATTATAATCAAAAACACAGGAGTTTTTGTGTTGTGGATAGGCGCCCACCGTCGTGGGACATCCTGTATGAATAGTGTCCTGTTTACAATAACAAAGTTAGCGTCAACTTCCTATATAAAAAAGATGAAAATATAAAAAAAAAATTCTAATAGAACCTCTTGTATAAAAAGAAGAGACTCAATTGGTTGATTGTCGATTTTCCCATCTATATATTTAATATAATACAGAACATCTGTCGAGTAAATACCTAAATAAGTAATTGTATATTTCAACAATGAATAAACCTCGAATTAATCACTTGTCATGTACATAGATTGCATTTCTCTCTTCACCGAATTTTCATCGATTTAATGCATTACAAATTCCTCGAAATCAAATCAGCGAAAATCGTCCTTTTCGAATCTCTCAAGATTCAATTATTGAAATTTGTTTCGATGATAAAAACATAAGTAAATGAAAACAGAATGTCAATATGAAGTTACATTTATGCAAAATAAACCAAAAATTTAATAAGTTTAAATGTAAAACTATGCTTTTCCCTACCAAAATATCCACATAAAACGTGCTCGACTGGGTCGGATTTACATAATCAGATAATATTTTCTCTACCGGTCCTCTTAATTCCCACCATTAGGTCTTTTAGTGTTAATTCAAATAAACTGATGGATATTATATAAGTCAAGACAGTTAAAATTCGTTCGAATTTCGCATGCAAAATGTGTTAAGTTCGTCGAGTAAAATTCAAGCAATTTGCAAGCCAGAACGGATGCTAATTTACTAGGATAATTGACAACAGGACGAAGGATGACAATTGTGATATTTATTTTAAAAACGCAATTTCTCGTTACTAGAGACAACTCCATTTGTGTTTGTCACAAAGACAAATTATTTACGAGTTAACCTTTTTTTTTCAGACGAATCGCACGCTACGCCCCGCCCCGACTTAACAATGTAGCCACGCCCAAATCATCAATCTCCTCCCACAATGACTGATAACGATTTGCTCATGGATGACTTAACTCCCAACGTTACAACTCCAGCCGCTACTTCCAACTCGAGTCGGTCTCTCGACGCTTCAAATTATATCAACATAACCACGGAAATGCCCATAGCTTACGCCGTACCACTATACGGATATATAATGCCATTTCTTCTGATAATAACCATAATCGCCAATACTTTAATCGTTGTTGTTTTAAGCAAAAGACATATGCGATCTCCAACAAATGTAGTTTTAATGGCAATGGCTTTATGTGATATGTTTACAGTTTTAATCCCAGCACCATGGTTGATTTACATGTATACATTTGGTAACCATTATAAACCATTATGGCCCATCAGTTTGTGTTACGCTTGGAATGCCATGCACGAGGTAAGACATTTTTATAAAACTTTATCTTTTATTAAATACGCAAAACACAACATTCCAGACTGCATTTTCTCTTCTGTTTTGACAAGTTTAAAAACAAAGTTTTATAACTTCCAAGTCTTTTGTGATTACTCTTTGCCGAGTCAATTTTATTCAAATTAAAATGTAGAAAAATATTCAACCTAGAGGTAAAAATACAATCAGAAATATACTGTTTCAGACGTGATATAAATTCACAATTGTTTTGAAAACAATACTTTCAAAAGTTTAAATACAAGACGTGATTTAAATTTAATCATTGTTAAGTTTAACAATTATTTATAAGAATTATCCCGGCGCATCCACCATTTTTACAATTAAATTCATTTTATGCATTGCTCTATAATTAGCTATCTAATTAATTTAATAGCATCTTTTGTAGGTGTACGAGACAAAATAGATAAATTTTATGGCTGGAACAAGGTAATATCTTTTACATTAAGTTAAGACATCATTAAACTGATGTCTGAGACTTTAGTTAAGGAGATAAGGTCGAAAACCTTTGAATAAATTCAATTTTTTACGGATGATAATATGGTGGATGCGCCGGACTAAATTTAAATGTTACAAAAGAATATAATTTTAATTGGGTGCTTCAAAGTTTAGTCTTTTTGTTTAAGCTAAAGATATAAAGTTTAAGTGTTTTTTTAAAGGTTGGAATATTCAAGGTTTAATTAAGTTTACTGTGAATATTTATTTAGGTTTGAGAATAAAAAATGCTGTGTTTGCTGAAATAGCAGGAATTGTGTGTGAGATATCGGATGTGGGCATAAAAAATAAAATAAATAAGAAGTTTTAGCAAATTTAGAATGAAAATAAATATAAGAAATTTTTTATTTCAACGTTTTCTATTTATTTAAATTCAATTTAGTGTGACTGAAATGAGCACAAACCAATATTACATGACGTTTGAAATTCTAATTAATAATTAACCAAATGCAAAATTTGTTCACAAAAAGTTAATCCTAGATAGGAAATGTTTTGATTTATTATAAAAAAAGTGGAAATTGTAATTAATAAGTGTTATTTTGATTGGAAAATGTGAAGATGTAATGTTGGTTACAGCATAGATTCAGCTAGGATTATTATTCCTTGTGAATCATCCTGTATTTAAGAAAAAGCAGATTCTCATTTTTTGTTGAAATAAGTGACGTGTCGCAGTTCTAAAAAACGAATTTTTTGGTAAACTTTTTATTAAAAAAATTAAGATTCTTGATAATCAGAAACCACAAAATTACAGTTTTTTTTTAAATTATTTTACGCAAATTAAACTCATTTTTCAATAGAAAAATCCAGATTTTTTTTCGATTTTTCAGTTTTATAAGTTCACATTTTTAAAGCCAAAAAGACACTAACATTTTTGTAAAATAGATCTAGAAAAAAATCATTTCGAGTAAATTCTGCAGAAATATAATTAAAATCATAATAAATTCATAGTTAATTTGGCAGAAATAAATTATATAAAAAAAAAACTTTTTAATTTTTTTTCAGAAATATCAACTTTCTGATTCAGTTTTGGATTCACTCTGTCGTCTAACAATTAAGAAAACAATTAGATTTTTAATAATCAGAAACCATAAAATTACAATTTTTGTTTAAATCTTTTTGCTCTACTTGAGCGATTTTATGTAGAATTTTGATAGAAAATTTTCAACTGTTTTCTATTATTTCTCAGTTTTGTAAGTTCAATCTTTTAATGAAAAAAAAAAAACAAAAAAAAAGTTATATTATATCGAATAAATTTCGCAGAAATGTTCTTTATTATTGAAAACAAAAAAATTTATTGTATCTTTGTAATATTTGTGCAGAAATATAAAAAAACAACAGTATTTTGGTTTAGAACTTAATTCGTGTTGAATGATAAAAGAAAAATCTATTTAGAATATTATTGAAATCTGTGTCATAGAGTTGACAATTTATTATTAAATTTTTATTTAGAAAATGTCCGCAAAAAAATTCCGTGGCAATAACAATCCATTTTATGTTTCCTTTTGCAACTTTTTAAACTCAAAAAATTGTTAAAAGAACATCAAAACATCAAGAAAAAGATCAATTTTGTTCTGATTTTAGAGTTGATCCAAAACAAGAAATTTTCCTAAAAATTTCAGTGCTCGACTTCAATTGTAAAAATGTTTCAAAAAAGCTTCAGAAAAATGCAATTCCGAGACAAGAACACGGATTATCATTGTGAATATTTCAAATTTATCATTTAACATCAAGAAAAAATCCAAATTCAGTGTTAATTTGGCAGAATTAATTAATTTATATAAAAAAAACATTTTTTTTTGAATTCGAAATGTCGTCAAACAGTTAAAAAGAATCCATAAAATTACAATTTTTTGCTCTACTTTTCAAACGTTCTTTTGCTGCATTTTCAGTTTTAAATTCACTACTTTGAAGCCAAAAAAAGATAAAAAAAAATTGTCAAATACATCTGCAAAAACAATTATTTCGAGTAAATTCCGCAGAAATGTTCATTATTATCAAAAACACAAACATTTTATTGTACTTTGTAAAACTTGGGCAGAAATATAAAAAAAACAACAGAATTTTGATTCAGAACTTAATTTAAAAAAATCCCAAAAATTCCGTGGCGTTTCCATTTTCTATTTTCTTTTGCAACTTTTCGAGCTCAAAAAAATTTAAAAATTTCAAATAAGTTTCTATAGAAAAATGTTCTTTATAAATACACAAAATTTAGAGTAAAATTATCAAAAACAACAGCACGAAAATTTCCATCAGCTCCAATAACGTAAAAATTGAAATTCCAAAGATTTACTCAAAATCAGTCCAATTTAACTCAAAAAAAGCAATTGAATGGAAATCTAAAAATCCATATCAATAGATGACGTCAATTCGGTTTTGAAAACAGATCTTCCAAAAATAATAAGCGTCATTACCCACTGTTTTAGTCCAAACTATAATTAAAACAAACAAGACATTAACTCCTGTTCAATCTCAAAACTAAATACACAAAAATGAAATAAACATGTTTAATTTTTTTTTCCTTGCAGGTGATCCCCAACATGTTCCACACAGCCAGCATCTGGTTGACTTTAGCATTAGCCGTTCAACGTTATATTTTCGTTTGTCATGCGCCTCTTGCGCGCAAATTCTGCACAATGTCGAATGTCTACAAGTGTCTTATTTATATTTTAGTTATTGCTGCTTTACATCAAAGTTTTCGATTCTTCGATTCCGAATATACGACGGTAAGTTAATACAAGTTCGGAAATTAGCTACTTATGATAATGTCGATTTGATGTCGTAATAAAACGCCCATTTCGACATGATGGCCCCATGTGGAAAATGTGTCACTATCCAATTAGTTCCGTTAATTAGAATTGCTTTCAACATTGATTCAATGCACTTAGCAGCGAACAGAAGCAATGGAATTTTTTTTTTAAACTTAAAAAATAAAGTATCCTTTCTTGTTAGAATATCAGGAAAATTTCCATTCTGGAAATAACATCTGCATCTGACAGCTCATTATTCTGTCGATAGATGTAAAAGAAATGTCATCGAATAAAATTGGATTTGTTTGAAGATAAAACTTTAGCTGGATTGATTTCAGATTAAGACTTCCAATAATTATAACTCCACCAAACTTTCAAGATTGTTTTAGATCTTATTAACTTCTTCCGTTAAAAAAAATAAAAAATTGGTTTTTGACATTTAACAAATATCAAATTTTTAAAATCTGAACGGTCAAAGACCTAACACCTGTTGCATATTTGAAAATAATAAAGCCAGAAAGACATTAAAATGATAGAAACAGCATATGCAACTTTATATACAATGTTGTATTGTTAGTTGTCTAACTTTTTTTTTGTTTTAGGTGGATGTCCAATGGAACAACCATACAACCCACGTGTGTCACCGCGAACGTGCTTATTGGGTCCGCGAGTACGTGACTGAAAATTGCTACTTCATCACTTACTTCCTTTTCCGCGTTTTTTTCGTCCATTTAATACCATGCGTTGCTCTTGTCATCCTCAACATTCTTCTATTTCGTGCATTGAAACAAGCCCAACAGCGACGCGACCAATTATTATCGAAAAAGAACCAAAAGAATGAATGCAAGAGACTGAGAGACTCAAATTGTACAACTTTAATGTTAATAGTCGTGGTAACAGTTTTTTTAATCGTTGAAATTCCTCTAGTTGTTGTTACTTTGTTACATATTATTTCAAGTACTTTGTATGAATTTTTAGACTATTATGTTGCTAATACTTTGATTCTTTTTACGAATTTTTTTATTATTTTAAGTTATCCAATTAATTTCGCGATTTATTGTGGGATGTCGAGGCAATTTCGAGAGACTTTTAAAGAATTGTTTATAAGAGGAGCGGTTTCGGCGAGGAATGGATCGTCGAGGTATTCGTTGGTCAATGGACCAAGAACTTGTACGAATGAGACGGTTTTGTAATTTGGTGGAAAGACTTATGAAAATGTGAGAAATTATTACGCTTACAAATGTATAACTCTGTTGAAGGGTTTTAGATTTTAGATTAGTTTGTATTTAAGTCAATGTTTGTAGAGTTTGTTTGTACAGAAGTCAATGTTGAATGTGTGATTTCGAGTTTTTTGTTTCAATTCGAAAATGGAAACTTGTCAATGACTTTCAATATAAAGAGCCCTAACTTGAAAGTTTTTGATAATTTGGAAGTTTTAACACTTCAATTGAAGTAGATTGAAGTGTTGAAACTTAATTCATTTTTGTAACAAAGTGAGATAAGTGTTACATTTAAGATTAGTTGATAAGAAACTGAATGTTTATATCCACTGATGTTGCCTTCCCTAACATATGACTAATAAATGTACCTATCAACTATTTTCATTCTTTCTTGGTTACTAGCAAAATATTGATCTGTCAGTTTTTCAAAAAGATTGAAAATTGCCATTTTTGCATGAAACTAAGCCTCATAAAAACTTAACTTCTAAGGATAGTTGTGTGTGGACAAAATCATGTTTGTCCAGAAAAATTTATAAACTCAAATTCATTCGATGAAATGCTACAGAAATAAAGAGTTTGTTCTGAACAAAACTTCGGAAACAATTACTAATGACTGAATTAAATAATACTAAATTTTGCAGCCACTAATAGAATTTTTGTCCCACAATTTGCAAAATCCGCATAGTTGACAGATTGACGCATAAGTTGAATCACCATCTCTGAAGTCTTTCAATGTACCCAATTAAAATTTATATTTGCCAAATCTGATACTATTCAATTTTTGTTTTAATTTTAACCTAGTAACATTCAGACATAACTCCGCATTCTCAATTTTTGTTTTGTACTAGTTCACTAAAATTCTATAATCATTAACGTATTTTTAAAACTGTTGTAAATAAAAATTCGTCATTTGTTTTATAATCACAAATATCATTGTCATGTCATGTGTCTTTATCTAAAACTTATCTTTATAATTAATCTTATCTGTTAACAATTTGTTTAAAATCAAAGTACTTTTTGAATCTAATCTTTATATTAATAATAATTAAAAAAAAAATACCGCATGTTTATATAATTTTTGATAAGCGATAGCCATAGATTACGAAAATTCTGGTAACTTAAAACCCTAATTAATTCGTCTGATAAATGTCGATACTCTATGTTAAGATTGATAAGCGATAACCGAAATAGCAGAGTTGACCAAAAAGTGAAAAATTTACTGCTATGTATAGGACTTTCTTTAACTGCCAGTAATGACATTCATCAACTTAAACGCTACATTTATTATTGAATTTTTGTACTCTAATACTAGCCCTAAACAAAAATTATAAGAAACATAGAGTCTTTATAGCAATACTTCAAACAATTAGGTAAATTAAAATAATCAAACTCTGCGCTACTTTTGAAATTTTCAACTCTGTGGTTCTATTGATATTTTCATTCATCATAATACCAGACCATAAATAGCTATTGTATTGTATTGTATTGAATATTTCGGAAAAGTAAGAACAAATGTATAGTTCACATTCTAATCTGGTTAAGTCAAAAATAATGATTTAAATAAATAAATAATGTAATTCCAATAGGTATTCACACCCAGAACACTCCGTATAGGCTATGCGTATTTAATATGAATTTCAACAGCTTACATAGATAGCACACTTTTTAAAGAGTTCTCCAATTTTTTCAAGTACTTTATATAGCACCTGTCCCAAAATTTCCAAAATTTGTTATTGTAATTTGTATCTTAACTGTTCAATTTTGATAAAATCTTTCTAGACAGAGTTGAAGGAAGCTATTAGTACTTGACATACAAATTTTTTCATTAATTTTCTATGTTTTAGTAAAATGCTAGAGATAAATAAAAAAATTCGCGCCAACTGGTCGGTAAAACAGTTACGTCATTTGTCATTATGACATTTTCAAATTTCAAGTGATAAACATAATGAAATGGACGAGCATTTATCAAGGAAATCAAATCAAAATGTGGAATTCGTTAGGATTATATATCGATAAGATTGGATTGATTAAATTATAAAATGAAAGTTGTAAGCACCACGTAGTAGTAATATTCACAAAACTTTGAGGTAATTGTTTCAGGAATTCTTGGTTTTTATAAGATTTTTCATTTGATATGAACTTTGAAAACCTAATGTATTTACTTGCCAATAATAGAAACTTCTTCAAATCTTACTATTAAAATGACAATTCAATCAAAAGTATGAATAAACTAAACCAAAACAGTGAATAAAGTGTTGCTATAAACTTTTTATTCACGCTGCTATCAACAACGCAAATAAAATAAAAAAAATAAGAATCTGCACTACCGTTGAAAATTTAATTACTATGGGATTATTTTTATTCATACTAATAGTACATTGACATTTCGTGAATAAATTACCTAAGAAGTCGTTTTTTAAGAAATTGGAAAAAATATTGTATGGTACACTTATACCATAAATAGCTAATATTCACAATCACTATAGTAATAAGTCCGACATTTCTAAGCAAGATGACAACCTCTTAGGAAATGACAGGTATTACTTCCATCTCTTGGTTGGAAGTCACGTCTGTAATGACATCTAGACAAAACAACATAAATTTTTCTTTCACATTCAAATTGTCTGTGGACAGGTTGGCCCGCAGGCTGGTCTATGCTGTGATAATCTTACTGTAATTATTGTTATTCTGTTAAAATGCAAACAATAATAATCTCTCCTGAACCAGAATAATATTCCGAATTTTATACGTGAATGTCAAACTTATTTTATTTGCATGGACTACTAAGCTAATGGTTCAACGTATTTAGAAAAGTTAGAAGCAATTAGTACAGATAAAAGTGTTATTTGAATAAAATAGTATACAAATCTCGGTAGGAAATTCATTACATCCTCCCCTCCCGGTTATATAACTTCAGCCGTCGGTGTAATGAAGAGTTTCCCATTTCGGCTGTAATATACTCTTGCACTACACTTATAATTATAAATCAACCATTGCCAGATTTTTCCACCTATAAATATTGAAAATTTCAACAATGGAATTCTATTCATAACTAAACAAAATGTGCATTTCATATATCCTAAAAATTTGGAAATTTAGTTAAGCTGGTTTTTTACATGACGTTGCTGTCATCATTGAACTAGAATGTATCTGAAACATTGAGGCATTTGTTTTAAACCCATTTTCTGCAATAAAAAAATATCCCTGTTAAACAAACTTACGAGAACAAATTGATTAATTTCACGAAATACAAAGGATAAGTTAAGTTGTTGATTTTTTAAGTTGCAATTGAATTTGAAATGGATTGCATTTGTCTTTTGTACATTCTTTACATATTTTTGCGTTTTATTTAATTTTTTTTTATTTAGTTTGAAAGAATAAAATCCACAACTGATTGCAAAAAGTATCGAGAGGATAAAAATGTTTGAAAATTAATTTGTTATGTTGGTCACAAATGTAAAGTCTTAGATTAGCAACATCGCTGGCATGACACACTCAATTTTAAACAACTCCAAATAAAGGTCATTTACTTGACAGTTTTGCATCGCCAAATTATACTTAACCCAAATACGTAGAATTCAATGACAGTTAACATGAGTGCAGTTTTGTGTCACTGCCAACCGCAACAGAGTCACCAATCTACTTATTTTATTGAAACATTGATAGTTACCTGATACTTATGCTGATATCATCTAAGTAATAAGATACGTAACAAAGCTCAATAAATCATATTTTCAGAACACACAACATTACAACAATCTAGACAGTAGAAATAAAAAGCAAGTGAATGTAATTTTTTTATTCTTGATGTATTATCCAGTAGCAAAAATGTAAGCAGGGTGTCCAATCATATTCTATTATAATTATTAGCGAGGGGATTATTAAATATTTCTGTACATATTTGTTTTGTATTTGGGAATTTTCCCATTCTTATACGATATTTGATAAATTTCTACTTTTTTTACAAAAAATAATGCTCATATTTAAAATCTCTACAACAAACCATTTTCCAGAAAAATTGAATTGAACTTTTCATTTTCATGAGATTATCATCTCACTATCAATAAAAAAGTTATTGTTAGCGAAGGTTTTATGTGTTTTTACCAATTATTGTAAAACGAATTAATCTCAGATTCTGATAAGGTAATAATCTCGTTATAATGAGTCCTTATAAATAACTGTAATCAAAGTTAGCTAGAAAATTATCTAATCACATGCTAAACTTTGTGTTGCCGCTTCAATAAATGAATAGAGTCATGTAGACGAAAATCTATCATATGACCTTAATACTTTCCCTTTATTAGGTGATAGGGTGTTCATGCTAACTGTCTACAATAGCTAACTTATTTATTTTACTTTTGTAAGTAATGGTTCAAATAGAAAAGTTTTATGCTTTCTGTAAGAAGTCAATTTAAATCGAGCTTTTGTGTTAACTACACCTTGTATTGTAAGACCTTCCCAGCTACTTTTCTATAATTAAATTCTTTAAAGCTGAATTATTGAAGTTTTTCTTATATTTCATAAAGAGAATTCAATGCTGTTGACAGAAAAACAATGAGGAAGTTTCGAATTTCTCAAAATACTATTTTCCATCAATAACATTTCAATATTTTAGACAAATAATACAATGCTGAAAAAATTATTTACATAAACATGGGAGATATTAATTTTTTTATTCGATCGAGACAATTCTCTAGCTGTGACGTCATGTGGCATGAGATTGGTTATAATATATTGAGAAGGCAGCGATTTGGTATAATGGAGTATTTTGTTCGCTATGTTAATCATCTCCACTATTTATTCATAATTTTCATTTTAAAATGTTTAGGATCAATAAAATCTATAGTTTTTTCTGTGATTTTAGCTTCCAAATAACAAATATTTCAGTTAGTATTCTGCATGTAATGATGTAAAGATGTGTATTTTTGTCATTAAAATATTGAAATACTCATTGTTAAATTTGAAAGGTTTTTTTTTAAATTGCTAGTCTATTTTGTTATACACTGAAGCAGACAAAAATAATTAAATAAATTAGTTAGGAAGTAATTAAATTTTTGTTGTCTTTGCTCTTTGAGTAATTGTGACTTCAAAATACCTAATTAAATGGAATCATATTTTTTCAGGGGTAACGTATATTTTTAAAATTTCCATACAATCGACTTAAGATAACGACTTAAGATAACTCATATATATATCAAGATGAGAGCATTCTATTTACTTAGTATAAAATAAAAAGCACAATTTCAAAATCTCTCATTAATAAAGACTAAAAAAAAAAACAAAATCAACATGTTACACATTCTGTTTCTATCAAGTTTAGTTTTCCCATACTCTTCAACATACGGCAGCAAAGAAGTGATATATCAAATTCACAATAATGATACTGGAATGTATTATTGTTTGACGAACAGTTCATATGGTTTAACCTGGATAGACAAAACCAACACCTTAAATGAGAGTAAGTGTTTGTAAATAATTTAAAATAAGTTCAATATGGTTTAACATATGTGTAGAATGATAAGTCTTTTGATTTCCAATATGATTAAAACTGGAAAATCATAGTTCGAACATCTTTTAAAACAAGTCCAAATCATCCGAAAAGTTTATTTCTCATTAAAACTACTAGAACGTCCGACCCCGAAGTGACCCTCATTGGTCAGAAAGTCCCGGAAAAAATCATAGATTCAATTAAATCAGAATCACTAAATAATTTATGATATGCAATTATTGTTTATTCGCAGTTATGAAAACAATGAAACTTTTTCATTTTTGTTTTGTAATCAATGATTTTAACTTTTTCACTTATCTCCAGATACCAAACTGATTAAAGAAATCACAAATACCACTTTTAAAAAACCATATTAAACCATAATTAACTTTATTATGGCAACATATTAATAAACACTCAAATTTCAAATCTTACCAATGTGCGTTAAATAAGGATAAGCGCGACTTGAATCAATTTAATGTGGGTTTCTGTTTTTAAAACCTTCATTATTAAAATTACAAGTTTGATGAGCAACTGAATGACAAGTAATAGACTGATTAACTGATTTTACAATTTTATTCGATTTATATACTTAATGTAAGGTTTAACCCTGTTGTTCTGAAAGAATGCTAATATTTATATCTTCCAGTGTGGTCGTCGGGGTTGTCGTACAAATCGTTTCGGATTTTAATAAGTTGCTGTGAATGTATCAATTCATATCGAATAATGTAACTCACGTAGCAGGTTGTAGGAGCAATGTTTACTAACCAATTAAACTAGCTGAACTCATTGAACTCGAACTTGCGAATTTGAAAATTACTTAAATTATTAGGTGTCGGTGCCCATTTTTCGGCGGAACAAAATGATAATTGTCTTTGAATTCGCTTCAACAACAATCTTATCTGATCCTCATTTACCTTTGATTTAAGGTTCGTCAATGAAAATTTTTGCTGACACAGATGAATTTTATGTTATATTATTACACTTCACAAACTGACTTTTGAAAAAGTCAAATGAAACTTTTTTATTGTTTAATGGTACACATCAGTTGCCACAGACTCAGTTTCGTTTCGATAAGTTCACCCAAAACCAGATAATACCGCCACAAAGGTTTTTTTTAACGCCAAACATGAATGAAAGTTCAAATTATACACACTCTATTTTATGCCACAAATCACTCATGTCTTATGGTTAAAGAGCGCGCCAAAAAACAAGTCTAAGGATACGAACAAAGAGAAAGAAAATCACACACTGTTTTAAAAGCAGCTCAAAAATTGTAGGCGTCTACAATAGATGAAAAATTGAAATTCAATTATCCTTTTTTTTTAGTTTCTAAAATACAACCAAACCTGACCTATGTCAGCAACGAGTATATTATGGATGAATATGAAATTAAAACATTCGACACAACATTGATTCTAGATTATCGATGGGAAGGTAAGATTTCCATTGTTTAAAATTGTAAATCTACTGAATCAGTTTTGTAAAACAGAAATGGAAACAATAGTAACAAACCAAGCTATCAAAAAAGTCGATGATAGCAGCGCATTTAGTTATTTCACATTACCATTTTCTTTACGAAGTGAAGAAAAAGCCGAGATTCATCTTTGCAGTGATAATGTTACATCTTCCAATTGCTATCGTCTAATTTTTGGCATTTCAAATGGATCTGGAACAGAAATACAACGATGCCTTAACGGCAATTGTGGAAATGAAACCCTATCAGTTGACGTATGTATTTTTATGAAATTAATCTCATTTTCACTAACATTATAGATATGTTTATTGTAGTACGTAGGAAATTCAAGTCAAATTGTTTCTTTACATTATTGGTCTCATTTTCTCATTAAACGTTTCTCTATCAATCGGATAGAGTTAAAGAAATGTAATGGTGAAAGCCTCTTTACATTGTTTGACAATGAACCTATAGAAATAAATTACGTTTTTTTTGGAAATCAACAGAATATTAGTTTTTGGAAAATTCACAAGACGACTGCTTATCAATTATCTACTAGAGAACTACGTAAAAAAGAATTTTTAAGACATTTACCTGTCATAGATAATTCAATGTGTATTTCGGTTTTTATTAATTCTCCATGTAAATTTATAACTTTAACTATGACCAGTAGTGAAAATGGTGAAATTTTAAAAAAAGAACAATTCCGAAGAACAATTTTTTCACATGAATATTATTGGATAGATATAAAATTTTATTGTGATAACATAAACGTTAACAAAACTAACATCCACATTTCTCCATCCTGCGGTTCTCCTATAAGTTTCAGTAAGCTGAGATTTTGTTCAATAAATGGTAAGTGAAAACAACAGATGATAATAAATATAATAAATACAAAAAATTGTCCTCAGAATTTCGAAACATTTCTTCAAAAAAACCATTATCTTGTCAGCTAATTACCCAGCATGAGTCTATGGATTGGTGGGATTCGACAACCAATCAAAAATATTCAAATGGATGTCCAAATAATTATACTAGCCAGCATTCTGTATCTGATTATTGGCTTAATCAGGCAGAAAGTTGTGGGAATTCTGTAATCTACAATAATGGAAATTCTTTCTGTTTAGTAAGAAAAGACTGTTCCAACAGAATAAATGATGCATTGGTTTTTCCTATGAAAGAAATCAGCATTTTTATTATGGTTAATTTGACTATTCTAATCGTCATTTTCTCGTAAGTTTAATAATAATAATAATAATATTATTAAAAAAAAATTGAAGTAATCAATAAATTTAAATATTCGGACTATTCCACTGAAAAGTTTTGAACCGACAAAATGTCATAGAAACGAACTAATTTTTATTAGTTAACAATCTGCCTAGACAAAATTTTGGGCAAATAAATGTCAATGAATAATTGATATCTATCAAAGAAGTTTTTACTAAATTGTATAATTTCATTGATTTGTGATGTTTTTTCTGTACTGAAAGAGTCATTCCAAATACCAGAGCAAAAGAACTTATAGAATTTCTTTCTCATAGACAACATTTTTACCACTATTCTACTATTTTTGTTTCAGGATACTACTAGTCTGTTTCAGAAAGAGAGATGCTCATCACAATTTGCATTACCATTCAATAAAAACTCGATACAAAGAGGTTAGCGGAAATTTCGAAAAAAAAATCAAAAGCTAACGTTCATATAAAATACTCATTTACTCAAGTTATTAGCTCAGGTTGTCTTAAATAATTGTTTGAAGTGAGCGTAGTTGTTCAACATGAATTTTATTACGCAAAGAAGAATGCTAAAATAAGTAAAGTCTATAGATTAAGAGTATCATTGTGGATATAAAAGACGCCACAGGTCCGGTTTCTGAAAATATTATAAACAAGAAACATCTAAAGAAGACACGTCTCCACGCATCATTAGCAAATGGAGAATTTGCGCAAGTGCATTACCATAAGAGTTTATTAAAATCTGTTAGATAGATTTTACAGTAGTGTGTTCCAGAATTTGTTATTAAGTCGACTTAGCTTCACAAGTAGCAAAAAAGAGTTTCAACTGCATGCACACATGGACGTGTGTCCCGCTCTGTTACTCATAATTAATTAGTGTAAAACCGTGTAATTGGACTTCAATACAAGATGCAGTCCACACCTAAGTTCATTAATGCATATTCGTCCAAAAGTGGCCCTTCATCTACGTTATAGAAGCACCTCAACATTGGTCACCGCCAATTTTGTACATATCTGGCCTTCAAGCTAAATACATTCGACGTGATCACAACATTCCCAGCATTTGAGTACATTCGAGCCCACATCTTTACCATTTCGGTCTTTCGGGCCGAATTCTTTTACAAAATCCATAAATAATATTACAAAATCTTATTGAAAAAGTAAAGTTATCTTTACAATAACTTACTGAACATTTCAAAAACCCGACCTTAGTCATGTTATTAATCGAGGGTACCTTCAATAATTGTTTGAAGTGAGCATGAATTTGTATGGAAATCTGAAAATGTAAGAAATTTATTACGCAAAGAAAAATGCTAAAAAAAAAGCAAAGACTGCAGATTAAAAGCACCTCTAACTGCAAATGTGATAACAGATATGAAATATGGAGGAAGTTGTGAGGTGAATGTTACGATACGAGTGCAATAATAAAAACTAACTTTTTGTTTTAGTTTGTCTTTTTTTATACCGTATGTTTATTACACAATCTGACAACGTCGAAATCTGATAATAGCCAGTTTTTGAATATTCGCGCTCGTTTTGGGCAACATTGTAAGACGCAAAAGACAAGTAGAGGAAACTCGCAATTTCATATTTAAAAAAGAATTTTTAAAAATGTACAATATGTTTAATTAGTTTTTATTTACTAAATAAATATTAACAAAAAATAAATTTCATTTTCAAGTTTTATTATGTACTTGTGAAAACAAAATTTCTTATTCAGTCTTTTTCGGCAACAATTTTCAAAAAGTTCGACGAAACAAAAAATTCCAAAAATGGACAATAAATCAGTACTTTTAAAAAAAAGCCATTCATTATAATGATAACGTATCTCAATATTTCTCTTATGATAAAAATATACAAACAATAACGATTATTTAGGTATAAAATATATTCAGTTATACTCAGCACTGCAAAAATGAAATGGTTTTATCTTTTTATTAATGTGATGTTATTGTGTTTGTCTGATGTGAAAAATAAAAATGTGATCTATCAAGTTTATGATAATTCTACTAAAGAGTATTTTTGTTTAACAAATAGCTCATACGGCTTAATCTGGATAGATGATAATAATACAACAAATCCCAGTAAGAATGTTTTCTTTAATAGTTTTTTTTTATAACAAAAGTATTAGAACTCAATTCATTACATTATGAACGGTAAAGAGAGTGCAATCAAATTTTGACATGAATAACCTAAACACCTTTTTGTGCTGCTTGAGCCATTGATCTGTTACAAATTCTAAGCTTAGTTTTCACATTTTTATTTCGCAGCACTTAAGTTTTGTCATAACATAGGTAACAATTAAGGCACCAAAAAGTTAACATAAAATATCAGTTGCAACTATGGCGACACAAAAAGTTTCTCATTATTTTTTACATAAAACTATAAAACAATAATAAAAACATTAACTAAAACTAATTAAATATTCAACCATTTGTAGATCCCACGTTTCTACCAGAAACAAAACCTTACGATTTCCAACCTCACATCAATTTTACTTTAGAGAATGTTACCATAACCAACTCATTAATTTTGGACCACCAATGGGAAGGTAATTAAATGCTTTATTAAAAAATATATATATGACATTATTATTACTCTTTATAGGAATTGAAACAATTGTTACGAACAAAACCATTAAGGTTGTTTCTGATCATAAAGAATGCAGCTTCAAGCAAATTCTATTTTCTTTGAGAAGTGAAGAAAAAGCCGAAATGTTTCTTTGCGAAAAAAAAAATATAAATTGTTATCACATTATCTTAGAGACAAATCAAAGTAAAATACAAATAGAAAAATGTTCAGGAATAAACTTAACTGAAACAGAGTGCAGAAATGATACTCTCAAAGTAAGAACATAATATTTCTACAATTTGAAATAATATCTAATTAATCAAATATTTAGTTTGAAAATATAAATGGAAATTATACCGTTTCTGGAAAGTATTGGTCCCACTTTATAATCTTATTTACTACCACCATAGAAATAAAAAACAGTAAAGCCGAAACATTAATTTTGATGAGGGATAATGATATAATTGACGTCAATTACATATTTGTTCGAAGTCCAAATTCAATTGCTTTTTGGAAATTCCATAAAGTAATCGTCAATAAATTATCTATCAAACCGAATTCAACATTTCTCTCCAATCTTCCCGTTATTAGCAATCATACTTGTATATCATTTTCAATTTACACTAAAGGTTACGCTGTAACTTTATACATGACTGATAGTAATAATACCAACGAGATAATCAAACAGGAAAAATTTAAGAAAACTGAACCTTGGTTTGAATACAACTGGATAAATGTAAAATTCTATTCTCATGACATAAAAGTTAAAAGTGTTAATATAAACATTTCTTTAACTGGTGAAGAAGTGAATTTTAGTAGTCTTCGTTTTTGTGAAAAACAAGGTATGAATGCATATCTACAGTTATACATTTTATCAAAAAAAAATATCAACTTTTAGAATTTCGCAAAATTTCATCAACGACACAAAAACGTTGTCAAATTATTTCGGAAGAAAATTCAATAAATTGGTGGGACAATAAAATAGAAAAAATGAAATATAATAATGAAAGTTTAGACTTCACTTCACTATTTCCATCTGCTAAAAATGGCACTACAAAAATTTGTGAAAAAGAGAGGTGTTTTTATTTGAGACTCGAGACAAAAGGTAAAAAAACCACCAATCGAAAAGTTCTAACAAATAAACAAACATCAACATCTCATGTTCTTTCCACAACTCTTACTGTAATCGTTGTTGCAACTATCATTATAATAACGTAAGAACTATCCTTAACTTTCACAATCAGCTCATTATATTTTTCAGTGTTTTGTTATTGTTTTTCCTAAAAAGGGGAATAAGTAAGTTTAGTCCAATATCCTAATAACATAACTGATTTGTTATTTAAGGAAACAACAGAAGAAAATTGAAACGAGTATTAACGACAGAAGATTTACTTCAAGATTTTGTAACTAAATACTACTTTAGATATCAGAATTGTGACATATGTTTTTAGACTCTCGATGATTTAAAAATCAACTTCATAACTCGAATTAAAGAAGATTTCTTGAAGGGAAAATTAAACATACAATACAAAGTGGTAAACCATACAAAGTGGTCATACCTTAAACTTAATTTTTCAGGAAATTCTTCATACTTTCAACTCTGATGAAATAATCTATGCACAAGTTTACAAAAATATTTTGGTTAATAAAATAGATATGATCTATCTAGATGTATACTTCTTCCAACTTATAATCTAATTCATTCAATAATTATATTTTTCAGGATCTCTGCATTAAAGAAGCATATTTAATCGCAAAATACCCTTGCAATCAAACCGAAATTATAAAATTTTGGTTGCATATTTGGGAAGAAAATGTGAAAAATATTGTTTTAGTTGATAACTTGAATAAAACATCTGTGAGTATCAATTATTATAAAATCACTAAATAAGATAGAATTTTTAAGGAAATGTGGAAGTTTTATTGGACAGATACAAAATCCGAAGAGATTTACTTAGAACTAATGCAATACGAAAAATTTCATAATTTTGAAATAAGAAAAATTAAATTACATTTCAAGTCAGAAGCAAGAGAAGTAAAATAAAATTTCATCTTTTTTTTTTCTAATTGATTGATTGCAGATTAATCATTTCCGTTATTGCTTTTCTACTATTGATAGTTTCTCTTCATTCTCACTTTTAAATTTTTTCGAAAAGTTATCAAATATTCCATTATCAGCAAAATCCCCAGTTCTATTCCATTCAAAGTTAACTTACATAATTATTTAATTTCCCATTTTCTACTTATATCAATTTTTAGTTTAAAAGTTGGTCAAATTGGATTATTTGTTATATGTGACATGAATCTAAGAATTTACAATAAACACCTTAAAGTCGATTTACCGAAAACCTTAAAACATCTATTGAATTACAATACTTCTCTACTTGAAGATGAAAACCAATATATTTTAGCTAATTTTATAATTTTGGAAAAACTACTAAGAGAAAAATACTACGTAGATGAGGATTTGTCACTTTCAAGAAAAATTGATAAAACACTTGAACGATATTTAAAATATATAAAAAACATTGAATGGTTAGATTCGGCTAACAGGGACTTGATTAAAAACCTAAGTAAATATCAGATTAATGGATATATTTGATTTATTTATTTTTTTTAGCTAGAAGCAATTCTTCTGATAACA
This sequence comes from Latheticus oryzae, assembly GCA_030157265.1. Lineage (NCBI taxonomy): Eukaryota > Metazoa > Arthropoda > Insecta > Coleoptera > Tenebrionidae > Latheticus > Latheticus oryzae. The sequence goes on along the minus strand of CM058048.1, from coordinate 27,420,565 downwards.
TTATCAGAATAGACGATTTTCTAGGTAATCAAAAATTTATTATTACTCAAGAAACCAGTAAAATCATATACCAATCAATAAACTTAATCGAAGAAAACATTTCTGCGGTTATTTTTTTTGGAACCAGTTTTTTGGTAAGTTCGTTTATAACAAAAATAACAACTGTTATATACAATGTGTACAGAATTTCGAAGAAGTGAACATCCTCTCGTTCAAAAATTGGCCATCAGATTCAAATTTACCTAAAAGTATTGAAGAGTTTGTTGATTTTTGTTCTCAAATAAGTCCCACTATAAATTTATCAGAAAAAGTATTAATTGTTTGCAGGTAAGTTTTTTTGTTCTTGATTCTTATTCACTTCTAATTTATGATTGTAGTAAATTGCAACAAGCCAGTTTGTATTTAGCAATAAATTATAATATAAAAAAAATTCAAACTGAAGGTGTGTCTAATGTGTTAACATCAATACGAAGACTGCGTTATTATAATTTACCTGTTCTGGAACAAGAACAAGAATTAACATTTATTTGGAATGCAACTAAATTATTTATAGAACAAAATAGACAACTTTAAAAGATTGATTTTTTTTTCATTATTCAAATTCAAATAGAAAATATCAAAAATTCTGAATATACAAACTGATAAACTGAATTTATTTTTCCTTATTTATATATATATTTTACACAATTCACTTGAATTTGCGATAATCTATTTATTTTGACTGATATAATATTGCTACTGCATAAAGCAAACAACATTCGGCTAACGCCTCGTCACCTAGCAACGTCCTCGATTATATTATAAATTGCATGCTATTCTAGCAAACGCTTTTAGCAGCGCTAGTCGGATTTTTAGAAAGACACTCAATGGTCTGAATATAAAAAAACTGTTAATATCATGTACTCCCTGTGGATTGATTAACTTTAATTCGAATGGATATGGAGTTCGAGCGTCAAATGCTACATTGATTTTATATTTTATAAAACCTGGTTTAGGCATGATGGCTGATTGAGGTTTTAAGCAGTTGACTAGTGCTTTTGGGTAATTTAATAAGGCCGCCCAGTGTAACAAATGACAAAAGAGGCCTTCTGAGAAAGTGAAGAAAACAAAGCGGCTTGCATCTTTACGTAACTGCGTTGATTAAAAAATTTCAAAATTTTGTTTCTGTCGATAATTATTCAGTTCCATTATTAGATAAAATTATTGTTATAATACAGTGTGACCATTAAAGTCGGCTCCATATGGGATTTATTTTTTTTTTTTAAGATTTAATTAAAATTTAATACAGGGATCAGTTTTTGCTTCAAATTAGTTTAAAAATGACAACAACAAACGTAATTAAACGACGTTCGTTTGCTGCTAAATTTAACATTTCTTACAATTACATCTTGAAGGCTGAATTTGGGAAAATTTCATTCGAAAAAATTTGTTTCTAATGAAAATTTATGCATGTGAGCAAGTTTGAAAAACCTAACGTGAAGTTGACATTTTAGGCATTTTTGTTAAATAAAAGTTCACCCAACTTGTATAAATTAGTTCACTTTTGGAATATTCAACGTTTCAAGTCTTTTTCATAATAAATATATTTTTCTAGATTTATAATTTTTAGAATTTAAATCTCGTCATAAAAAAAAAACTGATATGAGCGGTGCAAAGTTCTAATAATTTTAAAGGTTTTTTCGAGAAGATTTGAATGTATAATATATTTTAATATTAAATTTGAGTAATATTATAAAAGAACTGTCAAAACAGGCTTTGATCCAATAAAATCTTAGTTTGAAAACCATATCTGAAAACAAATTTTTGGGATTGGTAGATATTCAGAAAAGATCTGAAAACAGACTAGGTTCTTCAAATGTTGCACACGTGCATAAAATTGCATTAGAAATAACTTTTTTAAATAAAATTTTCCAAAATTCCGTCTAGAAATGCTATTTTTAGTTGTTCCCTGCAAGAAATGTTAAATTAGTCAACAAACAAATGTTGTGATTTCTCATTTAGTTTTAAGCAAAAACTCATTTCTATATCAAATTTTAACTTAACCTCAAAATGAAAAAATTTTCAATATAGAGCCGACTTTAATGGTGACACTATTTATTCAGCTGTAGCTATATAATCTCGAAGCTGAACTAAAAGCAAATGTTTATCTAAAAGATAACAAAATATATATTAAGAAATTTATCTGCATAAAATTTATTTGCATATTAGCAATATGAACGCTTCTACTGTCTTGCTTCTAATAATGTTAATTCAGAGAATCTTAACTGAATACGATGACATTGAGTGTAAACTGGATTGTGATCATAATAATAACCCAAAAATGTATAATTGCTTAACAAAAAGCTCTTACGGCTTAACTTGGATTGATAATAACGTTAATGATTCAGTTAAACAAAAAAGTAAGTATAAAATTTTATATACCAACATTAAGAGCATTCTACTTGCTCTGACTTGTCCCTGTGAATTGTTGTAACAAACATTCAGTCAACCAAATTGAAAATTTTTTAGGTCCCACAAATACTAAATCTACTTTTGAAGAAAAATTAGCTATAAAATACCAGAATGTAACAATTAATAATCACTTGATTCTAGATAAACGATGGGAAAGTATTGATTTTTTTTACAGTTGGAATAAATCTCTCACCCAACTTTATCCATAGATCTTGAAACAGTAGTAACAAATAGAACTACTAAAAATGTGTTACATTTTGAAGAAACTTATATAAATTTTCCGTTTTCTGTAAGAAGTGAAAATTCACCTACAATTTTGATCTGCGATGGAGACAATATTAAAAACTCGAAATGTTATCGTTTTGTTTTAGATACTTCGAATGGAAACAATATAAAAGTACAAAAATGTTCGAATAATTTATCGAATTGTAATGATAATAATATGCATATTCAAGTAAGAGTTTTCAGTTATCTGATATGTTAAATTAATTTAACATTCTATAGATTTTTACAGAAACAATTCAAGAAATTTCAGGAAAATACTGGTCGCATTTTATTATAATCTTTCACACCATTAAGAGCATAGATTTAAAAAAAATAACAAATGAAAAGATTTTATCAATAACAGACGAAGACCACATTGAGAAAAAATATGTATTTGTTGGAAGTCCACAAAGTGTTACGTTTTGGAAAATGCATAAAATTACAGTTAAAAAAATAATCCCTGAACTATCAACTTATCATCTTTTTATAGAAAATCTTCCTGTTGTTAATAATTCATTTTGTGTATTCTTCAAGTTTTACACAGAATGTCAGTCTATTAAGTTAACATATAATCCTTCCAACCAAACAATCTATAACGAATATCATAACAAAAATGATGAATGGATTAATATAAAATATTCTGAAAAAGTTATTGCTAATAAAGTTAACATTTTCATTTCAGTTCCTTGTAAATCAAAAATAAATTATTTCGATAAATTGGATATTTGTCCCGAAAATGGTATAATCTCAAAAAAAAGTATTAGAGTATTATACTTTCTAATAAATTTCTAGATGTTCAGATTATTTCATCATCAGAACCAAAACCATGCCAGATTATTTCACAGGAAAAATCTAAAAATTGCTGGAATACTACTAATATACAATGTGGAATTATAAAGAAAGCTAAAAGCGCAATGAAAATCGAGACTCCAGGTAAACACTATTAGTCAAAGATAATCAATCACATTTATTCGATAATTTTAGTAAATGCTAAAACCAAAAATTTGTCAGACAGAAAAAATGTTGGAATTTTTGTGTACATGGCTGCGATTGTGGTGCATTATTGTGAGTCAACAAAATAAAGTAACAGTTATTGACATCTAAAGCAAAAAGAAATATTCTCTTGAATTCTTCTCAAAATTATGCTGTGGAACACTGTTTGAAATGAATTAAGAATGAATTACGAATGAAATCAATGAATTAAGATACTTAGGATGTTTTATTTTCCTAATAAATGGTAATTTGATAAAAGTTTTCAATACCGCTCGCATCAACATCGAGTGACCGAACGATAAAAGTACGTCTCATTATAATGAGAAAAAAAACTAAGAAGATATGTAAAACACTGTTTTTGAACAAAAAAAAAGAGAAAAAAATTGCGGATAAATTACAAATTTGCGCGAAAAAATTTTGCTTCGAAAACCCTAATGAGTAAAAGCGAGATCTAACCCCTGCAAAAGATTAGAAAAAAAGCCTTGTTAGGAGACTAGATATGCGTGATGGGAAACACAACTATGTTGACAGATTCAAAAAGCAAAATGTCGGTTTAACAATTTAAGAAGAAAATTAATAATTCCATTAAAAAAATACTTGATTATTATTCATCCATACATTAATCTATTTGTAAATGGTTGTAGAAGGTAACGTGTAAGCCAAAATTACCGTAAGTTTTGTATATCGTAATGTAGCCCAAGATCGAACATCAACTATGAGCACACTTTATAAAACTATGTATTTTAGGTAAGGTTTGTTAACATAACCTAGAAACTAAAATCTACTAAAAGATTCAAAAACTCACCATTTGAAGATTTCTCTTGTAGATATTTCCAGAAATTGACGACGAATCACAAAGTTAGTCCAAACCACTAAATCACAATTAGTTTTAAACTCGTTAAACATCCGCTTTTTTTACAAGCACATCACGGTCGGTATTCCAGGCAATTAAAAATTAAAATTCTTATAATAAATGTTTTAATTGTTATAATTAACAAACTTCAAAGAAACTTTTAGCCAAAACGGAGTTTTTCGGAGTTTGATGACACGAATTTTGCGTATTTCTAAAATGGCGAACATTAATTTTGTGACTTGTTTACGTTACTGGTTACCTAAGTGATGAAAAAATTTCATACTACTTGATTTATATAAAGAATGGAAAAAATTCAACATCTCTAATAATATAAACTGATCGAAAAAAGTTAAGGTAATTTGAAATTATGTAAAAAGAGTTGGTAAGAATAGCAATATTTATTAAAAAGTGGCAAAAACGCTTAAAAAACAAAGTATTTTTTAAAAAGTCGATTACAGCTTATTGTCTTTCAGTAATGAGTTATTCCGTCATCAGGATAGTTCTGATCCAAATCCAGTTGATGGTCCTGTGGTATACGGGCTTGCATGTCCCATGGGATTAAAGTCTGGTGAGCGTGGTAGCATGGGAAGATGATCTATTTCAAGCATTTGAAATCTTTCCAATAAAAGATGTTCTCGCGCTTTTAAAGGACCACTTCTTGGTCAAGAGTAGTGTGCAGATAAACTGTTCAATACTGCAGACGAGAATAAGTGTAACTTTTAGACACTAGAAATACAGTTTCAAACAGCAGTGATGCATTTCACGCACTACTTCCAGAATATTTTGCTATATCCTTTTTTTTTTTTCGGTCAGTTTAGTTTGGATTGGAAGCAACTTTTTTATTGAACAAAAAACCATTTGATAAGTTTAAAAATTTATTTAAAGTTCTAGAATTCTATAATATTTTTGTTTTTATATTGGAACAAGCATTTTTCTTATACTTTGTCGTAGAGTTGTTCTTCTGTTAAGTAGTAATCAACAGCTTCACATAAAAACTTGAAATATTTCTGAAAGATACAAAATAGTGCTCATAATGTTCATAGTTTCTGTAAAAAAATTCACAAAACTGTCCACGTTGTGAAAAAAATTTTTAGTTGAGACACAGTTTCCTAATAAAAATACTTCGAGTTGTTTAGAATGCTGCAAAAAACTGATGTTTATTTTTTTATTATCAAGTTGAATCTACCTCATGAGGTGATTTTAAACTTGTTTTTATATAGCTACTATATGCATCCATCGTCAGTCTCACTCAGTTTATGCTTCTTCTGGAAAATAAAATCAAAAAGTCAGAACTTATGATATGAAAAAAATACTATACCAAAAAGTGATTGTCCGTTATAATAACACTACAGATATTTTGTTTCTCAATAACTTTCCAACAGTTCAATGGTTTGTCTGTTTTTGACTTACATTTGAATTTATCAATTTCTAAATAGTAAGTAAAGTAATATTATGTGTAATGTCACCCTCTGGTTGACGAAGACCAACATCATCCTGCTTTATCGGCTGTAATTCACCTTCAAGTTAGTGAATATGATGAAAAATTTTGTACGTCGATATCTAATTTACGTTACAACTTTAAGAAAGCAAATTATCAAAACCTCTACAAAGCTTTTTAAGATTTAGACTGGACGAATATGTTATCTTGCTCCTCTGTGTCCAAATGCTGCAATACTCTGTATCAAAAAATCTATCAACTTTTCCATCTCTACGTTCCTAAAACACCTGTTCGTAGCAGCTCGACTTATCCAGTTTGGTTTACTCCGAAAATCATTAGCAACATCAAAGCCAAAAACCGGGCCTGGAAATTATATAAAAAATTTGAATACCCGTTTTATTTACACCGCGTCAATAACTTGCGTAGACTAATAAAAAGTGAAATTAAACTTCTGAAAATAACATAACCAATGATCCGCAAAAACTCTGGTCTTACATCAATTGCAAGAAGAACATTTCAAGTATCTCTGGGCGTATTATTCATAATGATCGTGAAGTTCAATCACCGCAAGGTATAGTGGACACTTTTGCTGAAGTTTTTGGGAACGTTTTTAAAATAACAAGTGATTCTACAAGTGATATAAACTGTGATACCACTAGTTATAACTGCTCTAGTCCTAATAACAACTGTGATAAATTCTGTAATGCCAGCAACCTTTTACACAATTTTTCGATAACTGACTGTGATATAATAAGTGCTATTAAAAAATTAAAATCGGGCTTAACAATGGGCCCTGACAATGTACCCGCTTTTATTGTCAAAGACTGTTCTTCGTGCCTGCTTCGTCCTCTATCTCATCTGTACAACTTAATCATTCAGGAGGCCACCTATCCCCAGGATTGGAAAAATTCCAAAGTGTTCCCGGTATTTAAGAAGGGTGATCGTCACAAAGCTGAAAATTAGAAGAGCTATTCATTGGACAGACTTTCTTTATCATAAATCAGAATAGTTATTTAATAAACAAGTGGATTAATCAAAGCGATTAATAATTGAGACAAGTCTAGATTATTAATCGCTGATTAATCGTAATTTAATTAATAATAATGATAATAATAATAATAGAATTATCAGACAGCCAGTGTAAATTGTATTTCTAATTAAATACAATAGCAGCTTCCTGCTGACATTCTGGGTTGGGTCGATCGGGTGAGGATTGCGGTAATACATAAAGAATGGATGAAAGAACAGAGCCTTGTGGAACGCCGGCTTCCATTTGCCGGAAACCGGAAATCGAGTTTCCAATTCTGGTCCGGAAGTTCCGGTTTTGAAAAAATAAGTGGATCAGTTGCGTCAAAGCGATTGGAATGTTGGCTTTGTGGAGCTTGGAAACAAGTTCGTTGTGTCAAACAGACGTCGAGAAATACAGCACCGGTCACGTGCTTGCGCTCGAGACCAGTGGAAGTGTATTCTACGAATCTCAGGAGCTGATCGGAAGTGGAATGTTTGGGACGGAAACCGAATTGTTCATCTGGAAAAATCTTCAAGTCGTTGACAACTTTTGCCAATCTTTAGGATGGGCCGATGGTTTTGCGGAAATTTCTGATCCTTTCCTGGGTTTTGGGTGAAAAGCTAAAATAGCAAAAGAACGATTTTATAGGATACCCACTACTCCCAACAAATTTTTTAAAAATTGTAATTTCCTATTAGTTATCTCTTGAAATTAGTACCGCACTAAGCAATCCTATTGGCTTCTTTATATTCTCTCCCAAACATTTTCAATGAAAAACAATTGATTATTAGCTTATCAATAAAAATACTCGTTCAAAGTTCTTAGATTTGACGTCGAGTGATAAACGTGATAACGGCTCACTCTGTGAGCAGTGAAATATACAATTTCTCCAAAAAGACCTGAGATGTTCCATTATGGTCGGAAGATTATGACGTTTTTAAGAAAATTTAATAAGAAAATGGACAAGGCTGAAAGAGACTGTTTATATGACCAACGTTTCGAACCTTTATTGGGCTCTTGTTTTAATTCTTATTGTTTTTTCTTGATTTTCTTATTATTTTTTTATTCTGCTTTTCATTCTTACTTTTCTTCCTTCTCGTTCTTTTTTTTTGACATTTTTTTCTACTTTTTCTTAATTTTTTTTCTCTTGATTACCACTTCATTGTCTACTATAGGCACGATCTTGGTATTATGGACTGTGAGCCGCTCTGTATATTATGTATATCATGTTTTTTTTTTCAAATATTTTTGTTTTGTTTTTTTTTATTTACTTCTTATTTTTTTTCTCTCTCCGTTTCTGTTTTTTCACTTTTATTAATTTTTTTCATGATTTTTCTAATCTTTATTGTATATTTTTCTCTTTTTTGACAATTTTTTCCTCTTCTTTTTTTTTATCTTTTCTCCTTCTTCTTTCTTTATTTTACATTTTAGTCTTCCCCTCCTCTTTTTTGATTTTTTCTTAATTTTTTTATTCTTTTTTCCTTTGTTCTTTTTCTTTTTATTTTTTGTGACATTTTCTTTCTTATAAGGTGCAATTTTTAAGTATGGTTTACTGTCCAATTATAAAATGCCAAAAAACTAGTTTGAATTGAAGAAATATCTCAACAATGGTTGAATTTAGAAAAAAAATGTTGGTATAAATTTTTTTGCAAAATCTAAAAATGTGAAAATTATAATTAAAATAGAAATGAATATCTACTTTTGGTATAACTAGAAAATCCACATCTTTGAAATTATTCTAAAAAAACCACCCATAGAAGTCGTAATTTTGAAAAACCATTTTGAAAATATTTTCAGGTTGTTTCAACTATATTAGTATTAGTATTTATATTTATTCATAGAATTCTAAACACATTTCATATTGATTATGTTTTTGAAATAATTGTATTTTTGACATTTGACTTACTCTATTAAAAAACTCAATTTCTCCAAAATTTTTTGAGATAGAATAATAAATTTTGGCATAGTTATAGTCAAGATATTAACCGATAAATAAATTATGAAAACTTTTCAAAATGTTATACAGAGTGCTACAGAATGCACACCAAAATAGGCTTCTAAATTACAGCAAACTTCGTTTTTTCAAATGTTTGACGCGAATTCTGTAACACACTGTATATAAATTTCAAATGTTATTTTGATCTGTATGTCTGTTAATATCTTGTTTATAAGTTTGTTCAAATTTAATGGTTTGGAGCTAAGGATTGTGGAGATATTAAAGATTTAAGAGAGAGTCAAAAATTTTCAAAAAATTCAATTCTTTCAAACAAGCATTAGCAATAGCGACATTAATATAAAATGAATTTAAAATTTCATAGAAAATTTAAAAAATCCCATAAATTATAGGCTGTTCTATTTAAATTAACAAGTTTTGATAGAAAAATATTTATACAAAAAATTTTTTAAATATTCAATTCAAGCTTCCATAAATCAAATTTTCTGTAATTTCATCCTAGAAAAAAAAAATCAAAATTTTTAATAATTGTAATCCATTAATTACCTTAATTCCTAATTGATGCTGCTCCATATAAATTTTCACAGCTTCCCAGACAAACTTAAATCTATCGAAATTTTCTTCAAACGGCAGATAATATAAACGCAAGCGACGTATTGAAGTACAAATATCACAAACACCTTCAGTTTGGATTTTTTCAATATTATAATTAATCGTTAAATACAAACTGGCTTGATGCAAGTCGCTAAAATTTAAATCAAAACTTATTAAAAAAAAAATAATAATAATAAAAATTTGAGTAGAATACTCGCAAATTATCAAAACTTTTTCGGTGATATCCACAGTCGGGTTTATTTTTGCACAAAATTCAACAAATTCATTGCAACTTTCAGGTAAATAATTTTTGCTTGACCAGTTGTTAAAAAAATTCATTTTTACACCAATGAAGCTCTAAAAAATTTTTTTTGCAATATTTTAGTAATTGTTATTAGAACTTATTACCAATAATTTTTTTTTCAATGATATAACAGTGGAAATTTGTTCTTGTTTGATGACATCAAAAACATCTTTTGTTTCATTTATAATAAGAAATTTTTTGTTAAATTGAAAATCGTCGATTTTGTAAAAATCTGCAACGTTAAGTTCAACTGGCAAAAAATGTTAATTATAATTTTTTCAATTTTTATTTTTTTTACCGAAATTGTTTAAATCATTAACAGCAAAATCCAAACACACAGTCTCTTTAATAAATTGAAAATATCTCCGCAGATTGTTATCATTAATACAATACGACATTTTCGAAAGAGTCAAACAGCTTTCAATGTTAAGCTTAATGTTGAGTTTTTTTTCCAAAATTATCAAATTTGCCAAAATGAAATAGTTTTGTTCATCGGACAAAAAACTGTTGTATTTGAGTAAATGTTTCAAAATTGATTCTAAATCGACGTTAAAATTCTGATCTAGAATTCTTAAACTCATGTCGCTTAAAACAAAAAATCCAGACTGATTAATCTGCAAACTTACAACAAAATTCAATTGAAAAAAACAACACTTTTGAAACTTACTTCGAATGAAATAATACTGGCGATTTAGAACTTAAAGGGACGCCAGATAGTCTATCCAAAAAATTCAAAAGTGAAAACGACGAAAAACTGTCGGTTGTTGAAAAACAATACCGAAAATGTTGAAGCTGAAATGTTTATTTTTAAATTATTCTAAAAGTTTCAATCAATACTTTTCTCGATAATAATCCGCGACACAAAATAAAGTCTCTTTGTTCAAAATTAGCAAAATTTTGAAACGATTTCAACTCGATTGAATATTCATCTATATTATATTTCTCCAAATATCGGTTCCATTTTTCCTAAAAAAAATGTCATATAATTGGATTTAAAATTTTTAATAATCGAAACTCACATCAGTTTTATGAGAATTGTCGATTAAAACAACACTTGTTATGTTTTCTTCCCAAACTGTTATCCAAAAGTTTTCAATTTCATTTTGACTCGCAGGATATTTGGCTATTAGATACGCTTTTTTGATGCAAACATTCTAAAATTATTATAGAAAAAAAATTATTGAGAAAATTAGTGCGACGTACATTTGGATAAATCAAGTCGATTTTATAGAATGAATTATTTTCAGAAAAAAGTCTATGAGAGGGACAAAGTTCATCAAATGCTTTCTAAAAGTACAAATATTTATTAGTTCAGAACTGAAAAAAATTGATTACTTTGAACTGATACGCAAATTTGTCATTCTGCAATGTTTTATTGATATTAGATTTAAACATTTGCATTTCGGTCGAATTCCAGTTCTAAAAATTATATATTTTTTTTTTTTTTAATTAAATTAATCTGAATTTTATACTTACAGTATTTTCAGATGTTGGTATTAAATCTCGTCCTTTAAGTCCTTAAATAAATATGAAACATTTCAACTGTAATTGAAAAAAAAAAAAATCAAGCAACTTACTTCTGTTATTTTTTAACAACAATACCAGGAATGATCTAAAAATGGAACAAAGAAGATATTGATTGATTATGTTATTACTTAACTACTTACATACTGAAAGCAAAAATTATTACAAGTATTAAAAAAGATATAGTTACAATATATTTGGTAGATTTATTATCTTTTGGTTGTGTTGTTTTAGTTTCGTTTTGAGAAAATTCGACTGAAATAAAATCAAAATTAGTGTAACTATAAATTGGAGGAGACAACAACTACTACTAGATTTATCATCAACGGTTGATCGAGAAGTTAAAGTGTTTTTATCCATTCTGGAATCATTTTTATAGGATTCGCAATTATCATCTGTAGAATAACACAATCCATTTTCACAAATTTTTGATTTTTCACAATTGCCAGTAGAAAATATCCAAGAACAAGGTATACAATCACGGCCAAAAGTGTTATCTGGGCAATTACTTTTGTTATTTTCTTTAACAATCGTATTGTTCCACCAATTTGTGGAATTCTCTTTGGACATAATTTGACACGGTTTTGCTGTTGATGACGAAATCATTTTTAATTCTAAAAATTGAAAAAAAAAACTGATTTATTATAGAAAAATTTAAATGTTCGATGCTCACCGTTTTTTGCACAAAGTCGCAAATTGCTAATGGAGTGATTTGTAAAAGGACAATAAGTGGTAATTTTGATATCAAATGTTTCATTGTTCAAAAGGTTATCAGTTAAAATCCTAACTTCCTTCCTGTTATTTCCTAACAGATTATAATTTTTTTCTTTAATTTTTTGCTCAACATTTTGACTGTCTGTTATCGTACTATTAATTTCACATTCAATAGAAATTATAAATGAAATGCAAATAGCATTATCATTAACATGAACGTTTTTTAAAAAAAGTTGTCTCTTTTTATAAAGAGAATCAAAAAAAAAGAAATCTATTTTTTTATAGAACTTCCAAAAAGCAACAGACTCTGGACTGAAAACAATAACTTTGGTCACATTTTTTTGTTCAAACACTTTTACAGTCTGGAATGTAGTTTCAAAAAAACATTTTTTGTCATTATTATAAGCAATGATATCATTGACAGATAATAAGGTTTGTCCTGTATTCTTTGCTAATATTAATTTATTTCTATCAATTTCTTTAGTGATAGAAATATTGAAATGCGACCAATAGTTTCCAGATACAATGTCTTCTAACTCTTCACTGTGCTGAAAATTTTCGTATTCATCAAACTTATAAATAATAAATTAATACTAATTACTGCTAAATCATAACAAGTAGATTTTTGACATCTCTCAAGTTCTACTTTTTTACCATTAGAAGATCCCAAACTGAAACGATAACAGTTCGATTGTGCGAAGCTGTCGTTATCACAAATATAAACTTGTACCAGTTTGTAGCTCCGTACTGAAAACGTTAATTTTATATCCGCAGAAATGGAAGATGGGAATCTAATAAATCTGTTACTTTTATAAGTTTTTGTTTCAAATTCTGTTAAAAATTTGTTTATTAGTTTGATGAAATGTAAAATATAGATTTCAATACCTTGTAAATTCTCAACTAAAAGAACATCGCTTTCTTTTTGAATAAACTTTTTAATATCAGTCGTTGGTATAATTACAGATGCTGAAATTAATTTGGTTTTTTATTGTAAGAACACAGAAATTTAATAAATGAGAAATCTTATATGAAATTTAGCGTTCTGAATAATAATAGAAAAATCAACTACTCACTTTGATTGAAAGGATTAGCGTCATCTATCCACACCAAATCAGACGAACTATTTGTTAAGCAATAGTACATTTTAGAATCGTAATTATAAATCTGATACATTACATCACTACAAAACAAAGTTGATACAAAATTTACCAAAAATAAAAAACGCAAATTTGACTGCATATTTTCGATTCTATCGTTTATCTACAGAAAAGTGAAATTTGCTATCAGTTTTTAAATACTTGCATCTTACTCACCTATCTAATAAATAGCAAATACCAATACTGATATCAATGAAAACAGATATTTGTCAATATTTAATTTTATCTTACTTCCTCAACTATTAAGTTAGTAGCTTGGCGCATCCACCATTTTTCTACTTAAAAAAAGTCAATATTAGTTTTGTAGTTTTAAAATTTTATAATAATCAAAAAAATATACTGTGAATTTTCTTTTTAAAATCTTGTCAAAGCTAATTCCAACTGATTTTATGAAAAAAATACAAAACTTTTTCACATATTTTTTTTATTAGTAAACAATTCTGAATCAACAAAATCTAAAGTTTTTTAATTTCTTAAAATACAACAAAAGCTTATTTTGTGATTCAAAATCGAACAATACAAATTCATTCATTTTCACAAAACGGATCCATCACATTTCTATTAAGCAGCAATTGAATTGAACAATAGATGTATGCAACCAACATTACACCTTTACAATTTTTATCGTAAAATAACATCTAAAGCTTCAATATTTTACTGATATTATTACTAATTCAAAAAATAAACTGAGTGATGTTGGTTGCATAACTCACACTCAGTTTTAGACCCATAAAAAATTATTTCAATTTTGGTTCCGTCGTTTCAAAAACGTAAAAATAAAAGCTCATTAAAAAAGACATTTCCATTTTATTCAATCATTTCTCATACAATGTTATTATTTACATTTAATTCACCTTTACACCTATGTGACAAAACTTCAACAATTAAAAAAAAAAATCACAACGCAGGATACAAATTATAAATTAAATTGTAACATAAAAATTTGCATAAGTAAATCTTAATTATGATACAAATGACAATTATGAAAAAAAAAAAAAATGATGAAATTGAGTATCACTATTCCGACCCTGTGGATCTCTTAACTTTGCGTTGTCTAGGACTCTGTTTTATCGACTTCGGCGACTTCTGTGCCTTTTCCTTATCTAAAAACACAAAAAATATTAATACATTAAAAACAAAACAAAAACCAAACATACTCAAACTAGCCAAAGTCTGCGCCGGCAACCAATCATAATCCACATTATTTGGATTACTAGTTCCAGTTTCAACCGGCGCTGCTTTCCTATTAATTCTCTTCTTTCCAAACGACAAAAGCGTCTGTTGTCCAATTACCAACAAAAGAACAACTCCAGCTACTAAGAAAACATACAAAAAGAACGTTTCTCCATCTAAACCTTCCTCCAATTCAACAATTTGTACAGTTTCGTTATAAACAGCTTCTTGGAACGAATTCCCAGACGCGTCTCTATACGCCAAATTAATATTCAAACCGAAAGGACGACCAGCAAATGCTTCAGATGGGATAAAACTATAAGCCAAAGTTGCTTCTTTTTGCGGCTCCACAATTTTATTATAACCAATTGCTGAAAAGTTCTGGATGTAGAAATTGAAGTCCATGGGATAACGGAACGAAGCTTCCAGTGTTTCCAGAATGAAATCTTCTTTGCCTTTGTTGCGGAAACCGACTAAGAATTCGACTGGGATTCCAGCTGGGATTTCTATATTTTTGTATTAATTAAAATAAAATTGATTGTTTTGTAACTTAACGAACCTAATTGAGAAGCTGAGGCTATCGGCCGGACGAAAAGTAACGTAGTGTCAGCATCTGGTGAACTTGTTGTTTTATCGTCGTCTTCGTCGTCGCCTGTTGGGACTTCCTCGATGTCGCTTTCGCCTTCGACTTCGATTTCATCGTCTAAAGAGTCTTCTTCGGCGTATGCTAATTTGGGGGCTAAATGCCACGTTAAAACTTTTTTAGAAAACTTACAGAACACTTACCATGGTCAAATGTCAAAATGACAGCCGGAAGTATAAGAAGTGAAAATAGGAAAAAAGTCCGCATTTCGTGCACTTTTTTATTCAACTTTTCGGTTTAATATCAAAAATTGGAATGAACTAAAGCAGACGCAATCAACCAACTCTACATCCAGACTTGAAACGTGGAACTTCTTGGACACATGGCAATCCCCCCACTCTACTACCAACTGTCACAACTAAAAATAAAAATCCCCAATTTTGTTTACAAATTTAAGGTTAAGACGCTCCTGTGAGATAAATCACATTCAATCTAAAAAGCACTTTTCTAACGAAAATGATCAGAAATTAGAAATCATTAAAATTAAAAGAATGGTCTTGATAAAAATTTAATTTGTTACGATTTTGTCCAGTTTAAGCCCAGTCTTGAGCGTTTTTGAGTATCAGAACCAAAAAAATCCAAAACTGAACAAATTTGCAGTTTTAATGCAAATGTTAGTGATTTTTTTTGCAGAGCAGTGATGCCAATTTTGTTTTGGTGATTTCAGACAACAAATGGAACAAATTAACGTTATCAGTTTCAGT
Organism: Latheticus oryzae; assembly: GCA_030157265.1. NCBI lineage: Eukaryota > Metazoa > Arthropoda > Insecta > Coleoptera > Tenebrionidae > Latheticus > Latheticus oryzae. The sequence goes on along the minus strand of CM058048.1, from coordinate 27,404,790 downwards.
TATTTTTAAGCCTACTACGACCATTATTAATGTTACGTATCGATAGATTCAATGTCATTTATTTTGAAAACGGTGAAGTTTTGTGAAATTTGACAAGTATACTTTTTTATTCAAAATGAAACATAGTTTGATAATCAAGAAACAAAAAAATTGCAGGACTTTAAGTGTAACTGAGTAGTTGTAACTAGCGCCCTCTATGCTGTAAGAAATTCTTAATTCTTACATCAAAAAACGCAAAATTGCAAATTTTTGACAATTGTATCTTTTTTATTTTTGAAATTTTTACATTTTTCTAATAATCGGAATGTAGTAAATTTATTTTTGAATGAAAAACTAAACTTGACTGAAGTCGAAAAAGTTGACCATTTTTGACTTGTGTGAAGTTAAAAACGTTAAGGAGGTGAAAAAAAATAGAAACTAATTTCTTTTACAATTGTTTTTATAGGCAACGAACAATACAGCAATAAATTATTTACAGTTTTGCGCCACAATTTTCGTTTGTTTTGTTATTCAATTATCAAAACAGTTTTGAGTAATGCATTTTGTAATGATTTATGAAATTTCTCTGTTTTCTTTCATTTATTTTGATTAATTTTCTGGAAATTAAATTTCTGAACTGATATTTTTTCTCCAGTGTGAAACGTGTTTTGTGGTGGGGGTAAAAATAGCAATCTGGGGATTTAGCATTGGGAGTTAACTTCACACAAATACTGTCACGTGTGTCAATCAAATTAGTCGAAAAATAAATAATTAATTTAGCTCCTCAGTGAAGCACTAACGCCGAGAGGTTGCAATGGTAATACTCCCACATTTTCAAATTAATTTTTTCAATAATAATTATTATTACAGGCTGAAGAAGTAAATCCCAAAGCTTATCCCCTCGCTGAAGCCATCCTCACCACTAAAATCTTGAATTTAGTACAACAAGCAATGAATTATAAGCAACTGCGTAAAGGCGCAAATGAAGTTACTAAAACTTTGAATCGTGGTATAGCTGCGTTTGTAGTAATGGCAGCTGATGCCGAACCGTTGGAAATTCTTTTGCATTTACCACTTTTATGTGAAGATAAGAATGTTCCTTATGTTTTTGTTAGGTCAAAACAAGCTTTAGGACGAGCATGTGGAGTCTCAAGGTCGGTGATTGCTTGTAGTGTTACAATCAACGAAGGATCGCAATTGAAGCCGCAAATTGAAGCAATTCAACAAGAAATTGAACGTTTGCTTGTTTAATTTAGGTTTAAGGATTATTTTTAATAAATAATTGAATATCAAGTGACAGAAGTGGCTGTTATTTAACCTCAAAGTTGACAGATGTCAGTTTTTAGTTTTTATAAAACAAACATGCGAATATTCAAAATAATAATAATTTTATTCTTGTTACGATAATAAAAGAGGATTTAATTTCATTTTTTTGGAAATAGTTGAGAAAGCAATTTTTTTGAAAAGCGTCAATAGCGCTATCTAGTGATTTATTGAAAAAACGCGGTTGGGTTTTTCTTGAATTTAGATTAATTGAAACGACATATTAAAGCAATCAAAAGTGAAAATAAACATTATTTGTTGGAATTTCCAGTTAAGTTAAAAAAGGTGACAGTTACTTAACCTCAAATATGACAAATGTCAATGTTTTAAAAAGTCAAAATCTAGTATTTTACTATAAATTAAATACTTTTATTGAAATGAAATACAAATGTGTGTAATTATCATAACAATGTTATGGAATTATACTATAATTAATAATATTTCAATTTGAAGTTGAAACAGTAGCGCCATCTGTTTGATATTTATTTGAAGAAAGGCAATATATATGTCTATAATCTACGAAATAATGCGCGGCTACCAACTCCCAGTTTTCCTTCCAACGCAATTTCTGGAATGTATCGATGTTACTTTTGAACTTCTTTTCTAAATCTTGTTGTTTTGGATTATTTGGGAAATCTTCAAACCAGTTTAAAATCAGTTGTGACAATTCTTCAGATGTTGTGAATGTAAACCCATTTTCTTCATTTTTAACCAATTCATTCAAACTATTGATGAATCATTAATATTATAACCAAAATTGTTTGTTTATTACCAATTGAAATTGAAGGCACAAACAGGTAATCCACAGCCAAACATATCCACAACTTTCATTGGCAAATCAAAACCGCTGGAAGACGTATGCAGGGAAATCCCCAAATCAGCTGATGCTAAAAGTAGCGGATATTCGCTAATATCCAACCATGGTGTAGCAATAGAAACGTTTTTGAATTTGTTTGAAGCGATTTTTTTCAAGTAGAAGTTTTTCAAAGGGCCTTTGCCGGTTATGACACAAAGTAATGGTGGCAAGTTTCGGGGATTCCCATTTTGGATAACATCTTCATAATCTGAATAAGTTACAGGTTGATATATGTTTTGAAAAAGTGAATTTTATTAACCTTGTAGCGATTTTAAAAGAATGGAAAAATCCTCATCTTCTGTCCAACTTGTGCTAGAAACTAAAACTCCTACTTTTTCAGGCGCTACTTCAATATTATATTTTTTATAAAATTGTTGTAAAAATTCCAACTTTTGTGGCTTTGAAATCGGTTTGAAAATTTCCGCTGGCCGATCGTACAATGTAACAGCTCTAAAACTCTCTCAATCTTTATTAATTCGAAATATTTCAACTTACTCAATCCCAAACTGTTTCTGCAAATTTTCCTTCATAGCTTTCGTCACACAAAAATTAACATCAGCTCTACTCCCAAAACCTTGTTCCAACTTCCTTGTCAATTTCACCAAATTACTCATTCTTCCAACTTTTAAAGCCATAATACTAAACGCATAATTGTGCCAATCAATCACAAATTTCGATCCAATTAATTTACAATAAAACCAACAAATTACAATCGATGGAATCGCTGGTGGATTTTGCATTAATAAAATATCACATTTTGTTGTTATAAGTAACAAAAATAAAAGATTAAACGCTTGGAAAATTGTCTTGAAGATGTAATTAAAAAAAGCGAATGGAATCGTCGGCACTGGACATAAATAATGGTAGAAAATCAATGGGTTGGTTTTGATGGATTCCATAGGTTCAGTGTCGCCGTAGGCGACAATATCAACTTGAAACCCTAAGTCGGAGAGCGATTTGGAATGATATTGCATTCTAGGGCTGCGCCCTATGTCCCCTAGGACTACAATTTTAACGTACTTACGCTCTGACATTGTACATAACCTCAAAGCTCACATCTGTCAGAAACAAACAATAAATGAATTTTGTTCAATAATTATTGATTGATTTGAAATAAAATTATAGAATTTCAACAAATCTTCATTATTTATACATAAATTCGTGTTAATACTTAAAATTGTTAATTTAATTGTTAGCGCCATCTGTTGACGCATACATATAAACAGTGATTGAATGGCTGGAAATTCAAACAATTTTTCATTAAAACTCGTTATTTAATTCCTAAACATAAATACAATAATAATTATAAACTAAATTTATTATTTCTATTCAATTACATATAAAGATATAATAGTGACAAAGGTAACCGTTACAATCACAAACCGTTAATTAATGAGATTGGACAACGTTAAAAGCGCTTATTACCATTTGTATTATAATCCTAAGTGTTTACAATAATTTCTAAAATCTAATAATTATCGTCATAAAATTGAAGCAACGAGACATTTCTGCACTTTCAAAAAATCATCAGTCCAAATTCCATTTTCGTTTCAATAGAAAACAAATTGCAAAAACGTCCCGATTGAAGGTGTTAAATAACAGTACACTCTGTACAATACAAAAAAATTAAAAAGAAAAACGACAAAAAATTAATTCTAATCTCTAGAAGTTCCAATAATTGAAAGAATATACATGAAAATATTAATAACATCAACATATAAATTAAGAGCAGCAAAAATGTACTCTTCTGGTGAAATCGAATACTTATGTTTTCCACCCAACATCAATTGTGTATCATAAATCAAATAAATGGAAAAAATCAAAGCACCTAAAGATGCATAAACCAATTTTACAACTTTAGTATGTACGAAAATTGTAACAATACCAAATATTAATAATATTAATACAGCAACAAACAATACACCACCGCACATAGTAAAATCGTATTTAGTTTGAAAAGCAAATAATGTTAAACCTAAACAAACAGCTGCTGTTATACCAACAGCCATCATTACTTCTTCAGCTTCATACATTGATGATGATACAGCTAATACAAACGATTCAGCCAATGTAAATATAAATAAAAAGATATAATTCATTGGTGATTTACGACGTACTTCACCACAACATGCTAATGCTATCATTGTTACAAATATTACAACCAATGAAATTATTAATAATTCAGAATGATGTTGAACGAAACGTCGGGTCGGTGCATGATAAAGAAACCATGCAATAAATCCCAAAGTTACTGATAATTGTACCATTAAAATTGAGTAGACTTTACGAATGAAGCCACGACGAATACTTTGGTCCGAAAATTCGAAACCTTTCACTTCGGGATCATCCCCGATGTATGCTTGACCACCGTACATACCTGCAAAAAGTGAGTTTTAATAATACGACTAAAGTGTAACACCTTTGTTAGTAATTTGATAACACAGTTGCGTTATCGAAGTATAAGTGGGGAGGTTATTTATTTACAGTAACATTAAACTAAACGTCTGGAAGTTTTCACTCGTTCTAGAATATATTAATAAATAATAAGTAAAAAAATTGAAAGTGAAATTAGGATTAAAAAAAAAATTATTTATATTTGACACATGTCAATATTTGAATTTCTGAACATAACCACAAAATTTCAATTTTTCATTATTTTAAAAAAGTTAGCAACAAAAAATGCACAAAACATGGATTAAATAATTATCTATTGTGTCACACTACACAAAAAGCTTCAAAAAGAAGGAAACTAAACGAACCAGTGTTATAAAAAATAGGAGAATTTTCACCTGGTGTTCCGTATGGTTGTTGTGGTGGCGATGGATTAAATCCCGGTTGTCCGGGATAAGCGCCTGGAGGCGGAGCACCAGGATAACCCGGAGGTGGCGCCGAATAACCCCCAGGATAAGCACCAGGATAAGGTTGCTGAGGCGGCGGACCTCCGTAATATCCCTGATTTCCTATCAAAAACTAACAATAATAAAATTCAAACAAAAAATTGACATTTTACCTTGAGGATATGGACCACCACTCCACGACATTCTAAAAAATGTAAAAACAAATAAAAATTTAGATAAAAAACAGAAAATGACTCATCGTTTGACAGAAATCAATAATAATATTGACGCATGAACTAAAATTACAAAAATTAAACGAGAAAATTCGTGGAATTTTGACAAATGGAAGTGCAAACATAAGCAAAATCCATGCAATTACTTTTATGGATTTTAAACATACCTTTTATTGTTTTGAACGATAGGGCTGTTTACTATAACACTCGAACTCACAATCTGCGCTTTTCCGCACCAGAAAATAATAAATTTGGAGTCTGGAAAGTCTGGAAAATTCTGACAATTGACAGATAAATACTAAGGCGATTGTGATTGGATTAATGCGCGCTTGCGCTTCAAACAAAACGCACTTTTATTAATTTTTCATCAATTGATTTTTTAACTAAGAACTTGAATTTAACTAAAAATAGTATAATATAAACAATCAATACCTATAAATTAAATTATTATTAAATAAGTTTTTGATGTTTTGATGTTTTTATGTTGGCATTCACTTTTTCACTATTTTTCTAACCAAAACGTCAAATAATTAATTTGTTAAAAATGGCAAAAAAGACATACGATTTATTATTTAAATTACTGCTAATTGGTGATTCTGGTGTTGGAAAAACGTGTATACTCTTTAGATTTTCAGATGATGCATTTACCACCACTTTTATATCGACTATAGGTAAGCTAACCTTTGTCCACAAAATTCACTACTTTTAGCAATTTTAAGTCAAATTTTCATTGTTTTATAATATATTGTTTATTTTTGTAACAAAGGTGAGATCAGATTCAAGCGCGAAATTCAAATTGCAGGTATAGATTTTAAAATCAAAACTGTGGAATTGCGAGGCAAAAAAATCAAATTACAAATATGGGACACAGCTGGACAGGAACGATTCCATACAATTACAACATCCTACTATCGAGGTGCCATGGGCATAATGCTAGTTTATGATATAACAAATGAAAAGAGTTTTGAAAATATAGTCAAATGGTTGCGAAATATAGACGAAGTAATTCAATTAATTGAAATTAATTATAATTGAATTGAATTTAATTTGTAGCATGCGAATGAAGACGTCGAAAAAATGATTCTTGGGAATAAATGTGATATGTCTGATAAGAGAACAGTAAGCAAAGAGCGAGGCGAAACTGTAATTAATTTTATTTAAAAAAAAAAAATGCATTTTTTTGTTAAATTTTGTGTTTGTAGATTGCACGTGAACATGGCATAAGATTTATGGAAACATCAGCGAAAGCCAATATAAATATAGATAAAGCATTCAATGACCTTGCTGAAGCAATTTTAGATAAAACGGCAGGAAGAGAACCAGATCATGTCGATAGGGTTTTGGTAGATAGAAAACAACAGTCAAATACTTCAAGATCTTGCTGTAATAATTAGATTTTTAATCAAATTTATTCTAAGTTCAAAGAACTGAATTCTTACATTTTTTCTACTAAATTTTAATCTAAAAGAATTCAGTATCGTAAGTGTCATAAGCCAAAATCTCAATTTTAAGGCACAATTGTTCATTTTGATCGTTGTTTTCTAGTGTACACTAGAAAATAAACGGTTAAAAATGGATTTTATTATAAATTTTTTGTCTAGCATTGTATGTATGTTGCTTTTTTTTTAACTAACGTGCAATTTGCCTCATTTGATATTAAAACCAATGACAGAATCAAATTTTTAGTTTAGAATTACGTTGCCATTTCAGTTCTGGTCTTGTACATTAATGTGTGCGCTGATTATTTTTCTAAGGGGGAAATAGGGAGCTCTTTTAGCATCTTAAGAACCAAACAAAAATGATTTTTAGATCTTCAGAAAACTCTAAAAGAGCCACCTGTACATATTTGTTAGTATTTATGTAACGATTTATTTGTATAAATCAAGCTTTTCCAATATACAATATCAATAATTCTAAGCGTATTCTAACGCCGGCACCTCTTCCATTAACTCCAACAAACAATTTTTCTCTTCTTTGTTTTCAACTTCCAAAAATCTGTTTTCAGTTTCTGACTTAACATTTTTAGTTCCAATTTTGTTATTATTCTCAATTTTCTTTACTTTTCTTAAAGGTTTATAGTTAGCTTTAGGAAGCTCCAAAACTAAGTGTCCTGTAGTCTGCGACCTTTTAGCCACACTCCGATCAGTTAAAACTTCTTCAGGGAAAACAATCTGAAACACTTTTCCTTTAATCGTAATCCTAACGTAAATCGGCTGCAAATCAATATCAATTAAATTCGTATCTAAATATTTATAAACTGATAAATCGAGAATAAACTTCTCAGGATCGTCGTCTAGAAAGCGAAAATCAAGTTTAGCTTGATTAATATTAAGCAATTTTCCATTTTTAGAAAAAACATTAATTTTCTTTGTTTCTTTTTTATCCTCATTATTTTTATTATTTTTCTTGCTTCTGCGTGAAATTTCTAATCGAGTTTCAGGACAATGCTCGCTGTTGCTTTTCCAAAAATCTTCATCACTAATTGAATCATCAACATTTTTAAGTCTTTCTTTTTGTTGTTTTCTGAACTCAAAATATTCAATTTGTGCGATTTTGATTTTTTCTTCAATTGATTTCAAGTTTTGTTTCGCTTTAATTCGTTCACTTTTAGTGATTTCAGCTCCATCTAAAGTTTCCAATTGTGGAAGTTTCGTTATAACGTATTGTCGATATCCTTCAAAATCCCAGCACGGATTTCCAGTTAAATATAAATGTTTCAAATGGTAATTATTCCGTAAAGAGTTAACACTTTCCAAATCTCCTATAAAATTAAGTGTTAAATCGACTTTTTCCAAAAATTCGCAACGTTCTAAATTTTCAATTGTTTCAATATTGTTTATAGCCAAATTTAAGTATTTTAGTTTTTTCAATTTGTTTAAATTTTCGATTTTTGGGATTAGATTAGCTTGGAGATATAAAATTTCAATTTCTTTACACCAATTGTTAATGTTTTCAATTTTTTCCACGTCCTCTTGATGGAGAGATAATTCTTCAAGAGTTCCGATTATACCTTCGTTGTGTTCGGCTTTTTTGCGGATCAAATCTTCAGTTACTGAAATTTTTTTTGTTAAAATTGGAAATGGATAATTTTGAGCTTACTTTTCACCATTTTGACACGGTCGCTATAGCAACAATAAACAGACTTACACTAGAAAATAATTTATAGGAATTTTTGGTCTGTATAGGGAGTGTTTTCTAAAACAGATACATTAACACGTCATTTATTAGAAAATATACATAATCAAATCATAAATAACAATGAATATTATATTATACGTTTTTGATTGAAGGAATGATAATCATCCAAAAACGTTCAAATTAACAATTAATACCACTATAGAGTAAAGCTATTCATTTTAACATTGCACTATTTTAATATAATCGTAGCTTTTTGACTTCAAATCCAAACAAATCTTTGGTACAGCAACTACAAATATAAAAATGCTATATAAAGATTCAAATCGCACCATCAGACCTATTTACAAGTATAATCCATCCAAACTAATTTAAAAAATAAAATAAAATCAGATTCTAGGCGTGAATCTGAACACATAGAAGTGACTTTTAATAAATTTCATGCGAAATGAACCATACAATAAAATTAGTACTTATAAGTACAAATAATATATACAAATAAAATAAAAAAAATCCCTAAACCTTAATAACTTATAAAGCAAACAATCCTTTTTCATCTTTTGATGAATTTTTCGCTGTTGTGTTGGTACTTCCGGTTACAGAAGGCAATTGCTCTGCTGCTGCTGCCCTCTCTGCCAAAAACCGCTCAAACTCGCTACTAGTCACCGACTCCTCACCCCCTGTCTATAACCAAACAATCAATTTCATATTCTCACTTAAACTACAAAAAAAAAACAAAAATGCAAAGCACTTACAGTTTGCCCCAGCCATTCTGCCATTTCATCAAACTCATGATCTGCAGAACTCTGCGCAAAACACAAAGCTTATAGCCCACAAGAAAAAAATAATAAAAATAAAAAGCATGCAGATATCTAAAATCTCGACTTACTGTATGTTTTCCTTGCGTCACTGAACTCAAACCACCGGAAATTTGATCCGGTTCTAAATTATCTTTATATGAACTTCCACTAAAAAAAAAAAAAGTGAGGTTATAATTAGTAATGACGTTTGACTTTTACCTTGTTTTAGAATTTTCATAATTTGCGTTTCTTGATTGCGCAAACATATCAAATTCATCGTCTTTTGGTGCATTTTTAGCTGTTATATTTTCAATTGATGATAACTGATTGGAGGCACTCGTACCTGTAGTACCTGAAAATTTATTTAAAAAAAAAACGCCATCTATTGGAAATCATTTGACTTACTTAATTTACTGAGTTGTTCGGGTAAATCATCACCAAAGTCAATTAAACTATCTTCTTGTTGTAATTGTGGTTTATTTGGTATAGTTTTAGCTAAAACAGCAGCAGCTGATGGATTTTTACCACTATCACGATTTTTTTCCCAACGACTATATCGTAAAAATAAATTATTTAAATCATCATTGATACGTAATAATTCAGCAGTCAATTCATCGTTTGATAAACGATTTATTAATTCGACTAAACGTTCTTGCATATTTTCACAAGTTGAATGAAGTTCCTAAAAGAAAAAAAATTAAATTTTTTATCTTTGTTCAATGTGTTTATAATCGTATGTTTCATCTTTTTTTATTAAGTTAAATTGAGCGCTACCAACTGTGTTAAAAAAATGTTAAAAAATACTAACTTGAAGTAATTCCAATTCGTCGGGTTGTTCTTGTCCTGGTTTTAATTCACTCAACATTTCGCCTAAGACATTCATATTACTTTGAACTACGTCTAATTCAGATTGTAATTTAGCTCTTTGCTCTGGTGATAATGAACCAGTAGGACTTGGAAGATTAGTTGGGGAAGATGGCGGACTTTCAACTGGAATTTCCGTTTCCACACTCTAATTTAAATGAAAATCAATTTTCTTTTTCTATAATAATATTTTTTTTACCCTTTGTGGAGTATGAATCGGTGCTAATGAATCTAAATCAGTAGCCGGAAATTCAATTCCTTTTGCTAATAAATCTTGATAAACCGAAACAACACCGGACATTTCCGGTTGATTTCGGAACGCATCAGCCCATGATTGAATCAAACTTAGTACTTTTTCTTGAACTGCAGTTGGTGGGTCGTTTTTCGGACCAATCAATTTTACCTACACAATAAATTACAGATTTCTGTAATTCTATATATATATATATAAAATACATACCAATTCTTGGACAAAATCTTTACTACAAATTAAAATATGGAATTTTTTGCCGCAATTTTTCACACAAGTTTCAAGTACTGTTAAAGTATACATAACAACAGTGTAATTTTTTCCAGCATTTTGAGATAATCGTTTTCTGATTGCTTTAACAGCATCTCTTGGTCCATCTTCAGTTTCGTTCACTAAATCGCATATTTCCATATTTAAACTCCAATTTTCCGAAGCTAAAGTGCCATCTGTGGCTTGCTCTAAAAAAATCATTTTTGCATAAATATTTACATTGATGAATCACTCAACGATAGAAAAAGTCGCAATAAACAAATTTATGACAAATGATAATTGTAATGAAAATCCTACACAAAACCAAAGACAAACATTGTAATTAATCAAAATTTACGAATAAACAGTCGACTCTACTCCTAGCACCGGTTTTCTCTTCTATTTACGTTTTAACAAATCGATTTTAACATTCGCTTTAATTTTTATAACTAGCGTTAAAAACTTACCAATTCTTGAACCCACAGGTGTGGAAAATGGATTTCCACCTAAAGCATTACCAAAAAATGACATTATTATCAAATTAAATCGAAAATTTTTGATTCGACTTTGTTGTCACTTGACTGATTAACTGTCACTGTCAAACTACTGTCAATTGTCAAAACGTGCGCCTAGTGGAAAAATTAAAAAGGAGTATTAAATACAAAAATTTGATAACGCAAAAGTGTCAATACGATTTTATAAAATTCTGAATTAATCGATCGGTTAAAACCATGACAATCATTACGTATAAAATTCGTGTTCTAATTTATTTAATTTTAGTTACAAATGTGAAAATCCCTGTTGTCAGCGCCAGTTCGATTCAATCAATCGATTAGTTGTCATGGCAACATAAAGTCAATAATCAATATCCTGAAAATTTTTCTTTGATTTTTTTTTTTTTAGAATGAATCCTTGTAAGTTGAAAGAGCCAAAAGTGATAAATAATGGATTATTAGAAAAATGTGTAAGAGAGCAAGGACCAAAAGGCGAAGCCGGGCGTTTAGCTGAAATTGAAAAAGTTCCGCTTGAAGAAGTGAAAGAAATCCGACTTGAATTTATGAGTATCCTTTCAAATATTTATATAAAATTTATATTAATTTGTTTATTTATAGATATACTTAGGATTGATCACCTTTGGGTTCTCACATCTTTGACTAAATTAAGTTTGAATAATAATCTAATTGAGAAGATTGAAAACTTGGAAACTTTAATCCATTTAACCGAATTGAATCTTTCATTTAATAAAATATCAAAAATTGAGAATTTAGACGATTTGAAAAAGTTAGAAAAGTTGAGTTTGTACGAAAATGAAATCACAGTATTGGAAAATATGGATACATTGATTAAACTTACAATTTTTAGTATTGGACGCAACAAAATCGATAATATTGATAACGTATTTTATTTTATTTTCAAACTTTACATTATAAACTCTTGTTTTAGGTACTTTACTTAAGACGCTTCCCCAATCTCAAATCTTTAAACATGGTCGGAAACCCATGCTCCGAAATTGAAGATTTTCGTCTATTCATTGCAACATTTCTCCCACAATTAGTCTATTACGAATACAAACTAATCTACGATTTAGAACGCGAATTAGGACACGAAACATTCAGGTTTTAATACCAAATTACAGTTTCCTGTAATTTTTTTTTTTAATAATTTTAGCCAAAAACTTCGCTATTTGCTCGAAAGCGAAGAAAAAGAAAACGAAATTCGTCGAATCCGCGAACAAGAAGAAGCCGATGCCGAATTACATGCATCCAGTTTTGTCGAATATCTAAACACTCATCATCTTTTCGACAGTCTTTTTTGCAATGATCCAGACGGTCGAAATTTTCTTTTAGTAGGAGACGAAGCCAAGGAGTTTTATGACGAATACGAAGAGAATTTCCAAGCTTTGTGTCAACAAATATTCGATAATGGACAAAAACAATATTTGATTAGACAGAAAGAACACGAACAATTTTTAAAGTGTATAGAGGATGCGAAACGAGCCAATCAGGAAGAAAGCATTGTATATTAAAAAAATATCAAATTCTAATTATTAATATATATATTTTTTTTTTTTTTAGAAACATATGGAGGATTTTCTGGAACAAAAAGCGATTGTTTTTCTCAAAGTCAAAACTGCACAAGACGAGTTGAATAATAACGACATTACGTATGAGGAATTCATTGATAAATGCGATAATTGTATGAATGAATTTGATGGGTTATTGCATGGAATTTGGAAAGCTTTAATGAAATTAGAGCTGCAACTTTATGAACAATTGGATGAAGTTAATCAAACGTTTGAACACAGTATGACAGAGCTTGTTAACAATTTTTGTGAGGGGTCTCAAGCTTTTTTTAGTCAAATTAGAGACTTAGAAATTGCCTATTCGGAAAATATCAGCGACTTGGCGCTGAAATATCAAACTAATGTCACTCTAAACGAGGACGAAATCGTTCCTTCGATGCTAAAATCGGTAATTGATTAATTGAATTAACTAAAAAAATTACTGGTTTTTCAGATCATGAAGGATAAAGATGCTTTGCACAACTCTCTAGCGACTAGCCATGACATGCACATGCAGATAATCGACGCTCGCGAAGATTTATTAACAGGAAATGCGCAAAAATGGCTCGAGAGTTTGATAACAGATTTAACTAAGTAATTTTTCGTCAAACACACTTTGTTTTCTTAAGAAAATTTTTCAGAGGCGAAATTGAGCGTAACCGTGGCAAAATCTTGGAAATTAATCATTTTCTCGACATTCAAAGACAGGAATTCGACGATTTAAATGCTGAATACGCAACTAATGTTGAAGATACTGATTTGGATTTTGAAGATTTGGAAGATTTAGCAACAGCATAAATTTATTTAAATGCAAAACTATTAAAAAAAAAATAGAATTATTTGTTTTTTAGGGCTTCTAAATATGCTTGTAGTGCATTTTGGACATTTGGTGCTGTTACAAACGCTATTAATGTGTTCAGTTCTTCTTCTCTGGATTTAACAAGAGCCTGAAATGTATTTAATTATTGATTGTATTAGAATATTACAACTTACTTGTATATCTTTGCCTCTTAGAAATTTTTTAGTGGTAGCTCGAGCATGTGGCGGAATTTTTGCAAATCGTTTGAAGAATTTTCCAGCTTTATCAAGAGCTTCATCTTTAGATGATGCAGTTTCATCAATTAAACCAATTTTTAAAGCTTCTTCAGTTTGGTAAAGATTGCCAGTTGTAAGAGCAAGTTCTGTATGTCTATTTCCAATTGCATTTCGCATTGAAGCGATGAACCAATTTGGGGCGACAATACCAAGTTGAGTTTCATTCAAACCAATGGTAAAATTATTCAGCATTATTCGATATTCGCAGGAAAGGGATAAAAGACATCCGCCGGCTGGAGCATGGCCCTAATAAAAACACAAAAGTTATAAAAAAAAATTTTATGTTTTTAGTTATTTACATTAATCACAGCCACTGTAGGATACGAACTTCCATAAAGATTAATCCAAACTTGTTGTAAAGTTGTCCAAAATTGTTTAAAACGATCCAAATTTGGTTTGTACAATTCAAGAATGTCTAAACCAGCACTGAAGACACTATTGGAACTTGATGTCAGAATTAAACCACGACTTTTATTTTTTTCTAAAGTTTCAAGAGTTTTACAGAGTTCGGTTAAAACTTCTAAGTTGAGGCTGTTTACAGGAGGACGTTGAAGAGTCGCTGTTGCTATTCCAGTTTTGTCGTTTATGGAGAGGTTAACTAAGGGGGCTGTTGTGGAATAGGAGCGGTGGGATAAAGCTATAAAAGGGCGTAAAGATCGTAAAGCCATTTTCAACACTCTGTAAAAATTATTGTAAAAACTAAAAATTGAGGTTTAGTGACACTGCGCAAGCGCTTGCATTGTTTTGAACTTTGGATAATGTTCGAAAGTTTGATTAAAATTTAATAGTCGAAAGTTCAAGGAAATTTGAAAAAAAATGCAAAAATTTATCAACTGATCATTATTTTGATACTTTATGGAAATCCTCGATTCACCTTTTGATAATAAAATGTCATTAAAATTCTGTTGTAGGTACTAGCTTACAAAATTCAAGCAATTCTTTTGTCATGGCATTCATCTAGTGTCTTAATTTTTTCTCAGAATGCTAATGCCGTCCAGGTGATGGATAGGGTTTAAGGAAAATCCTCAAATGTAGATGTTTAGTTTTGTATTTTCGTTTACAATAATTCACAAAAAAATATCTCTGACTTACATTTCTTTAAAGTTAAAAAAATCGACATTCACCCATACAATTCTGCCTTTTTGTGCATCAAATTGTTGAATTAATTAGTAGAAAAAATAATGAATCCTTAAATAAATACATGAAACTATCAACTATACAAAGAGTAGAAAAAAGGAATGTTAATAATAAAGATTTGCACTCGAATAATCGGCAGAAATATCAATTGCACAACCAGTCTCACAAACCTCATTAAATCGAGGTACAATAAAAAAAAAAATAATTTCAAGGAAGTATATAATCTAAATCAAAACTGATAGCCAAAAATCGTTGCGTAAAAAATTTCGGTAATTTAACAAATTCTAAGTACCTAAACTTTACAATTCATCTTTTCTTGGAGAATCATCATCTTCGGTTTCTTCTTCAACTGGTTCATCAACTCCAGCTCCATCAACTCCACCTGATTCAACAAATTTCGTCAAACCTTCAAATGTTCTCGGTCCATTATATTCAATCACTTTATTATCTCCTTTCGGATATAATTTCAAAGTAGGGAAGCTCGTGATTTTCGTATGTTCTAATTCATTAGCAGTTGCATCAATTTTCGCTATAACTATATCTTTATTATCTTTGAAATGTTCGCCAACTTTATCATAAACAGGAGCTAATTGTTTGCAATGTCCACACCAAGGTGCATAAAATTCAACCAAAACATCTTTTTCCGAATCAAAAACAACACTATCAAAATTACTAGCTACCAATACTTTAACTGACTCTTTATCCCAATCTTCAGGAAGATCTTGACTTAATAAATGTTGTTTCAATTTTCCAGCGAGAAAATCTTCAACGAAAGCTTTAATACTTTCCGATGTTAATTCATTAGTTTCTGGTTTATATTTTGCCATATCTTCTTCAAGTTTAATTAATCTCGCTGCTGGCACTTCTTCTTTCTTCATTCCGAAAAATTCAAGAATACGTTGATGATCTTCTTCAGCTGCATCGATTGTTACAAATAAAACTTGCTCTTTGAATGGTTTAGCGACTGCTCTTGCTGCTTCAGCTATTTTATCGAAATGATCTTCGCCTTTATTCAAGAATAAAAGAAGATGACTTTTAATATCACCACCGAAAATTTTCTGTGCTGTTTCATGATTAAACTCAACAATTAAAGGCAACGAATTACTTATTACAAATTTCTTAATATTTTTTTCATCAGCTTCGCCTTCAAACAATACTTTGCCTTCATCAAACTTCTTAAAAAGAATTATAGAACCACACTCGGCTTCATATTCTTTAAAAATCGTATCAACTGATGTTATGCCAAATGGATAATCATCAATTGTTGCAGCTGCTGCTAAATAAGCTTTCGCTTTATCACTTGATTGATCTTTAAAGAAACCAATAGTTACAACATTTGCTGAATCAATAAATTCTTTTGCTTCTTCAACAGTTTTCAATTCTTTCGCTGGAGGTCCGGTTTTTTTCAACAACCAAGAAACGATATCATCGGCTTGTCTTCCTCCTAAATCCAATTAACATTCAATTAACGAAAGTTAATTAATTTTGTCTCACCATTGTAATCTACAGGACTGCCATTGCGGAAAAACTTAAGTGTAGGATAGCCTCTCACTTGATGCTCTTCAGCTAAATCAGTTTCTTCAGTTGCGTCGACTTTTGCTAATTTTATTTTAGATTCTTGATCGGAAAGAGTCTTGGCGGCTTTGGCATACTCGGGAGCTAAAGCCTTGCAATGCCCACACCATGGTGCATCTAAAAAACACAATTATACTATCACAACAATCTAAGCAATTGTCTTATAATAAGAAAAACACACTTATAATAATTTTATCACAAAAAAATGCTAGTTTTTTTTTCAATTGATGACATTTCAAATCAAATGACACGTACTAACTTGATAATTTTTTATAATTGATTGTTGTCAACTGTTGAGCTTTTTTTCACAAGTAAAAAGTAAAAAAATAATGATTTTTTAGGTTTTTGACCTCTGAACTTAGAATAAAAAAGTGCACTTTTTATAATTATTGCAAATTTCGCTTAAAAAATTGATAGTTAAGCTTTAGTGTTAGCGCGTGAAGTTAGTCACAAAATGTTATTTTATTCAATAAATATTAAAAGAAAAAAAAAAGTGAATTGAGGGTGTTGTTTTGAGTGTGAAAATACTTACAGAATTCGACAAGGATGAATTCGTTGTCGGTGATGGCTTGCTTAAAATTCGCTTTAGTAAGCACTAAAACACCATCTTCAGTTTTGATTTCTTCAGAGGCTGAAACCAAAGTCGCCGCCACCACAATTGAACAAAGAACCGAAACAAATTTCATGGTAATTTATCAAAAAAACAACTCGATTCGGTCTTAGGAAAACGTCGACTGATTCGACATGAAGTGAGAGACGGATGTGATGACAGAACAACGTGGCATGTATCGTGTTGTGATTTGATTGGTTAGAAATAAATGACGTTTCTAATTGTTAAAAATAAATTACAAGTTTATTTTTAGATTTTAGATTTATATAAGTGAAAATTTGAATTTTCGCACGAGTTTTCAATTAATCTTACAATTGGATTTTGATAGAATTAAAATACGGGAAATTGGCGCGAAATTTGACAACTTCAAGTAAGGTTAGTTAAGTGTCAAAATTTATAACTTTATTAATTAAAAAATAATTTTATCAATGATTATTAATTGCAATTGATAAGTTGTTTATGTAATTTTTAATAAATAACATTTTTTAATAAAGGTTATCGATTGATTAGATAGAGTTTAATTAAGAATTTTTCTAATTTTTTGGGGCTAAAATCTGGCAGCTTCAAGCTATTAATTAAATTTCTGGCAAATTGACAAAACGTTTTTTGTATTAACATAAACTCATCAGTTTTAGATGGACGAAGTTACTTCAGAAATCTACAACGAATTCGACTATCTCTCATCATCCCAACCAACAATCAATAAAAAAAGTATTCTCCTTATTGGAAAAAATCAAAATCTATTGTTATTTTTATAGATGTTGTGTCAAAATTCAAATTTTTGTATCCCCCTACACCTCCAAAACCCGACTCAGATGGAGATTTAATAGTCGAAAGGAAAAAATTAGGAATAATTGAGATTGAACATAGCCAACGCACAATTTTGGATTTAGTTGGATTGCAAATTTGGCGTGGAGCTTTTCTTCTTGCCGATTGGCTTTTACACTATTCTGATAATTTCCCAAAGGATTGTTATATTCTAGAATTAGGTTCAGGGGTTGGTTTAACAAGTATAGTGGCAGCTATGTTCACGCCTGTTATTTGTACAGGTAAATCCCCGATTTTAGTTTATTGAAATAATTGAAAAATTGTAGATGTTGATAAAGGTGGCTTGTTGGAATTAATCAAAGGGAATATTGTGCGAAATTCGCATTTAATTAAACATTCTGTGAAAGTTTTGGAGTTGGATTTTATGTCTCAGGTACTTCCCCTTGAAATTGTTAAAATTTTAGACAAAACTCCGATTGTAATAGCAGCTGATGGTGAGTATTTGAAATTTTATTTTATTAAATATATATATATATATTTTTTTTTTTTAATTTTAGTTGTTTATGACAACGTTATTACTGATAATTTTATCCGCACTATCAATCACATTCTATCCAAACCACCAAAACGTTCAGTATTTGTTGCTTTAGAGAAACGTTTCGTTTTCACTATATCAGACTGTGATGCTGTAGCTCCTTGCTACGATTATTTTCTTCAATGTTTGGAAAAATTAAACGTCGATAAAGAACAAATCGATTTGGACTTCCCGCAATATTTCCAATACGACCGAGTCAAAGAATTAGTACTATGGAAAATAACATCGAAATTTATTTAAAATAAACATAAATTATCGAGTCCTTTACTCATTAAATGTTCTTTTCGCATTTCTTTGTTTCTTTGGAGTTGATCTTGTTCTTTTTTCAACGGTTCCATTGACTCAACTAAAATAAAAAAATTCTATTTTTTGTTATTTAAATTTCAGAAAGATTTACAAAGAATATCTTCGCCATTAAAATGTAAAACTGTAACTTGATTAGTGAATTTAATTGATTTGGAATTTTTTGAATATTTGTAAGACGACGGTTCGGCTTCTTCCGGACAATATTCCATTACTAATGGTAATTCTTCGTCTGGATTTTTTGCAGCAGTCATACTCTCGTCTCCGAGATTCAAAGTTTTTAAATTTTTCAATAAATTTTCATCTATCTGTTGACACAAATAAATTATTAAATGTTGACAAATCTTCAAATGCAGATTTGAAAAAAAAAAATTACGTGAAAAGTTAGTGTATTGTTGGTTGCCTATATTACAGGTTTTTCCAAAAAATTTCAATCAGTGTCAATTGAAGTGAAATTTTCGAAATATTAAAAATACCTCGGTTATACTTTCGCTTTTTCGTACATCTTCACTTGTTCTTTTCAATATCGTAACTTTTCTTCTTTTTCTCAAACTATCATCCGACTTGACTCCTTTCTCACTCCCATTTTTATTAGTTTCGAATTTAGCCGAATTGTATTGAAGAATTTCTATTAAAAAATCAAAATCGAAAATTTAACAATTTTATTTATTATTAATAAAAACCTGATAAATTCGTCTTATTAATTTTTTTCCAATTCTTCTTATTTCTACTACCAGACATTTTGAAATTTTGACATTACATAAAAAAAAAAATGACAGTAATAACTTACATTATAAAAAGTAATTGAACACGTAATAGGGGAAAAACCTAAAAAATGACAGAAAAAAATTGACTAGAAGGCCAATATTTTAAGGCAGTGATTAAAACAAAAAAATACCTAACCTACAAAAGCATGGAAAATATTAATAATTTTAACTTTTTTCTTTGTTTAAAGATAAGGAAATGCGTTTTCGGGTTGTTTCGCCAGTTAAGGATTTGCGTCGAATTGGGGTATCCCCCGGTTGTGGAGTTCCTTTCCGTCGTTGAATCCCTACACCTTTACGTTTAGATACATTTGTTTTTTCAATTAAAATCCCATTTTTTGACCAATTATCAATCTGCGCTTCACGCGATTCTTTCAAAACATTTCGAATAGCTCCAGTTTCTCCAGCCATTTCTTGTAATTTTTTTATAGTCGAATATAATCCAACAGCACTTATTAATCCAAAATCGAACAGACTCCCCATATGCAGCACAAAATTCTTATACAAATTTTTCAATAACAATTCTTTACCTTTATGTTGGACAAACATTTGACAAGCTAATGGTATTTGACAATCACCTACAAATCCATATTTCATAACATGCAAATTCCACATTTTCATTAATTCCTTTTCGCCTTCATTCACATCAGTAAATTCATCAATCATCATCATCGTTTTATTCCGTAACCATTCGGGATCGTTTTCCCCTTCCGAATCCACATCCATTTCTTTCGGATAAATGGGTAAACATGTGGTTGTATGATGATATAATCGATTATGACCAGTGATAAATGGTCGTTGTCCATCGTATTCGCAATCATCTAATTCTAAAAATTCGGAAAGACTCGGTTTGGCACGTTTCGGATGGCACACTAAAATATGGGTCACAGGAGCTCGACGAATAGGACCGTTGCGCGAAAACGCGCACACGGTTGGTTGCAAAACTAAATCATGGGGTGATCCAGTGTAGGAGCCATCATACATTTCATTAATAGCGACATCTATTCGCGCGCCTACTGAAATAGGAACATAAGTAAATGTGAATCGAGAATGACACAATTTTAAATGCTTTAATAAAGTGTACAATTGGTCGGAATTTATGCTGCACCATGGACAATGTAAATCTTCACAAGCTTCAGTTTGTTGTCTCGAATTATTATTATAAACAAATTGATAAACAATTTGTAATTTTTCTTTAGTTTCTTGAAGTTGGTGTTGCTGTCCTATTGGAATATTTTCTTTATTATCACTAATTGGATATAATTTCGGTCGTTCGACGATTTTAGCACTAGGTTCAGGCGACCAATTCAATTTGAATTTTAATAAAGCGCCACCTGTCATCATTAAGTTGATATTACAGGTTTCTATAATTTCCTTACCATTCTCCCAACTCGAATGCTTTCTTGGCGATGTTTTTGTTAAAGATGTAAAATCTTGAAGAACTATATCATAATCGCCATCAGCTAAATAACATCGATTATATTTATCATAAACTGTTAATTCAGCTCCGTAAATTTTCTCCGATTTGCGTTGTTTTTTCATCGCTGGTTCTTCATCTGATAAATAATCAATTACTTTAACACGAAATAGAAATATGTATGATTTAGCTAAAGGTCCATTTGATGGATTAAACGCTTCAGTTGAAACACTAATAGTAGGAGCAGTTTGAGGCAGTTGATCATTAACCGAAATTTCAACACTTCCAAGCGAAATTTGCATACTTGGAGCTGAACTATCCTTACGTTTCTTATGACTTATTTTAAGTAAAACAGTTTCAACCTGAGCTGTTTGAGCATTAACTGGTTCTAGGTTTTTATCACTGAAACCTAAGAAAGTTATGTTGATAAAACCAGGCTGAATCGCATTGTGGTCTTGTTTTGATAACACTTTTTCTAACATTGAATCGACTTTGAAACTGAGACGGGATTTGTGGCTACGAGACATGCGATAACGCATATAGGTTAATGTTCGATTCAAAAAAATCGGCTAAAATTTATTCTATTAAAAATTTGATCAAATATTATTAAATACTTACAGAACACATATTTCTAGTACGTAAATATCGATAAATTTGGGTCGGTTCTGTGAAAAAACAACGATTTTTGACTAAAATCTATATGGCAGTTTTGTGTGAAAACTTACTTTCAAATGCTTGCAGAAATAACTCATGATCGGCTTGAATATGATCAATTCGTGGATTTTTTGCAGCATCGAGATCTTTTTCGCGTTTTTTAGGAGGCATTTTTATTTAGAATGGTGAAGAAATTACCGCGAAACGAAGGAAATTGGGCTTGGGGTTTGTACTGATGGGTTTTTGACAATTGACAACTGCTGCCAACCGACCGCCAAATTCAAACAATAATAAAAATTTCACAGATTTACACAATACTTAAATAAAAACAGACAATCATACTGAAATTTTGGCATAATTATTAATACAATCAACATTTAAATCAATGGAAAATTAATTTATTGTAATTGGACAATTATCAATGACAGGGTGATTTGAGGTGCCAACATAAGCCCGCGAGATTCAAATTTTTTATTGTATTATTAATCACACAAAATGAATGAATCTTTATAAAAATTAGATTATAACATCACAAAGATTGAATTTATCACTTGAAGCATTTTGCTAACTGAAAAAAATGTAAATTGATTTATTTAAATTCCAAAGATTAATGTAATCTCTGCACATACTGTTAGCTGTTGGTAATAAAATCAAAAGTACTGCCATTTACCTAAAATTGCATCTTTAATAGCATCTACATATTGTGCAGGCACCCAATAAATCCAATATCGAGATGCTTCAGTTGGACCTAATTGCAAACCCTAGAAAAATAAAAATTACTAAAAAGTTTTAAATTGGATTTTTTATTATACCAATATGTGATACTCTTCATGGCCTTCAATTGACTCAGATACTATGCTTTTGATTGATCCCATTGGCAGCTTTTCAGTGCGTTCTTTAGTGCTTAACCATAATTGATCACTTTCTAATTTAAAAGTCAGTCTCACTTTACCGCCATGTTTGTTTAACATTCCTGATAGAGGTAAAGGTGGCAAACCTTCCTAAAAACAAACATCTCTAATAAATACGATTTTTTATAAATTCTATACTTTAATGTTTTTAATTCCAGGCATTGCGTCTTCAGGTACTCCTTTATCCAAAACTTTTCTGTGTATTTTCTGTTTACATAAAGGTTCTTTAACTGTTGTTGCTTTTTCCATTTCGGCTACATCCTGTTTACTAATTGAAGAAACAGCTAAAACGTCATTTAATGTAGATCCGACTAACATAATTTTTGAACCTTTCGTAATTCCTGCAGTTGTTAATGTTTGACTATCTTGTAAAAGGCCTTTATACATTAGTTTTTGCATGGAATCTGGAATTCCTATTAAAAAATAATTATTTTTTTTTTTTGTAAAGCAGCTAACTTCATACCTAATAGACCCTGTAGTTGTTTCTTAAAATCAGCAATTGTAGTGTTTGCTGGAGCACTAACATCATATTTTTTTTTATTATAAACTACTTTAACTTCTATTTCTTCTATAGTTTGTTCAGTTTTTGCTATTTTACATTCTGAAGGCTCAATTTTATCACTTTCTTCTTTGGTTCTTGTTTCTTCAGAAATGTTGGATATTTTACTATCATTTTCACTTGCTGGAAAATTGAAATGAAATTTTGATTAATGTTTTATACAACTTACTATAACAACGTTTCATATTTTTATGGAATTTTTTTCAGGATGGCAGAGATTTGACAGAATGACTTGCAAGAATTTCGATTATTATTAAATGTACTTTTGTCAATAACTAATAAATTGAACAATTTACAATTTAAGTAATAAATCTGACTATTTATAACTATTGAAAAATGATAAGAAATTTTTATAGGAATTCTGACTTACCTACACACTCCATCTTGGATTAAAAAAACAACTTTAAGGAAAAAACTCTACACTAAGTTAAATTAATAATAAAACACTTTTTTTTTTCAAATTTATTAAAAATCAATAGCACGTGGTTAACAATTTTCGAAAATAAAAGCTTCGGGAAATTTTCCAAATCTTTGTGACTGTCAATATTTACGTTGGCAGTTTGCCAGAACAGCTGTCACTTTATGACATTTCAAAAGCGGCAAATTTGAATATTATTAGAATTTATTCAACTTTGGTTAAGATTAGAGTATTACAAAACAAAAATGGCACTAAATAGAAGATTAATTGGTAACTGAAGAAAAGACTAGTAGAAATTGGCACTAATCAAATCAGACTTTTAATTTTTCATAAATTATCCATATTCCGACTGTACTGAGAGACTAAATTCACCTGGAGCTATAGTGGTTCCATGATACCATACTCTAGTATCAACTAAAACTAAAATTGAAGTTATTAAAAAAAAAAAAAAAATTGGAATAAAGTAGAAACCTGCGTCCCCAGGTTCGACTTCAAACGTTATTTTCGAGCATAAACTTTCGCATTCTGGCGGCGGCAATAAATGCCAGGTTTTATGTCCTTTGAGTTGAGCTTGCCACATCAATCGATTGATAAAATCGAGCTAAAACAACACTATAAACATTTAATTTTTTTTTTTTTTTAATTTATTACATGTATGGTGGCGCCATCATCATACCCCATAAAAACGTATTCTTTCGATGGAATTTCGCAATCTTCTGGTAAAAAGTGCGGTTTTGGGTAGTATTTTCTCATTTCTGAAAGAATCTGCGGATGGCAATTTCCCCTATTTTTATTATTAGTAAATCAACTTTTTGACACAACTTACCATCCAACATACCACGATTTCTGCCCATTTTCATTCCTAATTCTAGCTTCAGTCATTTCAAAAACATCCCTAATTGATATAAAATTCGATTTAAAATGTAAAAATTGGCACTCTTCATCTACACTTTTATAAGAATCAGTTATGCTCTGATAGAGATTTTTGAAAAAATAAAAGTCGAAATATTTCATTGCTGGCCAATGAAGAACGGCTTTTTTTATCACTACAGGTTTGGAAGTATAAGCAAATGGTGCAAATTGGTCTCTTGTCACATTTCCAAGAATTATTGGTTTAGTAATGTTAACACAAAAGTCACAATCTGATAATGGTCTTGTTGCTTCCCATATAAAATAATTGTTAGGAATTATACACCGAACACCCAAAAAATAATCAAAGATTGTTGTAAACAACCCATATTGATACGTAAATAAAGCTAAAATTAAAAAACTAACAAATAATGATGTGTTGGTTACTGTTGTCGAAGATTGGGATGGAAGGCAAGCATTTTGCAAATCTTTTGTACTAAAACCAGACTTGAGTAATTCCCGGTTTAATCCCACGAAAATATGTTTGATTTCTTCAACATTTTTAATATTTTTCATCGTGGATTCACATTTTGGAATGGTTTGACATGTGTCAATGTCACAACTGACATTTATTCATAACCTTCATTTAATTTTTTTTTTTTTTCAAACAAATTTAACACAATCAAAAATTTTACCCATTCAAATAATTAACAAACTATTAATCTGTGTGCAAATAATATAAATGATGAGAAATTACAAGTTGAGTTTAGGGACTTTTGTTACATCCCCACCCTATGTCAATTACTTTAACCTCATTTTGTTAATTTAAATCAATAGTCATGTCCGAAGTAGCTTTTTCTGCAAAAGCTTATTGTAAATTAATTCTCCATGCTGCAAAATATCCCCATTGTAGTATAAACGGTGTTTTATTATCGAAATCATCAACATCTAAAAACAAAATTGAGTTTGAAGATGCCATACCTTTGTTCCACATTGCTCTTAATTTAACACCCATGGCTGAAATTGCTTTGATGCAAGTAAGTTAATTTAAATCAATTGAAAATAATCTGTTATTATGTTTTATAAGATTGATGAAATCGCATCTCGACGAGGTTTAATCATCTCAGGGTATTACACTGCTTTAGAAAATCTTCGAGATAATTCAATAGAAAAAGCGAATCATCGGATTTCTGATAAATTGGCGATGAATTTTCCGGCGGCTTGTCTTGTTTTGGTAGGTTTTGAAACATTAAATTTTATCTAATGAATTTTGGTTATAGATTGACAATGATAATTTGAATCTTGATATGAATAATGTCGCTTTAAAAGTAGCTCAATTTGTTGATGGATCTTATAAACAAATAGAAACGAATTGTATTAGTTTGAAACCAGACAATACTTTAGATATTTGTTCGAATCTTTTGGAAAAAAACAAACATAACCTCATTGTTGATTTTGATAATCATTTAGATAATATTAGTTTAGATTGGATGAATCCGGAACTTAATGAGGAAATTAAAACATTAGTAGATAAATACAATTAAGTTCGTATTCCTGTTTTTAATTATTATTTATTGTTGAAAGTATTTCTTTTGTATTTTGTTTAAATTTTATTAACTGGTTGGCACTATTGAATAAAGATTTTTCACATCAAATCGCCAATTTTCAACTAGTTGGCAAATCTGACAATTTAGTCAAGTCCACGTATTCTTTAATGCAAATAAAACCTGATTTACGTCCGTGCTTACTTGATTTTTATTATTAATACAAAAATTTGGACCTTTATTGTGTAAGCATGCACATAAATTTTTCTGCATTTGAAAAAAAAAAAATATTCGGAACTTAAGGCCACTTCTACAATTCTGCAAAAAAAAGCATTATTTTGTATTTTTCTCAACATTTTTAGCTATTAACAATTTTTGTGCAAAAAGTTACATTATCTTAAATCTAAACTTGGGAAAGAAATAAACTGCCTACTAAAAATTGGGATCATTTTTTGCTTAAGTTGGTACTTCTAGTAACACCATTGAGATTAAGATAAAAAAGCATTGCCAACTTATGACAATATAACTCACTAAACAAAGTCAATTGTTTATTATGTGAAAATTTTTGGTTAGCAGTTTATTTCTTCGCGGAATATATTACAATATACAGAGTGTTTATTTATGTTGACACCTTTTGTATAACACGTGCCTACTTTACAGCGATTGGGTAAAAAAATATCACGTGGTATAATATCAACCAATAACAGTCTACGAAACATAAATTGCTTCTTTTGTAACTATATGTATGTTTTATAAAATATTTATTCACCTAGTGCATTATTGTTATTTTTTGCACTAAAACCTGTAACAATATATATAGGGTGTTTTTTATTGCAATGAAATGGCGACCAGCACCACGACAACAATTTTCTACTATATTTTCTAATAAAATATTTCAACTTTTTATTACTAACATGATTTGTGCTAAGCTGGATTTTTTGAGCACACTAAATACATAAATCCATTGAAAATTGCTTTTTCTCGAATAAATAAACAAATACGTCAAAATATAGATATGCAACGATTCCATTGTATGATTGACATTTTTTTACAAAATTAAAAAACTTAGTTTTTTCATTTTGACAAAACTAAATGATTACTCTAACTTTAGGGATTTTTTTTGTAATGATTGGCTTTTGCTGGAGAGGTATAAAACAGGATGGACTTTTAGTTACTTTTTCTTCAATCACAACCAATGTTTAATTGAAGCGATTGAGGCTATAAGTCGAAATCGTCTTCTGTTAATGCCAATGGTACAGAAACAGTTCCTCTGCGTCTTGGTGAAACTGGAGGGCTTGCTTGTGGTGTTGTTGGAGCTGTTAAATTACCAGCAACACCAATGGAAGATATATCGAGACGGGAGCTGGCACGAGATGGAGGCGCTGAACCTGCAAAAGAATTACTAAAATTTGGATTTGACTTATTAATACGATTTATAATTTGAAAGTGGAAGCATAAAGCCAAGCAGTGTTACCATTAAAACACAAAAAACTACCTTGATTGAATGTAAAGTTGGTAATCCTGAAGCAACTAAAACTGTCAATTTTCAATCCGAAGAACAAAAATTTTAAAATTGTCCAAAACTCCTCAACTATAAATACGAATCAATTGAGATTTTTTTATTGATTTTTCTTACCTGAATATCCTCGTAAAGCTGCAGGACCACTTCTTGGTCTAGTTTTACTAGTACTAGCACTACTAGTATTACTCGAACTTCTAGTCATTTCTGATTTCGAGCGAACACTTCTTTGTTTTCTTGAACGTGATTGATGTGCTGTTGCTGCCGGATTTTGATTTTTCGATCGACATATCCCTGTTGGACATTCTTCACCTAATGCACAACGACCTTCACATATTGATCGACTTTGTAAAAGTTCTTCATAATTATTGAGCATCAATGAACATTGCTCTCGATCGATATTCACAAGAGCCAGACTTGGATAGCGTTCTTTTAAACGACGCCGTTCCTAGTGAAGATTATTCAAAAATCTTAAAAAATTATTACAACAGGTAGAATTTTCTATTTTAGTTTTCTCAAATAAGTTTGCAGCAGTGACACTAATCTGACTGACATTTGTCAAAATTTATTCATTGACTTTTTGTGGAAAACAGTTTAGGAGATTGAAACGTTAATATTTGAGATCTATCAAGGAAAGCAGTTGATAAGATATCATTTAAGTTAAAAATTTAGTATTGAATTGTAAGCGTTAAGTGAATTTGGTAATTTTTTGTTGCAATTATTTTATCAAAAAACAAATTTAAATGTTTGGTTATTTTAGGGCTTTTTGTAACGATTATGACAAGAATGTCAACATTGTTACTAAATAAAGACAAAAAAATCCCTAATGCGGTTTCGATACTAACATATCAAATGGCGCCAAATTTGATTTTTTTTGGACATTTCTTACAAATGATAGTGGGAATAGAAACGTCAAAAAAGCCATTTTTATTCAAACAATATTATACTGGTTTAGGGATTTTCAGTTTATCGATTGTCAGTTTTGCTTACAGGCGCCAACTTTGAAAGTTTAGTTATTATAACATAAATGTAAATGTTGAGTCAAATTTGACATATGTCGAAATGTCTTTTTTTATGTTGTTAGTGTTTGTTACTAAATGATGTGAAAAAAAATTCTTTTTTTTGAATATGCAAAGAATAATCATAATAATCAAGTCATATTTTAGGGTTTTTTGTTAACCAAAAAAATTCAAATGACAAGCTTGACATCCGTCAAAAGCATTATTAAACATCAATTATTTTCAATTTTCGATTTTAACCGCTAACGAAATGTGTAAACTCAAGAAAGAAATAAACCGCCAACTAAAAATAGGGATAAGTGTTTGCTAAGTTGGTAATCCATTTCTCTAAGGTTTGCATTGATTTTTTGTTTTGATTTCGCACAAAATAGTTGTCGAAGTGAATTTCGGTTTTTCACTAAATTTATTAATGTCAAATTTGACGGATATTTCTAAGTTACTAAAATATTTTTATAGAAATTTAGTTGACTTGAAGTATGGATTTGTCAATGTCAAATCTAGAGGTTATAAAAAGAGAATTAAGAGAATAAAGTATATTTCTCCATCCAATTTACTATGCGATTTAAACACCGGATTGTCGCATTTTTGGGGGAATTTTACTTTTTGATTAACGAATTGATATAACAAGAAAATTTCTGGTTTTTGGAAAAACTTATTTTGTAGTGAAATTAATCAGTTTCAAATACTTAAATCTTCAAATTTGAATTGTTCTATCAGTTGTTTGTTCTTAATTGGTTATTTCAAAAACAAGAGAAAATGTGTTATCTATAGTGCGATTCAAAGAACGTTAAGCTAGTTAAAAAATGTTGCCAACCCGATTCAGTTGCTTATTAAAACTAAAAACAAAAAAAAAATCCTAGATTTATTTATTTAAACAATTTGAAAAATTAAGTGTTGAATTGAATTTAAAGTAGCAAAAACATGTTACCAACTGCTGCGAAATTTAATTTATTCAGTTTATTCCTTTGTTTAAAATTCCAGATTTCTATCAATAGATTGCTTCTCCTCCGTTTATTTTCTTTCATTGAAAATTCTTGAATTTCGAACTTTGCTTCAGTAAACTGTTTTCGTTTATTTCCAATTTAATATTGATTTTGCATTTTATATTATCCCTTTCTTTGGTTGAATAGAATCAAAATCCCTAAATTCAATTAATTAAACAATGACTAAGCATTTAAACTGATCACAAAGCAAATTATGTACAGTCCTAAACAAACAAAATTTCTGCTAAAATTTATCGTTTTAGTAGATAAAAATTTCATTGAATATTCTCGAACAAATCCCAAGAGATTCAATCGACATTAAAAATTAATATTTTTACTTTTGCGTGTTTCACGCAAAAATTTCACAATGAAAGTAAGACGCACCTAAATGGACGTCATTTGATAGATGGATTGAGGTTAATTTGTTAATAATAATAGAAAAAAAAATAGTCTAGAATGGTGGAAAAGGAGGTAAGTTAACATTATCGGAAAATGTGTTCGAGAGATTTTAGTGGAAATTATAGTCAATCTGAGTGTTGAAAAAAAAATTGACACGCGATATGGCATGACATGGGGTTAGAATAATGTGTAACGTTGAATATTACTAAAAAAAAATTAGTGAAACGAGAGATTTAATTAACTGTAGTGATTTGTCACTGTTGAAAGTTGGCAATATAATCACTGGAATTGTATTTTTCTATTAGAAACTTGGTGACAATGAGATTTTTTTAATGCCTTAGACTGTAAAAAGATATTACAAAATCAAATCAAATAAATACCTACAATTGTAAAAGAAGAAATAAAAACAATTTCAATCAAATTCCAACAAAAATATCAATAAATTCAAATTTCGCGCTAAAAAATTAGGGAATTTTACAATATTGTTGAAATGTCATCTTGACGTTGACAGTTTGACTTCACTTCTACCAAATTTTTAGATTAATGTCATTTTAAACTAAATCCCTATTAATTATATGAATGTCATTGCTGCTAACCTTTAAATTTAAATCCAACTCAAAAATACCCAAAACAAAACGATCTCATAAAAAAAGAAAATCCCTAAAACCGCCATTTACATTATTTCAATTATACATAAATGATTCTAATTGAATAACAGCTTTAGAGATTGGCAGATAATTAACTAATTTAGTCTCAATAAACGTCAAAGTTGATTGAAATTCCCTAGAATAATACCAACTGAAAATCGATTTATTTTGACAATTGTAATAGCAAAAATCCCTAAAAAAATAATTCTTTCTTTTCCCATTCAAATCGCATCCAAGTCATTAAATTAAATAAAAAATTACCTTAGCCAATCTCGTCGCTTCAAAATCTTGCAATTGTTTCTGGAATCCTAAATTTGGATTAGCTACAGCTCTTCCAGCTCTTACAACTTTTAAAGCTTCTTTCCAATTCAAATTAGTTACTGACATTATATAAGCGACAGCTACTGTCACACTTCTTGACATTCCAGCAAGACTACCAACATGGAAAGAAAAAATTAACAATAAAATATATATTGAGTTGGGTTTTTTTATTACCAGTGAATCAAAACATTGCCTTCTCGAAGTCTAGCAGCATGTATAAAGTCGTTGCATAATGAAAAATATTGAGTGAGATTTTGATCAGGTGAATCGGAGGCCATTACGCACAAGTAGTGTTTGTCCTATAAAAAAAAAAAAAGAGAATTATTAAAATTTGTTTGAGAAACTCTGGGAATTATTAAAAAAAAAAAACGAGATTGTTTCCATAGTGATGGATAGTAATCCAAATAAGTTGAATAAAACAATTGACATTAAATCCATTGATGCAACTGGACTGGACGACTGGAATTTATAGTTTCATTTCCAGTGACCCCAAAAATTTTTCAGTCCATGTCATTAGTGAATTTCCTCCCCAAACAAGAAAATATCATTAGTTCTTTTATGCTTCGCTTTCAATTCAAATTAAACTTTTTAGAGTTGGTAGTAAACTGTCACATGAAATTTATGGTCACTTACCGAGTGTATTCGTTTTGCTGAATCGTGAATAGCAAGAATGTGCGTTATGTTGTGTTTGGCGAGTTGATTTGCGTCTTTGGAATCTCGATAATTTCCGACATAAAGGCCTGGTAATACCTGAAACAAAAAAAAAAATTAAATTTCGTCGATTTAGGGATTTTAGAATACTTTTGTTGCACCAAAATTGGCAATTTTTGTTGGTTTGATAGCGGAAATCGAGCTGCCGGTGCATGAAAACGTAAACATTTTGATAAGTGTCTAAGCACATTGCAGGTTATATGTCAAAATTGACATTTATGGATTCCGTCATAAACTTAAAATCCCTAAGAGTCATTCCCATCATTATTCGTTTTCGCACTAGAAATCAAAAAAATTTGACTAGATGTTAAGAAATAAAATTCTCTAGGAAATTGAAAATCACTCATCAGAGTGGATTTTGAATTGGATAGAATTATTTGTTTTAAGATCGATTGAATTTACTCAAAAACTGAAATTCTCTAGAAAATCAAAACGATTCTTTCAAGTATTTTTTTAATAGGAAAATTTTTGTTGCTCAGTTGGTAATTGAATTCCCTATCTATGGGAAAGAAATTCACTAAAAATTTGAAACTAGGGAATTTATCGTTTTTAGGTTGAATAAACAACTGAATTTCTTTAGTGGGTTATATTATTGTAAGTTTTTTAAATTAGCTTGACGTTTCTTGACGTCTGTCTGACAGCTGTCATATACATTAGCGTTATCAACTTAACCTCAATTTCTTTACAATTTGTAAATAGAAAAACTTCCGTCGTTCGGTTAATAGTTATTTAATACTCAATCTAAACAAAAAATCCTTATTTGAAATTAATAAATTTCTCTACAAAAACCATAAATTTTTTTTCATATTAATTCGTTAGTCAAAAAGTAAAATTTCCGACAATCCGGTATTTGAAACAAAAAGTGGATGGAGAAATATACTTTCAATTGGCAACATTTACATTTTCACACCAAAAAATTCTCTTCTCATAACCTCAAAATTTGACATTTATAAATCTAGTCGGAAACTGAAATTACCTAATAAATCGAAACCTTATTGCCGTTCAGTTGGTAATAATTTATTGCACATTCTAAATTAAAAATCCCTACTTAAAATTAACGAAAGTTCCATAGAAATATTTTAATAATCTACAGATATCCTCGTTTTAATTGTCAAATTTAAATTTAAATTTAGTGAAAAACCGAAATTCCTTTCGACGTTCAGTTGGTGCAAAATCAAAACAAAATATCACTGCAAAACTTAGAGAAATGAACTACCAACTTAGTAAACATTTATCCCTATTTTTAGTCGGCAGTCAGTTTTTTCTTTCTTGAGTTTACACATTTCGTTAGCGGTTAAAATGAAAATTCCCTAAAACAAAAATGTCAGAAAAATTTGGATTTGGCGCTAACTGATGTTCGATAATTACGAATTAGGGGATTTTTTTAATTCGATAACTATACTAAAACTTTTGACGGATGTCAAATTTGACATTTGATCTTTTTTCAAAACAAAGAAATCCCAAATCACGTAATCATTGAAATTTATACTTCGCATATTTAAAAAATTGAAGCGCCATTTTATATTTTAGTGTCAAAGCAACACTAGAGATTTTTTCGCCTAAATGTTTAAAGAACCCATAAATGGGGAAAAAAATAAACTGCCCACTAAAAATTTGAAATTTAAGGAATTTATCGTTATTAGGTTGAATGAACAATTGAATTTGCTCAGTAAGTTTCAACAACATAAGTTGGCATAATTTTTTTAACTAGATTGATGATTTTTGACGTCTCTGTCTGACAGTTTCCTTCTACATTTGCGTTATTAACTTAACCTCAAATTCTTTAAAATGACGTGGTGTAAATATTTCTTACTAGAACTAAAGGGAGCACCAACTTATAGAAATGAAGTACCAACTTAGCAAACATTTATACCATTTTTTAGTGGCAGTTTATTTGTTTCTATATATAGAAATATCATTGTTTCGCCGTTTGTTGGTAACTATTTAATGTGAAATTATAACAAAAAATAAATTCCTCCACAAGAACAAATTTTCAAAACTAAAAGTCCCTAAATTAAAGCATTTGGTTTTCAATTTTTTTTCCTCGCTCCTTTACCCAATAAAAATATTTACAGAAGAAAAAAAATCAGGTCAGGTAGATTCGTTCGATAAAACTATTTTTTTGATCTGTCACTTGTTTGGAGCGCAATTTTATTAAAAAAAAAATGTAAGAGCATTCACCTCAAGTTAATTCAACATTTATCGATTATCGACAACAAGAAACGTGTTTATTAATAATGAATGATTACTTCCGGGGAATTCCCTAAAATAACAATTAAGTAAAAATAAAAGTTCTACTTCGAACAATGAAAATTTGATTGGAAATTTATTTTCAACTACAATTTATTGATTTAAAGGTTTTTACCGATTTAACTTAATGAAAAGTAGAAAGCTATTTAGTGAATTGACGATGATAAATTACCTATTTTTTTTTAACACAGAAAAAATTAAAAAAAATCATAAATTAATAAAAATGGATAAAAAATACTGTTTTTTCTTTATATAAGTATTCCGGGTATTTACTGCAGTTTCTCAAAAATTTCCTGAAAAGTTCTAGAATTTTAACAAAAAAATACCACCTATAACACAAGAGTGCATTGTTGGTTGCATACACCAATTAAAAATTGAATGTTTTTTCTGCAAAATTGGATCGTTTTATAATGAAAATTTTGTTTTTTCTAAATGAATATTAGTGGTAGAATGTAACAAAAATGTCACATGCAAAAACCACTTGCCTTATTCATGCCATTCCCCATGTCTGCGGGGCGGCAGTGTTTCTACCGAAACACAAGACGATCACATGTCTAAAAACGCGACTCAACTGACTTCAATTCACTTGGTTTTGATAGAATGTATCGGTGGCGGCAGCAGCAGCGGCGGCGGCGCTCTGTCTACCCCGGACGGTCGATAGAACACCGCCACAAGGTGCCAGGTGTTTACAAACAGCACATCGTCAATTTTTTCCAAAAAATTCCATTTTTTAAGGTCAATTAAGGTCAATACCATGAACATATGTTCAGTGAAAGTTCCCATTTAGGTCAACGAATGATTCATACCAATATTTGTTTAAGTATGGTAAATAGTAAAAAAAAAAAACACAAACAGACATTGCTAATGTTTTAAAAATAAAAAACACTAAATGGTATAGAAAGTTTTGATTTTTCAAAGGTCGTAGAAGCATTAAGGACAAACAATGACAATGTTTTACTATTAAAAAGAAAAGAATGCGCGTTTTTTGTGGTTAAGGTTATCACTTGATAACTTGATCCACTTCCATAAGTTTGAAGAGTACAGAGTCGCATTGATCGTAATTAGTATTTATAGAAATGATGCTATCAAGAACCATTATTATTGGCGAAGGAAAAATTTAATTTATTCAATGATTCACCCAAATCGTTATATACAGAGTGAAAAACGATTTATTCGTCCAAGTCAGACTGAAATTAACACAAACAAAAAATATCTATAAAGAATCATATTGTAGATAACACATTTTCTCTTGTTTTTGAAATAATCAATTGAATTAATTAAACAACTGATAGAACAATTCAAATTTGGCGCCAATTTTGCTCGTTTGGACACAACAACTTAGTTACATATTTTGACAAATATCCAATCTGCAATTTGAATTTTTGTCAACAACAAAAAAAAAAGAAATGTAACAACTCATTAATTATTCAAACTAAAAGAATATGTTATAAATAAACTAAAAATCCCTAAATTAATCAGTGAATTTATCAAATGAAAAATCACTGCAAAACTTAGAGAGATGGAGTGCCAACTTAGCAAACACTTAACCCTATTTTTAGTTGGCGGTTTATTTCTTTCTCGAGTCTACACATTTCGTTAGCGGTTAAAGTTGAAAATCCCTAAAACAAAAATGTAAAAAAAATTGGATTTGGCGCTAATTGATGTTTAATAATGCCGTTTAAGGGGATTTTGTTTGTATTTTATAATCGATAACTATACAAAAACTTTTGACGGATTTCAAACTTGTTATTTGAATTTTTTTGGTTAACAAAAAACCCTAAAATATGACTTGATTATTATGATTATTCTTTGCATATTCAAAAAAAAGAATTTTTTTCACATCATTTAGTAACAAACACTAACAACATAAAAAAAGACATTTCGACATATGTAAAAATTTGACTCAACATTTACATTTATGTCATAATAACTAAACTTTCAAATTTGGCGCCTGTAAGCAAAACTGACAATTGATAAACTGAAAATCCCTAAACCAGTATAATATTGTTTGAATAAAAATGGCTTTTTTGACATTTCTATTCCCACTATCATTTGTAAGAAATGTCCAAAAAAAATCAAATTTGGCGCCATTTGATATGTTAGTATCGAAACCGCATTAGGAATTTTTTTGTCTTTATTTAGTAACAATGTTGACATTCTTGTCATAATCGTTACAAAAAGTCCTAAAATAACCAAACATTTAAATTTGTTTTTTGATAAAATAATTGCAACAAAAAATTACCAAATTCCAAAAAAAAAAAATGACGCTTACAATTCAATACTAAATTTGGAACCAAGACGTTTTCTTTTAACTTAAATGATATCTTATCAACTGCTTTCCTTGATAGATCTCAAATATTAACGTTTCAATCTCCTAAACTGTTTTCCACAAAAAGTCAATGAATAAATTTTGACAAATGTCAGTCAGATTAGTGTCACTGCTGCAAACTTATTTGAGAAAACTAGAATAGAAAATTCTACCTGTTGTAATAATTTTTTAAGATTTTTGAATAATCTCCACTAGGAACGGCGTCGTTTAAAAAAACGCTATCCAAGTCTGGCTCTTGTGAATATCGATCGAGAGCAATGTTCATTGATGCTCAATAATTATGAAGAACTTTTACAAAGTCGATCAATATGTGAAGGTCGTTGTGCATTAGGTGAAGAATGTCCAACAGGGATATGTCGATCGAAAAATCAAAATCCGGCAGCAACAGCACATCAATCACGTTCAAGAAAACAAAGAAGTGTTCGCTCGAAATCAGAAATGACTAGAAGTTCGAGTAATACTAGTAGTGCTAGTACTAGTAAAACTAGACCAAGAAGTGGTCCTGCAGCTTTATGAGGATATTCAGGTAATCAATAAAAAAATCTCAATTGATTCGTATTTATAGTTGAGGAGTTTTGGACAATTTTAAAATTTTTGTTCTTCGGATTGAAAATTGACAGTTTTAGTTGCTTCAGGATTACCAACTTTACATTCAATCAAGGTAGTTTTTTGTGTTTTAATGGTAACACTGCTTGGTTTTATGCTTCCACTTTCAAATTATAAATCGTCTTAATAAGTCAAATCGAAATTTTAGTAATTCTTTTGCAGGTTCAGCGCCTCCATCTCGTGCCAGCTCCCGTCTCGATATATCTTCCATTGGTGTTGCTGGTAATTTAACAGCTCCAACAACACCACAAGCAAGCCCTCCAGTTTCACCAAGACGCAGAGGAACTGTTTCTGTACCATTGGCATTAACAGAAGACGATTTCGACTTATAGCCTCAATCGCTTCAATTAAACATTGGTTGTGATTGAAGAAAAAGTAACTAAAAGTCCATCCTGTTTTATACCTCTCCAGTAAAGCCAATCATTACAAAAAAAAAATCCCTAAAGTTAGAGTAATCATTTAGTTTTGTCAAAATGAAAAAACTAAGTTTTTTAATTTTGTAAAAAAATGTCAATCATACAATGGAATCGTTGCATATCTATATTTTGACGTATTTGTTTATTTATTCGAGAAAAAGCAATTTTGAATGGATTTATGTATCTAGTGTGCTCAAAAAATCCAGCTTAGCACAAATCATGTTAGTAATAAAAAGTTGAAATATTTTATTAGAAAATATAGTAGAAAATTGTTGTCGTGGTGCTGGTCGCCATTTCATTGCAATAAAAAACACCCTATATAGATTGTTACAGGTTTTAGTGCAAAAAATAACAATAATGCACTAGATCAATAAATATTTTATAAAACATTTATATAGTTACAAAAGAAGCAATTTATGTTTCGTAGACTGTTATTGGTTGATATTATACCACGTAATATTTTTTTACCCAATCGCTGTAAAGTAGGCACGTGTTATACAAAAAGTGTCAACATAAATAAACACTCTGTATATTGTAATATATTCCGCGCAGAAATAAACTGCTAACCAAAAATTTTCACTTAATAAACAATTGACTTTGTTCAGTGAGTTATATTGTCATAAGTTGGCAATGCTTTTTTAACTTAATCTCAATGGTGTTACTAGAAGTACCAACTTAAGCAAAAATTGACTTGATTGAATTTTGACACTTCAATCAAAACATTCAAATTTGACGCAAAATTTCAATCACCAATTGAAAACTAGCGCTTAAAATTGAATACTTTTAGAATCAAGAAGCTTACTTTCAAATCAAATCGCCGTCAATCCAGCTCTAATCACTCACCGACCTCCCGATAACTCCTCCAACTCTTCATAGAAATGAAATTGTTAATATTAGAAACATCCGACGAAGTTTCTTCATGGTCTGCTAAATATGTAGCGAAAAGAATAACCGATTTTCAGCCTGGTCCGGACAGGTATTTTGTCCTTGGCCTTCCAACAGGTGAGATATCTCAAAATTCTTCGATTGTTTCAAACAATAGTAGTAGGCGGTCAACTATCTAAAAAAAAAAAAAGAAAAGAAACTAAACCTCGACTTTCGATTGTTATAAATTACCTTTTTATTGTTTGTTTACTTAGGAAGTACACCTCTTGGAATGTACCGGAAGTTGATTGAACTAAACAAAAATGGAAAAGTTTCTTTTAAATATGTCGTTACTTTCAATATGGATGAATATGTTAATTTAGCAAGAAATCATCCACAGAGTTATCACAGTTTTATGTTTGAGAATTTTTTCAAATTTATTGATATTCAGCCAAAGAATGTGCATATTCTTGATGGGAATGCTGACGATTTGAAACTAGAATGTGACAATTACGAGCGGAAAATCAAGGAGTTGGGAGGAGTGGAGCTCTTCATCGGAGGTAAAAAATCGTCACGATTGCATTTAATTATTGCCAAAATTCAGGAATTGGAGCAGATGGACACATAGCCTTCAATGAGCCTGGCTCTTCTTTAGTCTCTCGCACTCGTGTCAAAACTCTCACTTTTGACACAGTCAAAGCTAACGCACGATTTTTCGACAACGATTTAACTAAAGTACCAAGACAGGCTTTAACAGTAGGTGTTGGGACGGTTATGGATGCTCGAGAAGTAAAACAATTCCCACGATTTTAACTAAGATAATTGTTTCTGCACAGGTGATGATTTTGATTACTGGATCTCATAAAGCATTCGCTTTACACAAGGCCATTGAAGAAGGGGTCAGTCACATGTGGACTGTATCCGCTTTTCAGTTGCATTTAAATACGTTAATTGTTTGTGATGAGGATGCTACTATGGAACTTAAGATTAAAACTGTTAAATATTTCAAGGTAAGAAGAAGAGATTTTATAGTAAAAATTTTTAAATGAAGACATTGGGGTTTTAGGGTTTGAATCATCAAAGACTTGCAGAAAATGATAGTTTGGCAAGTATTAGGAGTTAAATGGAATTTTATAGAATTGTTGATAAGAAAATAAAGCAGCAAATGTTTTTTAGAAATATACAGAGTTGACCACTAACAGGCTACAATTTCAAATTTCAAAAATTATTTTTGTAAAACATCTACAAAATTACTTTTTTGTATATTACAAATTATTGACAAATATTTGTTATTTTTGTTTCATTTGTTGACAAAACTCACAAAATTATGAACAAATAAAACGTCAATATTTAGCCATATTACATTTCTGGTCTTTTTTTTTATCCAAAATTACAGTATACAAAATAATGATTTTTTGTGTCAATTGTGACAAATTATTACATTTTCAGTGTCAAAATTTCAATTTTTTCCAAAATTATGCTATTTTCTGAACATTTTTATTTTCTGTAAAAATACAAAAATTGAATATTTAGTCAGTTTTGTCAAAAGACATTACATTTGTGATGTCATTTTTTATCAAAACCTATAAATTTCTCTGTGAAAATGTTGATAATTTGTGTCATTTGTGATAGAATAATACATTGTTTGAATAATTTTTTGATCAAAATTGTCAAAATTTCTTTGCGTCATTTGCTGTCAAAAAATTAGAATTTTATGTCATTTTCACTGACAAAAATTACAAATTTTTTGAAAATTTTGTTATTTTGTTGTTTTTCATTGTAAAAATATTATATTATGTCAAAGTTTTGATATTTTTTGTAGTTTTTTTTTTTAAATATTCTACTCTTTTTTTATTTTCTGATAAAAGCATACAAAATTTAGTTTTTCCAAAATTTAATTGTTTTATGTAATTTTTGTAAAAATATTTTATTCTTTTTTTTTTCTTCTGCCAAAAATATACAAAACTCGGATATTTTGTCAAAAGACTTATTACATTTCTGGTGTTATTTTTATCCAAAACTACAAATTTCTAATTAAATATTGATATTTGTGACCAAATATCACATTCTTTGAGTCAACTTTTGATCAAATTCACAAAATTTCCTTAATTTTTTGTCAAAAAATCACAAAAATCTTCTGTCATTTGTTGACCAAATATTACATTTTTAATACCAAAAATTCTGTCAGTTTGTTTCCTATTCTCTCGAAAAATTATAATACCTGACGAAAATATATAAAACTATTTTATCAAAGGACATATTGCATTTCTGGTGTCATTTTTAAGCGGAAACTAAAAATTTCTATCTGAATATTACATTCTTTGAGTCAATCTTTGATCAATTTCAAGTTTGTCAAAATTCCCTTATCTTGTGCCAATTTTTTGTCATTTGTTGATGAAATATTAAATTTCTAAAGTCAAAAATTACAAATTTCCAGATCTTTTTGTAAGAAATATTTTATTCTTTAAAACTTGGATATTTTATCAAAAGATATTGCATTTCTGGTGTCATTTTTTTATCTAAAACTACAAATTTCTATATAAATGTTTATTTTTTGTGTCACTTGTAACAAAAAACTACATTTTTTGAGTCAATTTTTGATCAAAATTGCAAAACTGTCAAAGTTTTATGATGCCAAAAAATCACATCCTTTATGTCATTTGTCGACAAATATATTTTCAATGCAAAAACCACAAATTTATCCAAAATTTTGTGAATTTTTTGTAACAATATTTAATTTTTATTTCTACTTTTTGTCAAAAATATACAAAACTTGAATATTTTGTCATTTTTGCCAAAAACATATTACATTTCTGGTTTCATTTTTTTTATACAAAGCTACAAATTTCTATTTGAAAAGTGATTTTTTTGTCATTTGTGAGAAAAAAATTCATTTTTTGAGTCATGTTTTGATCACAATTACAAAATTGTCAAAGTTTTATACAGTCAAAAAATCACATCTTTTATGTCATTTGTCAAACATATTTTCAATGCAAAAATCACAAATTTATCCAAAATTTTCTGTATTTTATGTAACATAATTTTATTTTCTTTGAACTTGGATATTTTATCATATTACATATTTGGTGTCTTTTTTTTAACAAAATATTGATTTTTTTATCATTTGTGACAAAATATTACATTTTTTGTCAATTTCTGTATTTTTGTAAAAATATTTCATCTTTTTTCTATACAAACTTGAATATGTTGTCATTTTTGTCAAAAAACATATTACATTTGTAGTGTCATTTTTTATCAAAAACTACAAATTCTTATCAAATATAGATATTTTGTGTCGTCTGTGATAAAATATCATATTTTTAAAGTCATTTTTCTCCAAAATCTCTTTATTTTATGACTTTTTTCTGTCAAAAATTACATATTTATCATTTGTTGAAAAAATATTACATTTCTGTCATTTTGTGGCGTTGTCAATGAAAAATTAAAAAAACCCTTTCCATTCCTTCAATAGTCTTCAATAGAAATCTGAATAAACCTTAAATTCCCATCTGCAACATAATTTCAAACTCATTTAATCTATATTCATGTAATTTTCCATTAACATAACACCACTCTTGAGATGCCATCAACAACACATTCTTTATTAATTAATAAACAGTCGCATTATCAAACTGACCCATATATCCATAAAAAAAAATTCAAACCCTAAAGTACGTGACTAATAAAGTGATTATAAAATCGTTATTACTATTTTTGCATAAACGAGGTCATTCTCTTTATGTAATAAATAGAATGCACTTTATATGGAAATATTTCAAAACTAAATCAAGACTTAACAAGAAAAATTGATTGAAAAAAAAAAAAATTAGACTGATTCAGTCAAGTCAATTCTATTATTATTTAACTGGAAAAAAATATACGATTTTGAAAAGAATGTTTTCGGACTTTGTTTCTTACCTAACCAACCCATCGCCCACCCATCACAAACCCGTTTCCATTGGAAGAAAAAAAAATGGAAAAAAAGGAGGGGAGAAGTACGCATACTCTGACTTCAATCCTCTACACTTTTGTATAGTTGTTTCCGTTAAGTGACAGCGTGCGTTGTCAGAATTCCAGTTCTGATAAGAAAAGTGAATTTTGTGTGTGTTTAGAATAATAAAATGGCCACAAATCGAGCTGCAAAAAGCGGATTCGCCGCTGAAGCCCAACGAAAAGTAAGAAAAATTCAAAAATTATAAACCCAATCAATTACAACAGTCATTTAATTAATCTTATAAAAATGTTTTTATTATTTTTGAATGGAAATTTGTAACTCTTCATTGTCCTGGATGCGGAAAATAGGTCACAGAAAATCGATAAGAAAGTCAAGCGTTGTAAAAACTAATTTAAAAAATTTTCAATAGGATTCAGCACCAGTTGACTTGGCGGTTTTTGATAAATTCTAAAAGGAAGTGAATTTATTATTCTTATCACGCAATTAACAATACGACCATTTCCTTTAATCATCAATGACGGAATATAATACCATGGCATATGGTTAATGTTACCATATATGGGTTTGATTCAGCATAATACAAAGATTGTGTAAATGAAATGGTCATATGACGGCTGGTTGGAATCCGGTTACTTCAACAGTAAAAACAGTTGGTAGATGTGATTCAAAATTCGGGGATTTACATAATTTGATTAATTTTCTTAGTTTGAAAAATACTCTTCCAGTCCAGCCGGTTAAAATGACTCACAATGACGTAATTTTAACGGAAATTTATCAATAGAAAAAAATTCGTTAAGTATGATGTCATTTTTTAAAATCAATCACAGTTTGATTTCCGGAAATTTTACAAATAATTGTTATCGTTATCAACATCTTGAATATTTCAAAATTACATTGTAAACATTAAAATTTAACCAAATGGACAAATTGTTTTGAAATAATCACTTGATTTTAGGTCAGGGTTCGATCTGTCAATCAAACACGTGATGGGTTTTATTGAATTAATAACTATTTAAAAAGCAATTATTGTATTTAATTAGTACATAATCGCACTTATCTTACGATAAACTGCATTTTTGTAGCTATGTAAAAATTTGTTTTACATCTGTAAATATTAGCATTTTGATATTTAGTTAATGTCAAGGTCGTTTACGTCAGACAGTGGGATTATAATTTGACAAGTGTCAAAATTGAGGTTAGCATTTAAAGTGACAGCTAACACTTATACGTTAGACGTTAAAATGTAAAACAAATAACTTTCGGCACAATTTCGTCTTATGAACATTTTTTTTTTTTAGAAAACTTTGTTGAGTTGGCAGCATTTTTGAATTGGCATTAATTTTTCAAATTCTTAGTAAAAAAACCTGAAAAAATTTCCTACACATCAAAAATTATATAAAAATATTTAGCTATTGTGAATTGCTCTCAGATTAGGACATTAATATATTAAAAAGAATATTCGAGAAACGTTACTGTTCAATCATACTTAACATGACAGCTGTCATTTGAAGATTAGATATAAATTGAACATTTTGAACACTTGGTATATATTTGTGAATCTAGAAATTCAAGTATGGATTAAAAAATTCAAATTAACAAAGTCTCAAGTGTAATTTTTCGAGTTTTTAAAGACATAACCTCAAATCTGTGACAACTTGCAAAGC
This sequence comes from Latheticus oryzae, assembly GCA_030157265.1. Lineage (NCBI taxonomy): Eukaryota > Metazoa > Arthropoda > Insecta > Coleoptera > Tenebrionidae > Latheticus > Latheticus oryzae. Next base: position 27,361,320 of record CM058048.1, on the reverse strand, counting down.
GCAATTCATTTCTTGCACGAATATAGCATTGTTCATCAAATAACCGTAAAAAACGCTTTTTTACATAAAAATCTTTGAATTGGAGTTTGATTATGCAAATAATCATTATAGGTTAAATGTCAAAGTGACAGTTTTAGTTTAAATTTCAAAATGACATTGGCACAAAAATTCCCTATTAATTTATCTGATAATTGCCAGTTCTATACTGAGAGTCCCGATGACAAAAGTTGACTCAAATTATTGACTTATCCAGTAATAAAGCAAATAAAAATATTTTTCTGCGTTCACTAATCAGTATGTCAATAATGTTTCAGACTTGAACATTTTTCTTAAAAAATCTTAAAATACTCCAATTCGATAATGTTTACTTACTCGCCGGCGTCATAATCAATGCGTAAACATCATAAAATCTATTCCCTTCATTGAATCCCAAACTTGGCGCTCATAATTTTTAACGATTGAGAAAAAAAAATCGTTCCTTTTTCAGGTAAATGCCAAATACAGCGAAGATCTAGCCCGTGAATGCCTCGAATGGATTGCCACCATCACTGGCGACAATATTAACACTGCTGGCGATATGGACAACTTCTACGAAGTCTTAAAAGACGGTCAAGTATTGTGCAAGTAATAATGACAATTTCCTTTTACGTCAATCTAAAATCAACAATGACATCATTTGTATTGTAGACTGGTTAACACCATCAAACCATCGATTGTGAAGAAAGTCAACAATAGTCAAATGGCATTCAAATGTATGGAAAATATTAACGCTTTCTTGGAAGCAGCAAAAGAGCTTGGAGTTCCAGCACAGGAGACTTTCCAAACGGTGGATTTATGGGAGCGGCAAAATCTTAATTCTGTAGTTATTTGCTTACAGTCTTTGGGACGAAAAGTGATTTGTCAAATTTTTATAAATTTTTCATTAATTGCCGATTTTCTAGGCTGGTAATTACGGAAAGCCAAGTATAGGACCAAAAGAAGCTGAAAAGAATGAAAGAATATTCTCGGAAGAGAAGTTAAAAGCAGGACAAACTATCATTGGACTTCAAATGGGAAGTAACAAAGGAGCCAATCAATCGGGAATCAATTTCGGGAACACAAGGCACATGTAATTAGATTTTTTCATCTTCAAAGTGCCAAATTAGAGGCAGAGTTTCCATTTTTTTTTTCAAGAATTAATGTTTATTTAAAATTTTATTTTCATAGGCTGTTGGTAAAGACAAATATTTATTAAAATGACCAATGTCTTCTATTTCTTCAATAAGAAAATTATTTAGTCGTCGATGTCTATTATTTCTTCCATTTCAACCTAAAAAAAAAATAATTAAAAAATCAATCAACAATAACTAAAATTACCTCCACTACTTCTTTCGTTTTCCCTTTTTTCCTCTTAAGATAATCTTCAATTCCATTGTAATTCTCCGGCTGTCCTTTCAAATGTAAAGGATGCACATCAATATTTAAAATTTCTGGTACCATAAAACTCCGCAACCATCCAACTAAAGGTGATTTTTTATAAATGTAATGACCTTGGCGATGGTAAAAAAGAACACCGTCGTAGCTCAACTCAGAATTATTTATAACAAAAGGTATGAAAAATTTTTCCTGGATTATCGATTTATCCGCAGGTATAAAATCCATCAATACAAAATGAAAATTTTTCTGTTTATTGATTTCTCCAAGCTCCGGCTGTTCCTCGAATTTTGATTTTAGAAAAAAGAATCGCATTTGAGCTTCAGCATTAAGTAGAGATGTCGAATTCCATGCCAATACATCAAAAACAAAAATAGTGTTGATTTCCTTATTGTAAACACAGTCTAAGACTGTAAATTTATGGGGGTTGTCGCAATCCCCACCTGGGAGTTTCGATTTAAATCGTTTGTTAACTTTACCGTTTCTATAATAACAAGCAGTGGATGCCTAAAGTAGAATTTATCATAGCAATTAGTGGATTTTTCAAAAAAAAATTACTTTATTGGCAATGACTAGAAACCTAACGCCTTCAGGACAAAATTTCACTAACCAATTTTCATTTAAATCGTCTGGGATTTGCATAAACCATTCAGATCCCATCATTTTGTAAAAAAATGGTTTCTTTTTTGTTTGTTTCGACAAATCACATTCCATTTCGGATTCATTATCTTGGAATAATTCATTCAAATCTCTTTTTTCATCAAATGCTTCGTTTCTTTTTCTATAAAAATAAAATTAAGAAAATGTAGTAGTACACTTAAAAATTACTCTTTTTGTTTTTCCAAAAACAAGTGGCGTTTTTTTTCGAGAGTAAAAGACATTGTTCTTGTTGAGTATTTGTATAAACCGCTAAATGCTGAAGCATCGTTAGTTTCTTCGTTTTCTGGGGGGCTGCAAAGTTAGGTTAGGTTTTAACATATTACCTATTTTGATAATAATTACTCATTATCAAACATTTTTGGTTGGATTAACAATTATTTCACATACAATTTCACACAATAATGATAACGAACACAAAAATTGATAAAAATTTGTATAACCTTACAACATTTTCAAAGATGGTGCCATAACAATTGACAGGTTATTGATAGTTGCCGTAGCAACAAAGGCGGAGCGAGAAAGCCACAAAAAAAATTAAAAACTAAATTTTTGATACTAAAAATTTTAATAGCATTTATTGTGTTTTTAAGATAGAAAACTGCGATTTGATGAGAAATTGGAAAATTTGACGATTGAAATAACAACAATATAGTGGTAATTAATAATCGCTCACTGTTTTTCAGTTAAAATTTCATAGGTGTTAGGTTGGTGCTGCTGCGTTTCTATGGAAACAAATAAGCAATCGTAATCAAAACAGTCCACCATCTAATTCCGAATGAAATTAGTTTGTAATAAATAGTTTATCCTTGAAATGGATGATCCTTTAGCAGATATCCTTTCCGAAGGCAGCAACGATAGTTTTTTTGAAGATCCGAAACCATTATCCAAAAGATCAAGTCTGACAAAAACCCCAGAAAAGAAGTCCATTCAAGACATTTTCAACATTTCCGACAAGCCTCCCGAACTTAGTTCAAAACGATCCGATGATTGGCTCGGTATTAGCTCTAAAGAATCAAAATCACCAGCAAAAACTTCAAAAGTTGCTAAAAAGATTAGTTTCGATGATGAAGACGATATTTTGGGGAATTTAGGATTATCTAAACGTCCACCAAGTAAAGGTGAACAAAACAAAGGGAAAAAAGTAGATTTACTTGAAAGTATCTTAGGAAAAAGTGAAGAGACGGAAAAGAAACCAAGTTTTGATGATATTATAAAAGAAAGCAAAGAGTTGGGGAAGAATGAAGACATATTCAAAACTCCAACAAAAAGTGAGTCTTTAAGTGGGAGAGAAGGACGAAGAGGACGCAGATCTTCGGGAGGATTAATGGATCCCTTAGGATTGTTTAATGCTAATGAGTCGAAACGAGAAGATGTTAAACCAACTCAATCTAAATCTACTCCAAATATTTCAGACCAAAGTATGTAGCAAAAAATTAAAACAAAAATTTTGTTAATATTCTCAGGCAGGTCTTCCCGATTGGTTAGGCGGAACGCCAGCCAAACAAAGCAAATCTGAGTACACTTTAACTAAAGAACCTCAAGAAGAAGTTCAAATAACTGAACCACCAAAAGAAGAAGAAAAAACAGTAACAATAGAAAAGCAAGACCAAGAGGATTTGACGTCGATTCTAACTCAACAAAAACTGATCCAATCGCAAGTTGGTCTTCAAAATACAGCCATTGCACTCCAACAACAAGAATCCCAACTTCTTGTAGCTTTACAGTTGAAAAAATACGAAGAAAATTTAGCAGAAATGCAATTGAAGCAACAAGAATTATTGAAAAAACAAGAGGAGCAATTTAATTTACTTTTAGATAGACAATTTGCAAAGCAACAAATAATGGAAAATAATATGAAATTGCAACAAGAACGGATTAACAATCATATCCAAATGTTGATAGCGCAACCTGGAGTTTATTCAAAGAAACAAGAAGTCGAAGAATTGAAGAAAAATGCTGATGAAGAAAATGTTAAACTTTATCAAAATATTATAGGTTCTTTGAAACAGAGGCAACACGAGGAAATTTTTCTATTGGAAGAATCTTACAAGTACTTTGCTGTTTTTTTTATTTAATTTCGTTAAATTTAGTTTTTAGAAAACAAATCAATTTGTTGGAAGAAAATTTAGATTTTTTAGAAAAACGCTTGAAACAAAACGCTGAAAAAATTACTGAAAGTTTTGAAGAAAAAATAAAATTAATGCAGTTGCAACACGATGAAGAATTACGAAACTATAAGCAAAAAATTCAAGATTTAGAATCCCAACATTTGGAAGAGATTAAACAGCTTAGAGATAATAATGCCAGATTGATTGAAGAAATAAAATACGAACATTCGCTCCTTTTGGACAATATAAAAGAAGCAAAAAAATCAGAAACGTCTCTATTCCAAGACTCCTCATCTTACCTCCAAAAGTTAGATAATAACATTGAAATTTTATACTCCAATAGCAAAAATCTTCTAGATTTAAAAGAAAAAGTCGAAAAGGATTATGGGATTTTGTCAAAAGCTAGAGAGGAGAGTTTAAAAGCGAAAGAACAGGAGATTATTTGTACGTCAAATCCATTGAATTTTATTATTATGATTTTTTTTTGTAGCTATGCGGATTACTTTGGAAAAATGTCGAGAATCGGCAGAAAAAGAACGATCCGAACTTTTGGCTCTAGTCCGAGCATTAGAAACAAAACTTTCCGAACAAAACCAGAACGCGCGTGAAGAAAGATGGGCGTTTCAGCAAGCGGCTAATACTTTAGCTGCCAGATCTGCCGCTTTAGATAGAGAAGCTGAATTTAATAGAGCAAGTATAGAGCGGGAAAGAGAGCAACTTAAAGTATAATTTTTATTTCATTTCTTTTTGTTTAATCTGCGATTTCAGACTATACGAGAATCGATTTTCGCTGAACAAGAAAAACTTATGCTTCAATTAACAGAAGAAAAACTCGCAATATCAGCAGAAAAATCGCGGTTAGAAACTTCCTCTAAACTAAAATCAAATTATGATTCACAAAAAGCTAAAACAGAGATGGAAGCTGCGATTCAAATCGCAAAAGAAGCAGCTGAAATGACAGATAGAGAGAGGGAATGTCTGCAACGAGAAAAATGTGAAGTTGAAAAGATTAAACGAAATTTTAAAGATCAAGAGAAAAAGTTGGTTTTGAAAGAAATAGAATTGGAAAATATGATGCGCGATGCTGAAATTAGGAAAAATGAAGGAGATAAAGCAATCGCTGAAGCGAAAAGTATAGAAAATAAATATAATGAAAGACTTAGGGAGTTACAAAGTCAATTGATTTTGTTATCTAATCGAGAGAAAAAATTAGCAGAGGAGAAAATGGCGTTGAGTAAAGAAAGAGTGGCCTTGACTTTAATGGCTAAGAATCAAAAGTGTGGGCTTTGTTGTGCCGACCCTGAAAAACTAGACGAAAATGATTTAAACTTCATGAATGCGCAATATTTTAACGTAAGTTAATTTTTAAAACTAGCGCCAAAAATATTATTTGTGATTGGTTGAAGTTGGATTAACGTTCGCTTTTTGTTTTTTTTTTCAGATAGACAATGACATACTTCGCCTAAGAATGGAAGCTAACGACAATAATGTGCCAAAATAAAAACAATCATTTTAATTTTAATCAGTTTGTACTTTTCTTAAAAATATACATAAGAATATTCAATTTATTTATAACTCTTATGTTCTAGATTTGTGTTTAAAATCAACACACAAATCGAAGTAAATAGGCCGGTTTACTACTGACAATATAAAATATACAAACATTATAAAATACTGAGTAATAGTTACAAAAATATACAATTTTAATCAACATTCAATAAATAAAAATCAGTTTTTAAACATTTTTTACACTTAAAAATTTATGAGTTAGGATATTAACAATAAAACATTCAATAGCGAGGCACTTGAATAAATTATCAAAAGAAAAGGAATAGTATAAGTAGCATTTTTCTAAAACATCCATTGATCACAGTGTCTAATCACATAATGGACGGACCATTGAGCTACTTCAATTATATACAACAATTATAACATTTCCATAGATTATATATACAAAAAAACATTTTTTTTAAACTATCAATTCGTAGATCTATGTTTAACTTCGAGTAATTGCGGATAATTCTCAACAATATTCAACAAAATACCGTCTATATAGCACCTCAGTTGTAAATTCACTTCTTGTTGCTCTTTCAGCGCTTGCTGCATCTGCAAAAAATCATAAAATGACACAAATTTTTATGCTTGTCCACTCTTCTAATGACTTCTCAAAATTGTAAAATTGAGGTTAGAAGTTATACGAAATGTCAAATTCGAAGAGTGGACACAATTTCTCAAGTAACTAAAGCAAATGAATGTGAATCTACTCAAATTAAAATTTAAAGTGCATACCTTAGCTACAGAATCGCGGTCATGTGGAATGACAGGCTAAAAACAGAAAGACATCGATAAGCAACCAGCTACCAGAATAACAAGCACAAGTGCAATTTATAAACAAGCAATGCAAAGCTCATTTTTTGTTTTCTTTTTTTAATTACCTCATCATGCGTCATTGCTTCCAATTCCGCCGCTAAACTATTCTCTCCTGCTGTTAACATTCTTCCTTGCTCTAAGCCAGCATGTAAAAGACTTGCTTGTAACTCATCATTCGCTTCTTGCAATTGACTATTTTTTGTTCTTAATGCAGCCATTTCCTCATGCAATTCTTCAAGTCGGATCGTTTCAAGCGAGGTAGTTGGCAAAGCTGGAGTTCGAGCTTCAGATCTTAATCTCTCGATTTCTTTTGATAAATCTTCGATTAGTTGGACTTGATCTTCATGTTCTTGGTTCAGTCTTAAAAAAAAAAAATTATATTAAAATAAAAATAGACAATTTCGAAATTTTATTTGATTCAATTTTAACAGTTTGAAAATCTTGGATATTTGTTTCTGGTTGGACAATCTGGTTTGCATGTACTGCTATCAGGTGGTAACTGTCGAAAGTTAATGTTGGTAGGAGGAGTTGATGCTATTGACAGTTTTCTTGCAGTACAACGCGGACAGGTGCGTAAGGGTGTTGGAGGTCGATTTGCAAAAGCACAACAAGCTTGCATTTGGGTCTGATTTTGAGACATAAAGGAGGAGCGTTGTAGACCCATCGATGGTAGAGCTGAAGATTGAATTGCGCATGGTGGTAGAGATGTACGGGGATTGTAGGGTTGGGCACATGGAGGCAACATTCCAGAGAAACCAGAAGCAAGGCCACCGGCGCCTCCGAAAGCACCGCCTGGGCCGCTAAAAGCGCCACCAAAACCTCCAACACCACCAAGAGCTCCAGCGCCACCAAATCCACCATAACCTCCACTCATTCCGCCAAATCCTCCTCCCATCCCACCAAATCCCCCACCTAAGCCGCCGAAAGCTCCGCCTCGGCCTCCAAAGCCACCATAGCCTCCACCGGCGCCTCCAAACCCGCCTCCTGGCCTACCATAACCACCAACCGCACCTCCATATCCCCCACCTGCACCGCCATAACCACCACCAGGCCCGCCATAACCACCACCAGGCCCACCATAACCACTACCAGGCCCGCCATAACCACCACCAGGCCCGCCATAACCACCTCCTGGACCGCCGTAACCACCACCCGAGGCCCCATAAGTACCTCCCGGGCCACCATAAGTTCCACCTAGCCTTCCATATCCACCACCTCCACCCGGTCCGCCATATCCTCCACCTCCTCCTGGCCCTCCATATCCGCCTTCTTCACCTCCATCAGCACTTTTACCCCTCGATTTGCTTCCTTTCCGTTTCGATCCTTTTTTCCCGCCTTTCCCAACTCTCCCGCCTCTTGAACCAACTCCATACGAAATTTTTCCAGCTTTAGCTCTTCGTTCTTCAGCTACTGAACTTCCACCACCACCACCACCAGGTGGCACCATTGACGAAAATCTCACCGAACGTCGTTTTTCTGCATATGATGGTGGTGAACAAGGTTTACATGGAGGACATGGCAAGCAAGGATAACAAGGATTACAAGGATCATAAACTGATGAACATCTCGATGTTGTATAAGAAACACAGCACAAACTACTCATTCTTCATTGTTTTTACAAGAAATTTTGAATGATTTGATGATATGAAATAAAATGTCAAATTATCTGCATTTTTATTTATGTCAATTTTATTCAAAATTGACTAGCAACACTAACGCTAACTTAATTCAATTAAAAATTTCAAAAAAAAAACATACCTTCGTTCTTTCTCCTTAAAACTGGTAGCTTGCTCTTTAGCAAAAATCACTTCATTAGTCAGTTCTTGTATTTGATCTGTCAGTTCTTTCCTCTCACTTTCAAGCTTTTCAATTCGTATTCTTTGTCTTGTTACTTCTTCTTTTAAATTTGCCGCTTCCGTTTCAGCAGCATGAAGTCGAATACTAGCATTTTCTAATTGTAATTGTTTTTCGCGTTCTACTCTATTTAATAACTCTCTAGATCGTTTCTGTTCGTCCTAAATTATTATATTTTTGAAATTAAATATATATTTTCTAAATTAATTCAATCTACCTGTAGTCGTTCATCATATCTCATTTCCGTATCTCTCAACTGTTCTTCTAACATAATCACCCTTGCTTGAAGGGCAGCATTATCAGATTTCGCACGTGTATATCTTTCATCGTTCTGATTGGCTGAATCTTGAAGAACACCGACTTGTTGTTGAAGAACTTGGAACTGAAAATCAAATATGATATCGATAAGTAATGAGAAAAAAAATTGCAGTTTCCTGTAATTATGCTAACTGTTAAAATTGAAATATAGTATTAAAATTATATAATTTAGAGAATATAATAAAGCAATTAATGTGAAATTTAATTGACATTTGTTATTGTAATTGCAGTTTGCTGCTATGACTAAGCAATTAATTTAGTCTTCAATGTCATGATTAAATTCTTTTTGAGACTTTTAAAGTAATGTCTAATTAATCCTTAAGACTTGTCATCCTGTCAGGATACAAACCCGCATATTAGATTTTATCAGTTAAAATTCATTTTTTCTTTTTTACGAGTGTTACTTGTTCTGTCGAAAAAATGTCAGATGTGACAGTTTAAAAATATAAGGTTAGAAAAAGAAAAATTCAGCAGTGCTACCAATCTTGAGACACATAACATAAGATTAAAAAACTTCAAGATGTCAATCCGATGTTGGTAGTAGTATTTCTTCAACAATTCAAATTTAGATTGTATTTAATCTCCGGCAGATTTATTTTTAAATATAGAAAATTTGGCGTTCAGCTACAATTTAATTTTGTAAATAGGACGAATATAATTGGATTATGACACATAAAAAACTGGACCAATAATATAGACAAAAAATTACCAAACTGTTAGGAAAAAATTATCTTAAAAATGGATTATTGTTTAGCCGATAATAGAAACAGTTTTTCCAAAAACGCAAAACTACTCCATAAAACATTTTAAACATTGATAAATCCTTCAAAATCAGTTCACTGGCTTGGTATTAGCTCTAAAGATTCAAAATCACCTGCAAAAACTACAAAAGTTGCTAAAAAGATTAGTTTCGATGATAAAGACGATATTTTGGGGAATTTAGGACTATCTAAACGTCTACCAAATAAAGGGAAAAAAGTAGATTTAGAGACGGAAAAGAAACCAAGTTTTGATGATATTATAAAAGAAAGCAAAGAGTTGGGGAAGAATGAAGACATATTCAAAACTCCAACAAAAAGTGAGTCTTTAAGTGGGAGAGAAGGACGAAGAGGACGCAGATCTTTGGGAGGATTAATGGATCCCTTAGGATTGTTTAATGCTAATGAGTCGAAACGAGAAGATGTTAAACCAACTCAATCTAAATCTACTCCAAATATTTCAGACCAAGGTATGTAGCAAAAAATTAAAACAAAAATTTTGTTAATATTCTCAGGCAGGTCTTCCCGATTGGTTAGGCGGAACGCCAGCCAAACAAAGCAAATCTGAGTACACTTTAACTAAAGAACCTCAAGAAGAAGTTCAAATAACTGAACCACCAAAAGAAGAAGAAAAAAAAGTAACATTAGAAAAGCAAGACCAAGAGGATTTGACGTCGATTCTAACTCAACAAAAACTGATCCAATCGCAAGTTGGTCTTCAAAATACAGCCACTGCACTCCAACAACAAGAATCCCAACTTCTTGTAGCTTTACAGTTGAAAAAATACGAAGAAAATTTAGCAGAAATGCAATTGAAGCAACAAGAATTATTGAAAAAACAAGAGGAGCAATTTAATTTACTTTTAGATAGACAATTTGCAAAGCAACAAATAATTGAAAATAATATGAAATTGCAACAAGAACGGATTAACAATCATATCCAAATGTTGATAGCGCAACCTGGAGTTTATTCAAAGAAACAAGAAGTCGAAGAATTGAAGAAAAATGCTGATGAAGAAAATGTTAAACTTTATCAAAGTATTATAGGTTCTTTGAAACAGAGGCAACACGAGGAAATTTTTCTATTGGAAGAATCTTACAAGTACTTTGCTGTTTTTTTTTTATTTAATTTAATTTAGTTAAATTTAGTTTTTAGAAAACAAATCAATTTGTTGGAAGAAAATTTAGATTTTTTAGAAAAACGCTTGAAACAAAACGCTGAAAAAATTACTGAAAGTTTTGAAGAAAAAATAAAATTAATGCAGTTGCAACACGATGAAGAATTACGAAACTATAAGCAAAAAATTCAAGATTTAGAATCCCAACATTTGGAAGAGATTAAACAGCTTAGAGATAATAATGCCAGATTGATTGAAGAAATAAAATACGAACATTCGCTCCTTTTGGACAATATAAAAGAAGCAAAAAAATCAGAAACGTCTCTATTCCAAGACTCCTCATCTTACCTCCAAAAGTTAGATAATAACATTGAAATTTTATACTCCAATAGCAAAAATCTTCTAGATTTAAAAGAAAAAGTCGAAAAGGATTATGGGATTTTGTCAAAAGCTAGAGAGGAGAGTTTAAAAGCGAAAGAACAGGAGATTATTTGTACGTCAAATCCATTGAATTTTATTATTATGATTTTTTTTGTAGCTATGCGGATTACTTTGGAAAAATGTCGAGAATCGGCAGAAAAAGAACGATCCGAACTTTTGGCTCTAGTCCGAGCATTAGAAACAAAACTTTCCGAACAAAACCAGAACGCGCGTGAAGAAAGATGGGCGTTTCAGCAAGCGGCTAATACTTTAGCTGCCAGATCTGCCGCTTTAGATAGAGAAGCTGAATTTAATAGAGCAAGTATAGAGCGGGAAAGAGAGCAACTTAAAGTATAATTTTTATTTCATTTCTTTTTGTTTAATCTGCGATTTCAGACTATGCGAGAATCGATTTTCGCTGAACAAGAAAAACTTATGCTTCAATTAACAGAAGAAAAACTCGCAATATCAGCAGAAAAATCGCGGTTAGAAACTTCCTCTAAACTAAAATCAAATTATGATTCACAAAAAGCTAAAACAGAGATGGAAGCTGCGATTCAAATCGCAAAAGAAGCAGCTGAAATGACAGATAGAGAGAGGGAAAGTCTGCAACGAGAAAAATGTGAAGTTGAAAAGATTAAACGAAACTTTAAAGATCAAGAGAAAAAGTTGGTTTTGAAAGAAATAGAATTGGAAAATATGATGCGCGATGCTGAAATTAGGAAAAATGAAGGAGATAAAGCAATCGCTGAAGCGAAAAGTGTAGAAAATAAATATAATGAAAGACTTAGGGAGTTACAAAGTCAATTGATTTTGTTATCTAATCGAGAGAAAAAATTAGCAGAGGAGAAAATGGCGTTGAGTAAAGAAAGAGTGGCCTTGACTTTAATGGCTAAGAATCAAAAGTGTGGGCTTTGTGATTTAAACTTCAAGTTGATTTTTAAAACTAGCGCCAAAAATATTAGTTGTGATTGGTTGAAGTTGGATTAACGTTCGCTTTTTGATTTTTTTTTCAGATAGACTATGACATACTTCGCCTTAGAATAGAAGCTAACGACGATAATGTGCTAAAATAATAAGAAAAAATCGTCAAAAGACGAAGATTATAGAATTTTATTAAAAATTGGAGAAATGTCAAAAATCTGTTCTATTTTTAAACAAATTTTTCCCCAAATGTCTAAATTTAGGTTAAAAAAATAACTGTCAATATTTTCCAGTTATAAAAGTCAAGCCGGAAATGACTTTTACTATACATTACCAATTTTAATTAGTTGCAAGTGTTTTATGGGTTTCTTACCGAATTTTTTTTAACACCATTTAAAGCACGTAATCCATCTGAACCAATAAATTCGAATTGTCCTTCCCACATATCATAATCCAATGAAATTTCATTTTCTTCATCACTCATTATTGTTCAATTAAAATCAGACACTTTTACCACCCATTGATTATAATACACATTGTTATAACACACTGAAATATACCATCTATAATAAAATGTTTTTGATAACACTATGATAACCCTGAATTTTATCTATTTATGTAGCATTCGCTTGATATATTCGTAACTTATTACTAACAATACGAAAAGTGTTATTTTTATCGACTAGTACAATATTAAAATGAATCATAATGGAAGTGAGTGTGTTTTTCAAACTTAGTTCAATAATTAATATTTTCACGCACTAGATTAACCACTACACTTGAGGTTTTAAACGACGGACTAAACTCCATCAGTCGTACAATGTATGTATCTAGTAAATGACGTCAGTTACTTTGTATTAACAACATGCCAGATGCTATTAACGAGCTTTGAACGTTGACTAACTCAGGCTTGGAATTTTAATTTTATTTTTTGTTTAAAGGTTGGCAGTATTGAATTCTTGCCAAAAACACCCACATAAAGTGAGGTTATAAATAATTTTTACTGTCAAATTGACTTTTATGAAAATGATGCCAACATTACAAATCAAATCGATTTTTTTCTGCTGTTGTCAAAAATACCACAATTTAAAAAAAAATATTTTTCAGCCGGAAATTACGATTAAATCTAAAGGGGGATTATTATATGAAACAATACAAGGATTTTCTCAACATTAAATAGTAATTTTTTTTAGGGGAGTCACCGATTTTAATAAACAAAATACAAGTAATTTAATTCAATAATAATTATAGAGTATTATTCGCGGAGTAGGTAATAAGACGTAATACTCACGGTACTTAAACTCATGAGAAATATATGACTCACGATATAAATTCCATTTTTTTTAAGTTCTATAAAAAAGTCAATAATGAAAAAAATGGTACTTAATGACACGCATTACTCACTAAAACCCGTGTGTAATACAAATCTATAGAAAACTATTGACAATTGAAAAAATAGTTTAATTCTAGTAAAAATACAATAAAATTTTGTACTTTAAAACAACTCATGTGAAATAACGATTATTGACAAAAAATGAGAAATGACGTAGATTATTCCTTCATTTTTTTTTAATAGGAAAAAACCATTCTTTCGAATGAAAACCGTGGATAATCAACATAATTACTCATGATTGATATTCATATTTTCAAAACTGGAGTTGGTAATATTAGATATTACTCACATTAATTATAAATTATTTCTCACGTGTTAAGAACTGTATTAAATCAAGTCAAAAAAACAAAATTAAAAAAAAAAATCAATAAATTAATGGTAATGATTATAACTTACTGAAACTTGTGAGTAATAGAAATAAAAATTATTTATAGAGAGAAAAGACTGTAATTACCCACGATAATAAATATTACATCACTAATAAAGAAAAAAAATAGCAAAAAATAAATAATTACTCACGATAGTAATTAAAAAAAGTATTGTTTTTTCCACTTAATAATAAATTAAACAAATGGCAAACTACTGATTACGAACCGTGTTTTTATATATTGTTTATTACGCACAAACGATCGTGGGAAATCAACAATATTACTCACACTTATAGACAGAAAAAAGCAGTATTAAATTGATACAAATTCATACGTTTTTTCAATGAATTGAATAACAAAAAAACGGGAAAAATATTCTGAATACCTAATATTTATTACATACGAAAATACGTGGGTAATGGATATTATATCACTCGATTGAAAAAAAAACCCACAGGTGATTTTATTATCTAATACACTAATCCACATATTACGAACGGAAATCCGTGAGAAATGAAAAATTATATTGAGTGATGAAAATTAAGCATCCGTGAATAATATATATTACATCACTAGTAAAGAAAGAAATAGCAAAAATTCAAAAAATAAATAATAACTCACGATAGTAAATAAAAAAGTATTGTTTTTTCCACTTAATAATAAATTGGACAAATGGCAATCTACTGATTACGTACCGAAATTCGTGAGTAATGAAAATTTCAACACTAACTAACAATAGAAAATCGGCTGGAAATGATTGATTTGTTTGTTTTTATAAATTGTTTATTACACACCAAATTACGTGAGAAATCAACAATATTACTCACGCTTATAGGCAGAGACAAGCAGCATTAAATTGACATAAATTTACGTTTTTTCAATGAATTAAATAACAAAAAAAAAAAAAAGAGAAAAGTATTATGAGTACTTTATATTTATTACACGCAAAAATGCGTGGGTAATGAATACTTATCACTCGATTGAAAAAAATAAAAGCCAGAGGTGATTATATTATCTAATACTCTAATCCACATATGTTGCACCTTACGAACGGAAATCCATGAGAAATGAAAAATTATACTGAGTAATGAAACTTATGTATCTGTGTGTAATAAATACGTAATCTCAAGCAGAAAATCTCAGTTGGAAAAAATCCAATAAATTGCTCATTACAAAGCCATGAGAAATCGACAAAATTACGATTTTACATTTGCCTTATTAGAAATTAATCTTTTATAACATAAAAAGCTATAAGAAATGGACCAAATTACTCACCTTATGATGTAAATCATGCACATCCTCTTCTAAGGAAGCATCTGAGTACATGTCATCGGCAGTGTCGCAAGTACTGCTTCTTCCTGACGAATTGAAACTGGAGCTGCGGTATAATTGACTGTAATAACTCATTTCTAAACAATCCGAAAAAAAAATTAAATTTTACCAAATTTTAACTCACCTTGCTAACGCATTTGATCCGAGTTGCCTTTTCCCATTGCTGTAACAAATAAATAAATGTCATAATGTAGATATTTATGTAAAAAAAATGACACTTCCTTAAAGGTGTGAATGATGTCAAAATGAACAAATAAAGTTTTACCTTTGAAACACGCCTACTGAGTTATAAGAAAACCATGCAAATAATCAAGTATGCGTCATCTACTGACACTGACCTCAGAGTTTGACTACTTGATTTATTAGAAAATGAAAAGTAGTGTTGCCACCTGTAAAATATGAAAAAATTTACTTACTGTCTGAATGAACCCCATCTCCGATTTGGTAAATTATCTTGGTGGCTGGAAAAACAATTGGAAAATAAAAAACAAAATAAATAATGGAAAAATTACCTCGGTGAAGACCTTCTTAAACTTGTGCGTAACCATGCGTGTCGATTTATAGTAGAAGAAGGGCTTCTAGTTCTTATTCCGTCTCTGTAAAAAAATAAATATAATTTCTTCAATTGTTTCAAAATAACAATAATTGTTTAATAAACAGAAAGTAAATCAGAATTATTTCTTCAAACAAAAAGAGATGTTATCGACAATAATTTTGTCTTCTCACGCTTTACCAGTGAAAGTTGAATTTTGTATAAAATTTCTAACAACGATGACTCATTTCATCTTATGTAATTCTAATAAAAAGAACCGCTAGTTTTAGTACTGTTGGTTTTTTATGGTTTGTTTAGTTGGTACCAATTACCGTTATAAGGTTAGGACAAAAAATACAGGAAATCTATAACTTGGAATTAGAAATCGACAAAAATGGTCAAGTAGGCTAATGATATAATAATCGAAAAAGTAGAGCCAACTTTGACATGCAAAAACCAACCTGTAATCGTTTGGTCACTTTTTGTTGGCAACATTTTCATACAATTAATTTTATGGAAAATAATCAGTGCAGTCTTGCCAACTATCAACAATCAATATAATATCTAGGGAATTTTGTAACGATTGGTACATAGAAAGCAAACTGTGTGCATCAAGTAGGCTATATCTAAACGGCCCTTTAATATATCTGAAGTGTGCAACTGATTGTAAAATTTAATTTCAATGATCGACCATTATGCAGATTAATAAAAAACAGAGAATCGTAAAAATATTAAAAAAATCAGTACTACCAACTAAAAAATCAGTAACAAAAATAAACAATCAACAAATTGCATAAAAAACACTAACTTCGTCATCATTTAGTATATTTAGTTTAAGACCAAAAACATAATGTCAATCTTGAATAAAAAAAAAATACTAAATTCATTGTGATAAAAATCAATGCTCTTAATCACCTTTTTCCATGCTTCAAAAAAGGAATGTACATTTTAATTAATATGAAAAAAACTACCACTTTTTTTGTGTTTAACTTACCCTAAATTTCTATCGCCTACAATTCCTGAATCCGCATCAATATCTCCATTTTCGCCATTCCATTCGTAATTCTCACCATCCGATAATGATGAACACTGACTTTTACTAACATCGACTTGACGAGGACTGTCTGGTGGATTTAAAAGAAAACTAGGTTCCGGACCTGCGCTACCGCCGTTTCCTATTGTTGTCGATTCAGTCATGGTAGGCGACATCATGCTCTCTATAATAATAATAATAATAAAAAAAAAGCGTCGATTACTATGATTAAACAGAATACGAAAACATGAATACGGCTCTGTCGAAACAGACCTACTAGATTTATAATAAACATAATAGCAAATGTTATTTGAAGCAAAAATTATCTTGTTTTCTTTTAACTGTTAATTTTTACGTTTTAATTACAATTGGAATAACTGTAAATACGTTTAAAGACATTAAGTGATTGTTTTCATCTAGAGCTCTTTCACGTTTAATTTTTAAATTTAACACTAGACAAGTTGAGAATAATGATGATGATGATGATGATGATGATGAAGACAATTTAATGTTGTGTTTACAGTCATTTGATGGTCAATGAACTTACAAATTATTGATTCAAAGCTCTGGTTTATGTTTTAATAGAAATAATGATTTTTAATCAATTCGATTTCAACCAAAATGGGGGAATTTCGATTGAAACTTTTGTTGGCAATAAACTGTCACCACCAAACCAAATGTCAGTTTTAATATAATTTTATTCAGAAATCTAGTCACCATAATAACAGTAAATTCAACTTTTTATTTTAATAGTAACTAGATTTTATTAAAAATCTAAAAATTATGGAAAATAATTAATTTTTCGTCTCTATTTAATCTAAATACGGCTAAGTTTGGAATCTAGTGCGTTTGGAAAATTTTCAAAATGTACAGTTAGTAGCTGTATGAATGTCATAAATTATCAAATTGTTGACAAAATCTAGCAACCATGACATAAAAAAAAGTAATCTAATAACAATAAAACATAAAAGTTACTCATTATGGCAACCAGATTTTATTGAAAATTGTTAATAATCAAGTGTGCTGAAGAGTAGTTTCAGTTCCATTCAAGTTCATACAATTAATCAATAATTAAATTGAAATTCAGTGATTTTGGAAAATTATAAAAATGTATAGTCGCTTACAATATAAATGTCATGACCTATATAAATGAAAATTCAAAATTCAACTCTTCTAAATATTTTCAGTCACTTTTCACTATGACAACTAGATTTTGTTAAAATTATAAAGAATGAATCAAGTGTGCTGAAATTGAAAAATTATTAAAATGTTTACTCAGTTTTAGACTTTAGAGAATTTTAGAATAAGACTAAGCTTACTAGATCACATAGACTGAAAAAAAATCTAAATATAAATCAGTTTAAATTTTCCCGCCATTTTAGATTTTGTGTTATAACTTTTTTGTTTATTGATCGATTTTGATGATTCTTTTTTGTTAGTGGCAAGGCGAATGTGAAATTTCAAAATTCTTCCTAAAATGTCCAAATTTAATTTTTTTTTTGTTACCACTCCGAATATAAATTTTTCATTATTGAATTAATCTTTAATTCAATTTCTTTCTAACAAGATTACATTGCAACGATACCCTACAAGCAATCTAGAAAAAAAGTTCAAGGCTCAAATGTAATAAATAAAATCAAAAACTTCTGTCAAATAATCAAATTTTTGACATTTATATTTTCAAAAATAAATCTGTCAAAACAAAATGATACAAAGTTCATTCACATATCACAAATATGCAATAAAAATCTGTATTTATGATTTCGAACAATAACAAGTTGTACCACGACTCTGTACCAGTACGTGCCATGGTATAATTGAAAAGAGATAACACACAACATAGAGAATGTTAAAAACTCGCCGTCCTCGTTCTCAAAACCTTGTGTTTAAACATTCAAAATTAAGGAAATCAGTAATGTTAAACTAGGAAGAAAACTGTACTGTAATCAAATCGATAAGATACGCTTTTGTTCATTTGTTAAATTACATAATAAAAAAAAACAAATGAATAAAGACGCGTCGACACTATGTTTCTTTCCAATTCTATTTTTATCACACTTCCATGAATAGAACGCAAGTTTTAATTAAATTTTTCAAATAAAAGTGTAAATAATAATTAATTGTTGAAAGTCTCTTAATTAGTTCTACTCGATAAATAGAGCGTTTACAAATAGATGTCGCTACAAAAATTTCCGCTATTTTGACTGGTTGATATCTGATCACGTGTACCATCTGTCAGTAACCAAATATTATACACCCTCTTGACACAAAAAAAGAAAGTTTTAAATGAAACAAAAGATAAATCCATTATAGTTTCACTTTATGATAAAATGTTAAAACGTTTTGACCTACATCATTGTTTTCCATTTATTTTTATCATTTTTATCAAAAGAAAGTTGGGTTAGGTTTAATAGATTTTTGATAGGAATGAGCTTAATAACGTTTTGGACTATAACAAATGGCATTTAGAGATTTTTGTTTTGTTAAGTTGTCATTAAAAATAACCTACGTAATTTACATTTAGCATAACTATAGTTCAAACAATTGTAATAAAATCTTGAGTTTTGTTCATTTTTATAACAAAAAGGTAGAATTTTGTTATAAAAATGTTCGGTTTTAAAAAAATTTACAAATTTTTGTATTTTCCAGTCAATGACTTTTACTTGACAAAAATTGAAAAATGATATAATTTTTACTCACTTTTTGACCCAGATGGTTTCCTTATCACTAATAAACCCATTTAAACACTACTTTTACTGGTAAAAAAACAAAACTTTGAACTCTGTCTTTTAGGTTATTCTAGAAACACTGCCATAGCTACTTGATTCAATGATTGTCAACTTTTTTTTATTATTATAATTAATTAATTTTAGAGAAAATAACAATTAATAAACTGATAATAAACGGAAATAAAGTTTAAAAAGCTGAACGTTTATAATAAATAAAAAAACTGTTTCATCTTGATTACAATATCAATGAAGTTTGCAACAAATCTAAAAATTAAACAATAAACCTTGAGTTGAAGTTTGAAAATATCTAAATTATGTAAATACTTGTTGTTGATTCTTTTCAATCGAACTTGTACATTTTTGAAAATAAATTCTAGGAATTTTGTAACTGCCCCTGAGGTACACTTGACCTACCAACCACTCACCCTAAACCTACTCATATTTCACTTAATAGAACACTCATAAAAAAAGTTATTGTTCAAAACCATCAAATCCGTGCTTAATCTCTATCACTAAAACCAAAACACCGCTAATTTACTTTTTCCACTTTCATCAAAGTGAAACTAAACCGAAATTTAATTACACCTACAATCAACACCAACTCTTATTGTTTCTACAAAAAAATAATCAAACGATTTAAATTTCAATAAAACAGTAAATCTCTCCTCAATTCACTTTAACAACATTGAATAACAATTTTAATAATTTTATAATAAAATAAACCTACTCGTAGACATAATGTAATCATTATCAAATGTCAAATAAATCTAACCTACCTGAACGTAAATAAAAAAAGCAGATGTAAATTCCAGGTAGATGAAAAAAATCCAAAGCGAAAGTTAAAATCGTATTTAAATTTGTTTCAACACAAACATTCCACAATTTTGTAGTGATTTTTTTTAATTTGATTGGTGACAACACTTGATAGATTTTTACAATTAATCAACACACCTAATGGGTTATGGAAACGAACTGAAGAAGAGAATGGGAAGAATTCGACGGTGATGTTGCGAGAGTGCGCAGAAATGCTTTACACCTGACGCTAGAAGTTCTCAAAATGTTGAGTTTAGGAGGCACAAAAATTAACTAAAATCTATTATTGTTTCACAAATTTAATAGATAATTTCACATGTTTGGAGTTTTAAAGTCGTTTTATGTACTCAGTATGCAAAAAATAAACTATTTTCTCACAGATTTCTTCAAGCTTGAAAAGCGGATGTTCTAAGTGTCTTTCTGTATTATGTAAGCTATCATATAACGACAACCACGTCCGTTCTTAACTAAAGTGCATCCAATTATAACCACTTCCAGTCTCAACCGTCGTTGGAGAGGAAATTATCGACACAAAGAATACGCCAAGATTTTTTCGAAAATTTCAATAATAAAACTGATTACTATACTAATTAATGATAAATATTAAAGAAAGTACAAATTTCTCTCTAATTAAAAATGCATTTCTCATTATTTTAATTAAAATATTCAAGTGCTAATTGTAAGGTATAACTGGTTGCCTATACTATAACTTACTTTCTAATAATTTTAAGTGATGCTTTCGTTCTTGGATTGTTTGGCGTCTCCGTAAAGCACGAATTCCAATACAGAATTCTTTAAATGATAGAGTTCCATATCCATTTGGATCCAGTTCAACAAGGATATTGTTGATTTCCTAAATTATATAAAATTAATGAATAAATTAGAAATTGTTGATGAGATTTAAAAATAGCGCGTTTAATTAAAACAATTATTTACTTAAATTATCATTTGCAACCTAGTTTTTGTGTTTTAAGGAGTAAGCAGGGTAATTGTTATAATCCACTTTCTATAGTAATTATTTTATGGAAATTGTAAAAAGTGAGTAAATTGAAAATAATATTAGTAGTAATATCAGTTTTAATGTGATTATGTGCGGTTTAATGCATTAAAATTGTAAAATTGCATTTAAAAATAATAGATTAGGCAGCACACTATACAGAGAATAATACGGTAATATGGTGTTGCCTATACTTTAGGCTGATGGTTGAAATTTTTGAAAATTTGTAACTTTCTGTGTCAATTCCAACTAAAAATTACAATAAATTCCACAAAATCTCCCAACTGTGAAACTTGGTAAATCACCGGATGTCATATGTTGTAACCATTAAACGATTAGTCATAAAATTCCTATCACTTATTATAATAATAAAATAATAATAATTACCTGTAAATCAGTTTCTTGTCCTGCATAATTGCTAGCTAATTCTTGCAAATATTCGATTTTAATTCGTCCGTTTCTGTCCGGTTCGCACAATTTAAACACTGTCATTAATTGTTTAATTGATAAAAAATTTGTTTGATCACTGAACATTTTTTTCCATTTTGATTTGAAACTAAAGTTTTTATTTTCAATGATGCGCGATTCAAAAAATTAGTACCGTCAATGGCCAAGCACTCGATGGTACTACTGTAAAAGTGTACGCGTTTTCCGCATGGTGGTAACGTTTCCGGACTTCGTAATTACGGATGTCCTTGCAATGGAAGAAGACAACCGACACATTGCCAAACAAAATTTTTCGAATGGAAAACTTTGTGGGAATGGAGTGGTAGGATTTAATGATTTGTTTAATTTTAAAGAGAATTGGGTTAGGAAGATCTTTAGCGATTTATTCATTTAGGATTAATTTGATAAAAATTTTAATTTGGTTTGGTGTCTTTCTCTTTTAACGTATAAGTGGGATTTTGCATTGAATTATGATTATATTAATGATAAATCTATGCTGATTGTGTTGTTGACATCAGGTAGTGTTTTTATGGTGTGAATGTGCGTATTTTTTGGCGTTTTTTATGCTTATTTTAGAGAATTAATTATTGGTTGTAGTTTTTATTGTATCTTTGAATGTTTTCATAATATTGAGATAAATCTTAGATTAAATTAATCCTCGAAGTGTTCTCCATTTTTCGAGTATTTTTTTATGTCTTAGTTTTGAATCATTTGGATGGAATCGAGCGCCAAACGTCGCTTTTCAAACCGAAAACTCAAAAATAGAGACGCTGAAATTTGGAAGTCGGTAGTGTCACTGTTTTTAGAGTCAGGACCATGAGATTTGACACGTTGATAGAGCCTCAAAAAGGCTACAAAATGAGTGCTATATCATTGCTCAATAACAACTAGAATCTTGGGTAATGACTCGAACATTTTCGAAAAACACAAAATTAAAAAAATTTAAATATTAGTCAATAAATTGAAATTTTTTTAATTGGGCTTCAATCTGATTAAATTGTACTATTTTTATGTAAAACTTTCAAAATTAATGGGAAAATACTAAAATTTGTGGTTACAATTCTTCGTCCAATATTTTTGGTTAGGACAATTTCTGGTGTTTTTGATTGTAGCTCTGTCAGTTTTCATAATATTGAAACAAATCTTAGATTAAATTAATCCTCGAAGTGTTCTTCATTTTTCGAGTATTTTTTTATGTCTTAGTTTTGAATCATTTGGATGGAATCGAGCGCCAAACGTCGCTTTTCAAACCGAAAACTCAAAAATAGAGACGCTGAAATTTGGAAGTCGGTAGTGTCACTGTTTTTAGAGTCAGGACCATGAGATTTGACACGTTGATAGAGCCTCAAAAAGGCTACAAAATGAGTGCTATATCATTGCTCAATAGCAACTAGAATCTTGGGTAATGACTCGAACATTTTCAAAAAACACAAAAATAAAAAATTTGAATATTAATCAATAAATTGAATTTTTTTTCAATTGGGCTTCAATCTGATTGAATTGTACTATTTTTATGTGAAACTTTCAAAATTAATGGGAAAATACTAAAATTTGTGGTTAAAATTCTTCGTCCAATATTTTTGGTTAGGACAATTTCTGGTGTTTTTGATTGTAGCTCTGTCAGTTTTCATAATATTGAAACAAATCTTAGATTAAATTAATCCTCGAAGTGTTCTTCATTTTTCGAGTATTTTCTTATGTCTTAGTTTTGAATCATTTGGATGGAATCGAGCGCCAAACGTCGCTTTTCAAACCGAAAACTCAAAAATAGAGACGCTGAAATTTGGAAGTCGGTAGTGTCACTGTTTTTAGAGTCAGGACCATGAGATTTGACACGTTGATAGAGCCTCAAAAAGGCTACAAAATGAGTGCTATATCATTGCTCAATAGCAACTAGAATCTTGGGTAATGACTCGAACATTTTCGAAAAACACAAAATTAAAAAAATTTAAATATTAGTCAATAAATTGAAATTTTTTTAATTGGGCTTCAATCTGATTGAATTGTACTATTTTTATGTGAAACTTTCAAAATTAATGGGAAAATACTAAAATTTGTGGTTAAAATTCTTCGTCCAATATTTTTGGTTAGGACAATTTCTGGTGTTTTTGATTGTAGCTCTGTCAGTTTTCATAATATTGAAACAAATCTTAGATTAAATTAATCCTCGAAGTGTTCTTCATTTTTCGAGTATTTTCTTATGTCTTAGTTTTGAATCATTTGGATGGAATCGAGCGCCAAACGTCGCTTTTCAAACCGAAAACTCAAAAATAGAGACGCTGAAATTTGGAAGTCGGTAGTGTCGTTATTTTTAGAGTCAGGACCATGAGATGTGACACGTTGATAGAGCCTCAAAAAAGCTACAAAATGAGTGCTATATCATTGCTCAATAGCAACTAGAATCTTGGGTAATGACTCGAACATTTTCGAAAAACACAAAATTAAAAAAATTTAAATATTAGTCAATAAATTGAAATTTTTTTAATTGGGCTTCAATCTGATTGAATTGTACTATTTTTATGTGAAACTTTCAAAATTAATGGGAAAATACTAAAATTTGTGGTTACAATTCTTCGTCCAATATTTTTGGTTAGGACAATTTCTGGTGTTTTTGATTGTAGCTCTGTCAGTTTTCATAATATTGAAACAAATCTTAGATTAAATTAATCCTCGAAGTGTTCTTCATTTTTCGAGTATTTTCTTATGTCTTAGTTTTGAATCATTTGGATGGAATCGAGCGCCAAACGTCGCTTTTCAAACCGAAAACTCAAAAATAGAGACGCTGAAATTTGGAAGTCGGTAGTGTCGTTATTTTTAGAGTCAGGACCATGAGATGTGACACGTTGATAGAGCCTCAAAAAAGCTACAAAATGAGTGCTATATCATTGCTCAATAGCAACTAGAATCTTGGGTAATGACTCGAACATTTTCGAAAAACACAAAATTAAAAAAATTTAAATATTAGTCAATAAATTGAAATTTTTTTAATTGGGCTTCAATCTGATTGAATTGTACTATTTTTATGTGAAACTTTCAAAATTAATGGGAAAATACTAAAATTTGTGGTTACAATTCTTCGTCCAATATTTTTGGTTAGGACAATTTCTGGTGTTTTTGATTGTAGCTCTGTCAGTTTTCATAATATTGAAACAAATCTTAGATTAAATTAATCCTCGAAGTGTTCTTCATTTTTCGAGTATTTTCTTATGTCTTAGTTTTGAATCATTTGGATGGAATCGAGCGCCAAACGTCGCTTTTCAAACCGAAAACTCAAAAATAGAGACGCTGAAATTTGGAAGTCGGTAGTGTCGTTATTTTTAGAGTCAGGACCATGAGATGTGACACGTTGATAGAGCCTCAAAAAAGCTACAAAATGAGTGCTATATCATTGCTCAATAGCAACTAGAATCTTGGGTAATGACTCGAACATTTTCGAAAAACACAAAATTAAAAAAATTTAAATATTAGTCAATAAATTGAAATTTTTTTAATTGGGCTTCAATCTGATTGAATTGTACTATTTTTATGTGAAACTTTCAAAATTAATGGGAAAATACTAAAATTTGTGGTTACAATTCTTCGTCCAATATTTTTGGTTAGGACAATTTCTGGTGTTTTTGATTGTAGCTCTGTCAGTTTTCATAATATTGAAACAAATCTTAGATTAAATTAATCCTCGAAGTGTTCTTCATTTTTCGAGTATTTTCTTATGTCTTAGTTTTGAATCATTTGGATGGAATCGAGCGCCAAACGTCGCTTTTCAAACCGAAAACTCAAAAATAGAGACGCTGAAATTTGGAAGTCGGTAGTGTCGTTATTTTTAGAGTCAGGACCATGAGATGTGACACGTTGATAGAGCCTCAAAAAAGCTACAAAATGAGTGCTATATCATTGCTCAATAGCAACTAGAATCTTGGGTAATGACTCGAACATTTTCGAAAAACACAAAATTAAAAAAATTTAAATATTAGTCAATAAATTGAAATTTTTTTAATTGGGCTTCAATCTGATTGAATTGTACTATTTTTATGTGAAACTTTCAAAATTAATGGGAAAATACTAAAATTTGTGGTTACAATTCTTCGTCCAATATTTTTGGTTAGGACAATTTCTGGTGTTTTTGATTGTAGCTCTGTCAGTTTTCATAATATTGAAACAAATCTTAGATTAAATTAATCCTCGAAGTGTTCTTCATTTTTCGAGTATTTTCTTATGTCTTAGTTTTGAATCATTTGGATGGAATCGAGCGCCAAACGTCGCTTTTCAAACCGAAAACTCAAAAATAGAGACGCTGAAATTTGGAAGTCGGTAGTGTCACTGTTTTTAGAGTCAGGACCATGAGATTTGACACGTTGATAGAGCCTCAAAAAGGCTACAAAATGAGTGCTATATCATTGCTCAATAGCAACTAGAATCTTGGGTAATGACTCGAACATTTTCAAAAAACACAAAAATAAAAAATTTGAATATTAATCAATAAATTGAATTTTTTTTCAATTGGGCTTCAATCTGATTGAATTGTACTATTTTTATGTGAAACTTTCAAAATTAATGGGAAAATACTAAAATTTGTGGTTACAATTCTTCGTCCAATATTTTTGGTTAGGACAATTTCTGGTGTTTTTGATTGTAGCTCTGTCAGTTTTCATAATATTGAAACAAATCTTAGATTAAATTAATCCTCGAAGTGTTCTTCATTTTTCGAGTATTTTCTTATGTCTTAGTTTTGAATCATTTGGATGGAATCGAGCGCCAAACGTCGCTTTTCAAACCGAAAACTCAAAAATAGAGACGCTGAAATTTGGAAGTCGGTAGTGTCACTGTTTTTAGAGTCAGGACCATGAGATTTGACACGTTGATAGAGCCTCAAAAAGGCTACAAAATGAGTGCTATATCATTGCTCAATAGCAACTAGAATCTTGGGTAATGACTCGAACATTTTCGAAAAACACAAAATTAAAAAAATTTAAATATTAGTCAATAAATTGAAATTTTTTTAATTGGGCTTCAATCTGATTGAATTGTACTATTTTTATGTGAAACTTTCAAAATTAATGGGAAAATACTAAAATTTGTGGTTAAAATTCTTCGTCCAATATTTTTGGTTAGGACAATTTCTGGTGTTTTTGATTGTAGCTCTGTCAGTTTTCATAATATTGAAACAAATCTTAGATTAAATTAATCCTCGAAGTGTTCTTCATTTTTCGAGTATTTTCTTATGTCTTAGTTTTGAATCATTTGGATGGAATCGAGCGCCAAACGTCGCTTTTCAAACCGAAAACTCAAAAATAGAGACGCTGAAATTTGGAAGTCGGTAGTGTCGTTATTTTTAGAGTCAGGACCATGAGATGTGACACGTTGATAGAGCCTCAAAAAAGCTACAAAATGAGTGCTATATCATTGCTCAATAGCAACTAGAATCTTGGGTAATGACTCGAACATTTTCGAAAAACACAAAATTAAAAAAATTTAAATATTAGTCAATAAATTGAAATTTTTTTAATTGGGCTTCAATCTGATTGAATTGTACTATTTTTATGTGAAACTTTCAAAATTAATGGGAAAATACTAAAATTTGTGGTTACAATTCTTCGTCCAATATTTTTGGTTAGGACAATTTCTGGTGTTTTTGATTGTAGCTCTGTCAGTTTTCATAATATTGAAACAAATCTTAGATTAAATTAATCCTCGAAGTGTTCTTCATTTTTCGAGTATTTTCTTATGTCTTAGTTTTGAATCATTTGGATGGAATCGAGCGCCAAACGTCGCTTTTCAAACCGAAAACTCAAAAATAGAGACGCTGAAATTTGGAAGTCGGTAGTGTCACTGTTTTTAGAGTCAGGACCATGAGATTTGACACGTTGATAGAGCCTCAAAAAGGCTACAAAATGAGTGCTATATCATTGCTCAATAGCAACTAGAATCTTGGGTAATGACTCGAACATTTTCGAAAAACACAAAAATAAAAAATTTGAATATTAATCAATAAATTGAATTTTTTTTCAATTGGGCTTCAATCTGATTAAATTGTACTATTTTTATGTAAAACTTTCAAAATTAATGGGAAAATACTAAAATTTGTGGTTACAATTCTTCGTCCAATATTTTTGGTTAGGACAATTTCTGGTGTTTTTGATTGTAGCTCTGTCAGTTTTCATAATATTGAAACAAATCTTAGATTAAATTAATCCTCGAAGTGTTCTTCATTTTTCGAGTATTTTCTTATGTCTTAGTTTTGAATCATTTGGATGGAATCGAGCGCCAAACGTCGCTTTTCAAACCGAAAACTCAAAAATAGAGACGCTGAAATTTGGAAGTCGGTAGTGTCGTTATTTTTAGAGTCAGGACCATGAGATTTGACACGTTGATAGAGCCTCAAAAAGGCTACAAAATGAGTGCTATATCATTGCTCAATAGCAACTAGAATCTTGGGTAATGACTCGAACATTTTCAAAAAACACAAAAATAAAAAATTTGAATATTAATCAATAAATTGAATTTTTTTTCAATTGGGCTTCAATCTGATTAAATTGTACTATTTTTATGTAAAACTTTCAAAATTAATGGGAAAATACTAAAATTTGTGGTTACAATTCTTCGTCCAATATTTTTGGTTAGGACAATTTCTGGTGTTTTTGATTGTAGCTCTGTCAGTTTTCATAATATTGAAACAAATCTTAGATTAAATTAATCCTCGAAGTGTTCTTCATTTTTCGAGTATTTTTTTATGTCTTAGTTTTGAATCATTTGGATGGAATCGAGCGCCAAACGTCGCTTTTCAAACCGAAAACTCAAAAATAGAGACGCTGAAATTTGGAAGTCGGTAGTGTCACTGTTTTTAGAGTCAGGACCATGAGATTTGACACGTTGATAGAGCCTCAAAAAGGCTACAAAATGAGTGCTATATCATTGCTCAATAGCAACTAGAATCTTGGGTAATGACTCGAACATTTTCGAAAAACACAAAATTAAAAAAATTTAAATATTAGTCAATAAATTGAAATTTTTTTAATTGGGCTTCAATCTGATTGAATTGTACTATTTTTATGTGAAACTTTCAAAATTAATGGGAAAATACTAAAATTTGTGGTTACAATTCTTCGTCCAATATTTTTGGTTAGGACAATTTCTGGTGTTTTTGATTGTAGCTCTGTCAGTTTTCATAATATTGAAACAAATCTTAGATTAAATTAATCCTCGAAGTGTTCTTCATTTTTCGAGTATTTTCTTATGTCTTAGTTTTGAATCATTTGGATGGAATCGAGCGCCAAACGTCGCTTTTCAAACCGAAAACTCAAAAATAGAGACGCTGAAATTTGGAAGTCGGTAGTGTCACTGTTTTTAGAGTCAGGACCATGAGATTTGACACGTTGATAGAGCCTCAAAAAGGCTACAAAATGAGTGCTATATCATTGCTCAATAACAACTAGAATCTTGGGTAATGACTCGAACATTTTCAAAAAACACAAAAATAAAAAATTTGAATATTAATCAATAAATTGAATTTTTTTCAATTGGGCTTCAATCTGATTGAATTGTACTATTTTTATGTAAAACTTTCAAAATTAATGGGAAAATACTAAAATTTGTGGTTAAAATTCTTCGTCCAATATTTTTGGTTAGGACAATTTCTGGTGTTTTTGATTGTAGCTCTGTCAGTTTTCATAATATTGAAACAAAACTTGGATTAAATTAATCCTCGAAGTGTTCTTCATTTTTCGAGTATTTTTCTATGTCTTAGTTTTGAGTCATTTGGATGGAATCGAGCGCCAAACATCGCTTTGAAACCGAAAACTTAAAAATAGAGACGCTGAGATTTGGAAGTCGGTAGTGTCGTTGTTTTTAGAGTCAGGACCATGAGATTTGACACGTTGATAGAGCCTCAAAAAAGCTACAAAATGAGTACTATATCATTGCTCAATAGCAACTAGAATCTTGGGTAATGACTCGAACATTTTCAAAAAACACAAAAATAAAAAATTTGAATATTAATCAATAAATTGAATTTTTTTCAATTGGGCTTCAATCTGATTGAATTGTACTATTTTTATGTGAAACTTTCAAAATTAATGGGAAAATACTAAAATTTGTGGTTACAATTCTTCGTCCAATATTTTTGGTTAGGACAATTTCTGGTGTTTTTGATTGTAGCTCTGTCAGTTTTCATAATATTGAAACAAATCTTAGATTAAATTAATCCTCGAAGTGTTCTTCATTTTTCGAGTATTTTCTTATGTCTTAGTTTTGAATCATTTGGATGGAATCGAGCGCCAAACGTCGCTTTTCAAACCGAAAACTCAAAAATAGAGACGCTGAAATTTGGAAGTCGGTAGTGTCACTGTTTTTAGAGTCAGGACCATGAGATTTGACACGTTGATAGAGCCTCAAAAAGGCTACAAAATGAGTGCTATATCATTGCTCAATAGCAACTAGAATCTTGGGTAATGACTCGAACATTTTCGAAAAACACAAAAATAAAAAATTTGAATATTAATCAATAAATTGAATTTTTTTTCAATTGGGCTTCAATCTGATTAAATTGTACTATTTTTATGTAAAACTTTCAAAATTAATGGGAAAATACTAAAATTTGTGGTTACAATTCTTCGTCCAATATTTTTGGTTAGGACAATTTCTGGTGTTTTTGATTGTAGCTCTGTCAGTTTTCATAATATTGAAACAAATCTTAGATTAAATTAATCCTCGAAGTGTTCTTCATTTTTCGAGTATTTTCTTATGTCTTAGTTTTGAATCATTTGGATGGAATCGAGCGCCAAACGTCGCTTTTCAAACCGAAAACTCAAAAATAGAGACGCTGAAATTTGGAAGTCGGTAGTGTCGTTATTTTTAGAGTCAGGACCATGAGATTTGACACGTTGATAGAGCCTCAAAAAGGCTACAAAATGAGTGCTATATCATTGCTCAATAGCAACTAGAATCTTGGGTAATGACTCGAACATTTTCAAAAAACACAAAAATAAAAAATTTGAATATTAATCAATAAATTGAATTTTTTTCAATTGGGCTTCAATCTGATTGAATTGTACTATTTTTATGTGAAACTTTCAAAATTAATGGGAAAATACTAAAATTTGTGGTTACAATTCTTCGTCCAATATTTTTGGTTAGGACAATTTCTGGTGTTTTTGATTGTAGCTCTGTCAGTTTTCATAATATTGAAACAAATCTTAGATTAAATTAATCCTCGAAGTGTTCTTCATTTTTCGAGTATTTTCTTATGTCTTAGTTTTGAATCATTTGGATGGAATCGAGCGCCAAACGTCGCTTTTCAAACCGAAAACTCAAAAATAGAGACGCTGAAATTTGGAAGTCGGTAGTGTCACTGTTTTTAGAGTCAGGACCATGAGATTTGACACGTTGATAGAGCCTCAAAAAGGCTACAAAATGAGTGCTATATCATTGCTCAATAGCAACTAGAATCTTGGGTAATGACTCGAACATTTTCGAAAAACACAAAAATAAAAAATTTGAATATTAATCAATAAATTGAATTTTTTTTCAATTGGGCTTCAATCTGATTAAATTGTACTATTTTTATGTAAAACTTTCAAAATTAATGGGAAAATACTAAAATTTGTGGTTACAATTCTTCGTCCAATATTTTTGGTTAGGACAATTTCTGGTGTTTTTGATTGTAGCTCTGTCAGTTTTCATAATATTGAAACAAATCTTAGATTAAATTAATCCTCGAAGTGTTCTTCATTTTTCGAGTATTTTCTTATGTCTTAGTTTTGAATCATTTGGATGGAATCGAGCGCCAAACGTCGCTTTTCAAACCGAAAACTCAAAAATAGAGACGCTGAAATTTGGAAGTCGGTAGTGTCGTTATTTTTAGAGTCAGGACCATGAGATTTGACACGTTGATAGAGCCTCAAAAAGGCTACAAAATGAGTGCTATATCATTGCTCAATAGCAACTAGAATCTTGGGTAATGACTCGAACATTTTCAAAAAACACAAAAATAAAAAATTTGAATATTAATCAATAAATTGAATTTTTTTTCAATTGGGCTTCAATCTGATTAAATTGTACTATTTTTATGTAAAACTTTCAAAATTAATGGGAAAATACTAAAATTTGTGGTTACAATTCTTCGTCCAATATTTTTGGTTAGGACAATTTCTGGTGTTTTTGATTGTAGCTCTGTCAGTTTTCATAATATTGAAACAAATCTTAGATTAAATTAATCCTCGAAGTGTTCTTCATTTTTCGAGTATTTTTTTATGTCTTAGTTTTGAATCATTTGGATGGAATCGAGCGCCAAACGTCGCTTTTCAAACCGAAAACTCAAAAATAGAGACGCTGAAATTTGGAAGTCGGTAGTGTCACTGTTTTTAGAGTCAGGACCATGAGATTTGACACGTTGATAGAGCCTCAAAAAGGCTACAAAATGAGTGCTATATCATTGCTCAATAGCAACTAGAATCTTGGGTAATGACTCGAACATTTTCGAAAAACACAAAATTAAAAAAATTTAAATATTAGTCAATAAATTGAAATTTTTTTAATTGGGCTTCAATCTGATTGAATTGTACTATTTTTATGTGAAACTTTCAAAATTAATGGGAAAATACTAAAATTTGTGGTTACAATTCTTCGTCCAATATTTTTGGTTAGGACAATTTCTGGTGTT
The DNA here is from genome assembly GCA_030157265.1 of Latheticus oryzae. Taxonomy (NCBI): domain Eukaryota; kingdom Metazoa; phylum Arthropoda; class Insecta; order Coleoptera; family Tenebrionidae; genus Latheticus; species Latheticus oryzae. The sequence continues at coordinate 27,329,079 of CM058048.1, read as the reverse complement.
TTTGATTGTAGCTCTGTCAGTTTTCATAATATTGAAACAAATCTTAGATTAAATTAATCCTCGAAGTGTTCTTCATTTTTCGAGTATTTTCTTATGTCTTAGTTTTGAATCATTTGGATGGAATCGAGCGCCAAACGTCGCTTTTCAAACCGAAAACTCAAAAATAGAGACGCTGAAATTTGGAAGTCGGTAGTGTCACTGTTTTTAGAGTCAGGACCATGAGATTTGACACGTTGATAGAGCCTCAAAAAGGCTACAAAATGAGTGCTATATCATTGCTCAATAACAACTAGAATCTTGGGTAATGACTCGAACATTTTCAAAAAACACAAAAATAAAAAATTTGAATATTAATCAATAAATTGAATTTTTTTCAATTGGGCTTCAATCTGATTGAATTGTACTATTTTTATGTAAAACTTTCAAAATTAATGGGAAAATACTAAAATTTGTGGTTAAAATTCTTCGTCCAATATTTTTGGTTAGGACAATTTCTGGTGTTTTTGATTGTAGCTCTGTCAGTTTTCATAATATTGAAACAAAACTTGGATTAAATTAATCCTCGAAGTGTTCTTCATTTTTCGAGTATTTTTCTATGTCTTAGTTTTGAGTCATTTGGATGGAATCGAGCGCCAAACATCGCTTTGAAACCGAAAACTTAAAAATAGAGACGCTGAGATTTGGAAGTCGGTAGTGTCGTTGTTTTTAGAGTCAGGACCATGAGATTTGACACGTTGATAGAGCCTCAAAAAAGCTACAAAATGAGTACTATATCATTGCTCAATAGCAACTAGAATCTTGGGTAATGACTCGAACATTTTCAAAAAACACAAAATCAAAAAAATTCAAATATTAGTCAATGAATTGAAATTTTTTCAATTGGGCTTCAATCTGATTAAATTGTACTATTTTTATATAAAACTTTCAAAATTAATGGGAAAATACTAAAATTTGTGGTTACAATTCTTCGTCCAATATTTTTGGTTAGGACAATTTCTGGTGTTTTTGATTGTAGCTCTGTCAGTTTTTATAATATTGAAACAAATCTTAGATTAAATTAATCCTCGAAGTGTTCTTCATTTTTCGAGTATTTTTCTATGTCTTAGTTTTGAGTCATTTGGATGGAATCGAGCGCCAAACGTCGCTTTTCAAACCAAAAACTCAAAACCATGAGATTTGGCACGTTGATAGAGCCTCAAAAAGGCTACAAAATGTTAATTAATGTTTTAAAATTTTTCAAATCGGCTTTAAATCACATTGATTTGTACAATTTCATTCTAATTTTTGATCTAATGATTGAAATTTAGCGCCAAAACCAAAGTCTGTAGTTTTTAGTTCAAGACTACAGAAAACTGTAATTCTGAAATGGGCTTTTCCACAAAATTCCAAACCAACAATTCCACTCCAAATGGTGCATGTTTGTACTATTATCCATATCGAAAACCCATTTTTTTTTTCCAAAACAAGCGCCACCTGTAGTTGTTTGTCTGATTTGGTAAAAGGGTGCGACTGTGTAACGGCGCGCGTGAGGCTCGTCAGTGTGTCCCGGCCGGCTATTGATTGCAGGAGCGCGCAGTGCCGAGCCACAGCCCGTGTGGTACCTGTCCTGTGTTGTCCCGTGTGTTCATTTGGGGCGTCACCACATACACAACAGTGGTACACAAGAGCTGGTCGTGGATCGGGCAGTGGTGCGTGCAGAGTGCGAGAATGTGACATTAAACGAACGAAGGGTGGACGAGGAACGGACCGAAAAAGTGCCATCCTCTGCAGGTAAACATTCTCTTTCCATTCAATAAAAATATAACATTAGGGTTACGCCCTTAATTATTAATTAGTTGGAATTTTTGAATAAAATAACCCGGCGCATCCGCCAAAATTCTACAAAGATTTGTTGGTTTCGTGGAATTTGGAAAACGCAACTGCGTGACAATTAGTTGACCGAAAAAGAGAGAGAGTGTTGGGTTGACTTTCTGCGGGTTATAACAATGTCTGTGGCGATAGAAATTGATGGAAAAATGCATCAACTTTGACCTTTTTATTTGCAATTTATAATAGCGACTGCAGCATACAAATTCTTCGTTGTTTGTACTTTGTTTCTATTAAATTCTTCCAACTGTGTCAATTTTGAGTTAAATTTTCAATGACCTTGGAATTATTTACAATTGTTGATTATATAAAGAGTTATTTGATCAAAGTGTCTAAAGTTAGAATTTCAGACTGATATTTAATTAAATATTAAAATATTCATTTGTAATTCGAATTTCTAGTAACGTTAGTTTTTTACTATCACTCTACAAATTTTTATGTTGGTATTAAAATAATATTAATAAACAAAATTGTTTGAAATTTTGGTTTTAAATGCAAAACGATTTCTTCTTGAAACTTTTTAAATTGAGAGAAAATTGGTGTTTCACTTCAAATTTCTAGTGTTTTTGTTTTTGAGTTGGTACTAGTTTAGTAACAAATTTTCTATGCCCGACTTTAAAAATCAATTTATTCTGTTTTTGGGCTTTAAAAAAGAAACATTAAAGCTTGCATTTATTATTTTTCTTTAGTCTACGACGTTTAGAATTGCTATCCACTGATTTATTGTGAAAAATGATAAGTTGTATTCTATAACATATTTAATAATAGATTGAACTAATTATCAATAAAAATCTACATTTGGCGTTTAATTTTTGTTTGAAAATTAAGATTTGTGATTTTTTTCAATTAAATTTAGTTTTTTTAATTGTTGTAAGTTTGGATGTTGGTAACAGTCTTGTTGCAAAAGTGTCAATCACTAAATTCGTTCAAATTTGTAACCACAGTAAAATGCTATCGATATGTCCAAATTTACATAAATTACCAGTTTTTTTTATTGTTTTAATGAATTTCTAAAAATTGTGAGTTATAAAAATCAACAATTTAAGAATCAATAAACCAAATTTAGTTTTTTAATTGTTGTAAAGTTAGCACTCGGTTACAAAAATGTCAATTGCTGTTTTTGAAGTGAATACGTGAGAAAAGTGTCTGAAAAAGTCCAAATTTGCATAAACAACCACAGGATTTATCATTTCAATGGATTTTCCAACTTATTCAATGACAGTTAAACGTAAGTTATCACCATTTTATTTATTATCAATTTATTTACTTACCAAGTTATTACCAATTGCTGGCTATAAATCGTAATATTTATGTATTTATCAAGTTTTAACTTTAAAAATTGCAAATTGTTAATAGAAAAATCTCCAAATTTTGTTGTTCTTAAACACTCTTGGAATTAACCAATCAAATCGCGGCGGTTTTTTCAAAATTTGGTGTATTTAGTGTGGCCTATCAATCAGGCGTTTTAACATAATAACATTGTCAAGGTTTCTGTGTTATATAGTAAAAGAAGTGCGTCTCATATTTCTGTCATTTAAAAGACAAAACTTTATTAGAAAAATACAACACTTATTTATTTGATGCTAATAACGATTGAAACGATGGCGTCATTGTACTTAGTAAATCTTCAAACATTTCTTCTTTATTGGCAACTAAATCAGTTTCAACTTTGTTCGCTTTCAATTTAAACTCTTCCGATTTTTGATTAATCACTTCAGCATCTCCACATGGTGATTCTTTAATAATATTTTTATCAGAATCGTTAGTTTCAATTGATGAAATTGTTGTATCTCCTATTTCTAAAAATAAATTACTACGACTTGCTATAAATGGTTCTGATAATGTTTTCATTGAATTCGATCGTTTCATTATGTCACAATTTAATTTTTTCAATTCTTTTGCTACTTGTTCTTGAATTTTTTTCATTTCTTCTTGAATATCTTTTATTTCACGATCTCGAACTGCTAACATTGTAACAAATTTTTCTTTTTCCATTTTAAGCAAAGCCATATCGTATTCTAATCGTGCACAATTTTCTTCAGATTGTAATTTTTGTTTTTTTAATTCATCAACCAACTTCTTCAAATGATGCATTGATGGATTGTTTAAATCTTCAACTGTTCGATTCAATTTCGCTTCTAGATGCAACTTCTCATCTTCGGTATTTTTCAAAATTGTCGTTAAATCTTCCTAGAAAAAAATCAACAATAAAAGTGATTTTATTTAATCAAATTTTATACTTTTTCATCTTCTAATTCTTTTATTCTTCGACACAAAAATTCAATGTTTGATTTAGCTTCTTCCAGTTCTTGTTCAATCAAATCTTTTTCATTTTGAAGATTGCTACAAACCAATTCGAGTTGTTTGCAACCAGCTTCTAGTTTGTAAGTGTTTTCTTCCATTATTTTCTGGAATTTTTCGGTGTCTTCTTGGTATAGAGTTGGAGGTGTTTGGCATAATTTTGTTGCTTTTTCCTGAAAATTCTATTTTATTGATTGTTTTTAAAATTGAGACTTACTATTTTATCAGGACTGTGTAAAAGTGTTGTTATTTCAGGAGGAATTCGTTTTAGGGCATGTTGTATGTCAGCAACCATTTGTATAAGGTCTTGTTCATCTGGAACGAGAATAATTATGGGATTTCTTTGTATATCTCTTAACTCACCAGGCACTTTGCTTTGTATTTTGCTATGTAATTCTTTCGATAAAAAGTGAAGAGTTCGTAACGGATCAAAATTACTGAAATTCGACACTTTGTCTTTACTTTTGTTGTTTAAAAGTAGCTGTCCCCATGGTGCTTTTTTCTCGTTTTCTTGTCGATTTTTCGACGCTGATCTTGGTTTCAATTTTGTATCATTATTTGTAGTTTTTTGTGGTAAATTTGGTTTGGGTTTAATTCGTGGCGCAGGCATTGATATTGTTTGTCTATTCAACGTTGAAAATTTTTCATTATATCTTGGTGTAATTTTTTTCGACGCAATCACCGAATCTTGTTTCATCAACTTACTTAAATATTTTTCACAAGTAAAAGGTTCATTCGATTTCAGTCTATGACTCATTTCTGAACTTTAATTTTAATTAATAAAACTCAAAAAGACATCACTTTGAATTTTTACACTAATTTGACATTAGAGGTTAGAATTTACAAAGCTTGCTTTTTTTTTTAAATTAGATTGTAAGTATGCAACCAATAATGCATGATTGTTTAATGTGTAGTCGATGTTAATAAATAGAAATCGTGGGCGTCGTCTGCGTCGCCACACTACACTCTATCTTTCTTTCGATGCTTGGGCCCGGCCAACGTGCCGACGCCCATCGGTGGCGAAATTCTGACGTCATACATTTGGGTTACTATAGTAACGGGAAGAGTGACGACGTCATCGTCGGGAAGCCCGTTTCAGATTGTTACAATTATTAGTGTTGTAAATATGATAAGACGTGAAAAACGTACAGAAGAAAAGTAAATGTGAGTCTTTGTTAAATACCGTTCACTGGCAACAGCATATAAATATAAGCTTGAACTTTTCACTCGAGTTTAATATCGCAAAGTAATGTTTTGTATACACAGGGTGATATTTTAATGCGTTTTTTTTTTTTATTTAAATTTAAATTATTTTCAATTGAAAGAACCAACTTGTATTTGTGCTAAAAATTTTTCAGTTGAAAATCAGCTAAATAATTAGTCAGTAGATTGGTTGTCTCTGGCAAAGTTTTTAAGACTAATCCCCGGACTTTGCTCCGGTCTATTCATTAGGGATTCACTCCGATGCTCATTATTCATCTCTTACCCTTTCAAAGCCACGCCTTTTCCCAGCATTAGCTCAAAATGAGAGAAAGAACGAATGACTTTGACTTGTCCATTTTATAATTCAATAAAAATTGATAATTATTAGTTGATTCATAATTATGCAGCTTTCAACTTTTTTCGTTTTTTTTTTTTTCATACATATAAGGTGATTCACATAAATGGATTATGGATATATTCATTAACATAAGTTGGCATAATTTTTTAACTAGCTTGATGTTTTTTGATAAATTTCTAAATACATTTCATACTCACTATGTTATTGCTAATTTTAACCGTTTTCAAAATTTTTGACAGTTGACTCTTTTGATTAAAATCATTTGCGCCAAATAAATAAATTTTAGGATAATTCTAAACCAAGTATTAGCTGACTGATTGGAATAATATCTTAAAATAATATATAGGGTGGTTTATTTTTGATGGTTTTCATATGGTTCTAATATTGATACTTTCTCGTGCCAGTTTTTTGAGATAAATTTAAAGCTTCAATTAATTTGGCGCTGTTGTCTTTTGTTACAGCGCTTCTTTGATTTTCAGTTTTTAAACTTATTCACAATGTTAAAACTATTATTGATGCGAACAGAATGACCTAAAGTGAGAATTTTTCATGACTTCTCATTTTCGAGATATAAACTGAAGTTACATTTTTTTGAATGGGAAGCATAGTTGGCCATGATTTTGAAAAATTGTTTTTTTCTGTTTATAAGAATATATAGTTTAGGTTTGTTGACGTAAAAAATATTGAAAAGTTTTCGCTAAATAATTTAATGAAAAAATCATAGTCGCCTCTGCGAGAGGAAAGGATCAGAATTATTTCAAGAAATTGATTCAAAATTACATCTCTTTAGACAGAATAGCATGGAAGATTATGAATTTAGGAAAATTTGATTTTTTTCTATTTCTAAAAACTCTAGATTGATTAATGCTTTTCCAAAATTTTCAGTGCTTCATATTACTAAACTAAAAGTCAACTTTTGTTGTGAAAAATTTAGGTTTTGCATTGATAAAATTCAGTATACTCTTAGTTTTGATTTTTTCAATTTTTCTTTAATATTTTTTAGGTCTTAATTGATCAATTGATCAGTCAGATTGTTCTTAAATCGCAAAGTTTTTTTGTCGGATTGGCGTTACCAGTGGTTACCTTTTTTTAACTTCCGCTTATACCGGAAGTAGTTTTATGGCATTTTAAAATTGTTTATAAAATTCTAAAATAATTGATATTAATTGTAATTTTGTCAACTCTAACTGAAATTTTGACATTAATATTAATCACCGTGTATATGGAAATAAAATCAAAGTCTACTTATATGATAAAAACACTCAAATCAATAATTTAATATTGAAGTTATTTTCTCAAAGTCAAAAAATACATCAGATATTTTAAATTCGAGTAATTAATAATTTTGAAAATGTCAAATTTATTTTTGTTTTTTCAATTTGGTAACCTCAACTGTCATTGTAATGTCAACAAATTGATTGAATGCTGACATTCAGTTTGAGAAAAACACTCTATAAATGACACATTATTTTTAATACAAAAAGCGCCACCTTCAAAGTTGTCAAAAATAATACAGGGTGATTAACACAAAAAGTTCATTACAAGTTAATTACTATAAAACCGTATTTGAAATAATTGGATTTTTTGAAAGTTTTTGACATTTGACTAACTATTGAAAAATCAAATTCTCCGAATTCCTGTAAGACAGACAAATAAATTTTGGCGTGTTTATAGTCAAAATATTAGCCAATACAGAGATTACATTTTTTCTTTTTTTAATGTTAAACATTGGCTTCTAAATTATAACAAAACTAATTTTTTTCAAATGGAAACACCCTTTTTTATGTTAATTATGAAATTCTAAGATAGGAATATTGTCAATTTTTTGTTTTTATAAAGCTTGGAGTTCTATAATAAACAAAACCGTGCAAAAATTGAGAAAATTAGTAAAAAATCACTGCAAATAGAAGACAAATAGAAGTTGTTGAAATTTGACTGGAAGTTGATTGATGGCTTAAAAAAATTGAGTTTCCATTTGAAAAAATGAGTCTCGGTATAATTTTCAAGCCAATGTTTGAGGACAATTCTGTAACATACTGTACAGGGTGGTTCATTTTCGATGGTTTTCATATGTTTCTTATATATCTGACTATTGCAAAAAAACGAATAATACATTTTTAGTGATTTCAGTGAGTTTTTTAAGACAAATTTAATGCTCTAATTAGTTTCGCGCTACTGTCTTTTGTTTTGAAGTTATAGTGCTTTTTTGATTTTTTTCCATTTTCTGAAAACTGCTGTATTTTCTTCAGTTTTATTATTATTCAAAATCTGAAAACTGTTACTAATAAATATTTTTGCATAGAATAGAATGACGTAACTATTTTTCTTTGTTTTTTTTTTATTTTTCGAGATATAAAGTTACATATTTTCAAATGAAGCATAGTGGGCCATGTTTTCAAAAATATATATATATTTTTAACAATTCTTAATTTCTTGTTGGAAAAGTGTAAAGAATCATAGTAGTCTTTGGAAGCAAAAAAAAATCAAAGTCAAAATATCTTGATTCTTTATCTGCAAATCAAAGTGTTATGCTTTTTTATGTAAGAGATGGAAAATTATTAAAACTTTGGAAAATATGACATGATAGAATGTTCTAGGATTTGCAATAAAAATGCAAACACAGCTTCGAATTTGTTTTGAGAATTAGCCAGTGATAACGTCAATCCGACAAAAAGACTTTACGATTTAAGAACAATCTGATTGATCAATTGAGCATCAATCAAGACCTAAAGGATATTACAGAAAAATTGGAAAAATCAAAACTAAGAGAGTACTGCAATTTATCAATGCAAAATCTAAATTTTCCACAACAAAAATTGAGTTTTCAGGATATGAAGCACTGAAAATTTTGGAAAAGCATTAATCAATCTTGAGTTTTTAGAAATAGAAAAAAATCAAATTTTTCTAAATTCATAATCTCCCATGCTATTCTGTCTGAAATATTTCTGATCCTTTTCTCTCGCAGAGGCGACTATAATTTTTTCATCCAATTATTTAGCGAAAACTTGGAATTTTTTCAATATTTTTTACGATAACAAATCTAAACTATATATTCTTATAAACAGGAAAAAACAATTTTTCAAAATCAATCAACAGCGCCAAACTAATTGAAGTTTTGAATTTGTTTCAAAAAACTGGCACGAGAAAGTATCATTCGGTTTTTTTGTGTGATGGTCGGATATATTAGAACCATATGAAAACCATCGAAAATGAACCACCCTATACATTATTTTAAGATATTATTCCAATCAGTCAGCTAATACTTGGTTTAGAATTATCCTAAAATTTATTTATTTGGCCCAAATGATTTTAATGGAGAGTCAAATGCCCAAAATTTTGAAAACGGTTAAAATTAGCAATAACATAGTGAGTATGAAATGTGTTTAGAAATTTATGGGCAATTAAAAAATACTATAAAATATAGAGTGTCCCAAAGTTAGTATCAACTTCCGGTATAAACAGAAGTGTCAACAAGCTGAAAATATATCAAAAATAAAGTTTTTAATTCACCTCACACATAACCAAAATTTCAAACCTCAATTTTAATAACATCTCTATAATAATCTTCTAATGAACCATTTATGTGATTCACCCTGTATATTAAAATTTTCAGAAAATGCAAATTTGTACTTAAATGAAAATAGCAACCATAACAAATGAACTTCTCCTTTAATAATTTTCCCATTGCGTGTTTCCGGAAATTGTTAAATGTCAAGAAAACATGTCCAGGTTTTGTAGTAGACAATGACTCGAAGATAGGTTACGTGTTTAATTGTAACTTGTTAATTGCGATATAAACTAATTGGTTTGGTGAATAGCGTGACTTTGTCTGTCAGTTTTACTGCTACTAACTTTACTAACTTAGTCAATTGTTTCAAGCTTTGTAACACGCAAAAGGAAATGCAACAGAAACAAAATTTTCAAATAATTATTATTTTATACATTAATCGTGTCAAAACCAAAAATGATTAATTCATTTTTGTCGCATAATCGCGTGTTTCGATTAAGAAAAAACTGGAATTGAATGTGTTTTTGGCTAGATCGATCCATTGACTCTTCAGTGCTTGGGGAAATGTACGAGAGCATTTTGAGAGGTCTTCGAGATGAGGAGATATTGGCATAGCTGTCGTCAACTGTTAAGTGTTTTTCATAAAGTTAGCCACTACACTTTACAAGTTGAAATTAAAATCTCAGATTGGATTAATGCAATTTATCATTGAATTAAATGGAGAAACGGTATTTCTGTTACTTTTTGCATAAATACACATATTTGTAAAGAGTACTTCGGATTTGAATACCTAACAGCGAAGCTTGAATTCAATGAATGTGTTCATTTATTATATATGAAAAGGTCTGCATTTGAAGCTTTCCAATGAACAATACATGATCCTATCGTTCTGTATATTGTTCTCCTAATACTGTATTATCAAATCAACAATTTTCACATATTTGTGGCAATAATAAAACTGTGGAATAATACAAATATTTTGTGTGTTCAATTGATTTAAATCACTGCAGTTTTTTAATTTTTGAAAATGGTGGATGCGCCGGACTAAAATTGTTGTTATGTTGAAAATTTGTTATTAGCATTTTTAATTTAAATTTTGATCATAATTAGCATTTTTAATAAAGATATTTGATATACAGGATGAGTCATTGAGCTTAAGTGACAGTTCACTTAAAAAAAAAAACCATGCGTTATCTAAAATTTTCTTCTTTTCATTCTACAGAGCGTTCAAGTTGCTTCTATGATTTTTTTAATTTTTTTTATTCTTTAATTGTTGAAACTATTTGGGATTTTCCGAAATATTTTGAGATCGTCTGATCCTTTTCATTTCATGTTGTGTTAACTCCATTCAATCCAATGGTACATAAAGGGTGTATTATTCTGACCTATATTAATGAAACCACCCTTGAAAATAACAACGCATGTGAGCTATTGTACCTTTTCAATGCTCATGTTTGATATTTTTTTAGGAGGGATTGATTTAAAGAGATATTACAGCTTTTTGTCAGTGACGTAGTATATTATAATCGAGCATAATCGACTCTTTCTAGCACGCGTAGGTTTAAGGACACGAGGCTTAAAACCGTAAGTGCTAGAAAAATATCATACAATATTTTCTATGTTGGTTGCGAAAATTTAGTTAAAACTCGGAACACATTTCCTTTCTATCTTGTGGAATTGTCCATTTGTTGTAACATTTGTAAACATGGTGGAGGCGCCGGGAATCTTTGATTTTTAATTTTTTTTAATATTATTTTTGATTTTTCGAAATTCTTTGATTCTTTGATTGAAATTTGCTGAGATTCTTTTACTTTTTTCGATTATTTGATGATATTCTTTGATTCTTCAAGATTCTTTAAACTTTTTTGATTTAATGAAACTCTTTGAGAATCTTCCAGACTATTCAATTCTTTGAGTTTCTCTAATTCTTACATTCTTTGTGATACTTCTGATTCTGTTCTTCTAATTTTTGAGATTTTTTGATTCTTCGAAAATCTTTGTTCTTTAATTATTTAATACTGTTTGATTTTCTATAACTTTTTGAGATTCTTTAATTTATTGAATACTCTTCACAAATATTAGAAATTCTTGACTTATTGATTTTTTTTAACGGGATTCTTTGAATTATATTGAGATTCTTTAATTCTTCGAGATCTGCTTCTATAATATTTCTTTTAATTTTTGATTATTTTTTATTATTTGGTATTCTTTGATTTTCTGATTCAGATTATTTGAGATCTTTAAATTCTTTAAATCTTTAATTTCTTTCAACTATTTGAGATTCTTTGAGCTTTTTTAGTTTTTTGATTTTCTGTGACTCTTTGAAATTTTTTTAGATTTTTTTATTTATTGCAACTTTTTGAGAATCTTCCTGATTCTTTAAGGTTCTATGAGATTTTTCGAAATTTTTGAGCTTCTCTGATTCTATGGGATTGTTGCAGTCTTTTAGATACTTTTGGCTCTATAATTTTACTAGTTAATTAATTCTTTGTAATTTTTGATGTTTTTTGATTCCTTGATACTCTTTTTGATTTCCTGTAACTCTTTAAGATTGTTTGATTCTTTGAGATTTTTCAATTGTTTGATATTTTGATTTTTTGACAAAATTTTAGGTTTTTCAATTTCTTCTTGTTCGTAGAAATTATTCGAATCAATGAAATTCTTTGGAATCTTTCAAACTTTTTCAATGTTTTGATTGCTTCTAACTCTTTGAAATATTTTGAGACAATTTGATTCTTCGACTTCTTTGACTGCTTAATATTCTTTGAATTTTTATCATTAATGATTATATTCAATGAAATTATTTGTTTTTTGGAATTTTTTTACTCTGAGATTTTATGATTTATATTGAGATTCTTCAATTTTCTGAGAATCTTTGCGCTTATTTGATTTTTTTTATAATTCTTGATATTCTTCGATTTTTTGAAACTATTTGAGATAATTCAGGATTTTTTGATTCTTTAAGATTCATTAGTTCTTTGAGATTTGCTGAGATTTTTTCATGATTGTAAATTATTTAATATTTTTTAATATCCAGCAACCCTTTTAGAGATTTTTGATTCTTTGAGTTTTTTAGTATTTCTAACTTCTTTTTTTTTCTTTAAGATTCTTTGTTTTCTTGTAATCCTTCGAGAATATTCCAGATTATTTGAGGTTTTTGAGACTCTTTTAATCTTCTCGGATTCTATGGGATTCTTGCAATCTTTTAGATACTTTTGACTCTATGATATTATTCAATTTAAATTTAAATTTTTTGATTCTTTATAATTTGTTGAGATTTTTTGGTATTCTTTTAGATTTCCTATAACTCTAAGATTGTTTGATTATTTGAGATCTTTCAATTCTTTGATATTTTGATCTTTTGACACTATTTAAGGTTTTTCAACTTCTTCTCATCCTTAGAAATTATTTGATTCAATGAAATTCTTTGAAATTTGTTTTTTATTCATTAAGGTTTTTTCCAATTCTTCAAGATTCTTTAGACTTGATCAATTTTTTGACTTCTTTGACTGCTTGATATTCTTTGATTTTTTATAAGTCTTTGAGATTTTTCGATTCATTGAAGTTCTTTGAGACTTTTTGAAATTCTTAATTTTTTCGAATTTTTTTTACTCTAAGATTCCATCATTTATATTTAAATTCTTTGTCCATCTTTGAGTTTTTTATAATTCTTTACATTCTTCGATTTTTTGAAACTATTTGAGAAGCTTCAAGATTCTGTATTTCCTTGTAACTCTTTAAGAATCTTCCTTCGAATATCACTAATTCTATAAAATTCTTTGAGCATCTCTAATTCTATAAAACTCTTGGACGCTTGTTTGGTATTACCCAATTTTTTGATTCTTTGAGATTCTTTAAGGTTCTGAACTTCTTCGATAATTTTTCAATATTTAAGATTTTTTGATTTCTTGCAACACTTTCAGATTAATTGATTCATTAAGATTTTTTAGTTGTTTGAAATATTGATAAAAATAATTTTTAAATTCTTTGAGACTCATCGATCCATTCAAATTTTTTGCGACTCTTAAAGATTTTTTGTTATTGTTTCCGATTCAATTCTATGAGATTCTTTGATTTTATGAAATCCGTTGAGTTTTTGAGATACTTTTGATTTTTTAAAATTATTATTTTCTGTGAAATTCTCAAAAATCTTTCTTTCCTAAATCGAAAGTTATATGATTTGAACTGTATATATTCCAACAGTTTATCAGAAAAATTAGAAACTACTAAAATTATAGGAAAAATACGCAACTTCGTCGAAGCAGTTTGTACCCAAAAATGATGAATGCGCTAGATCCAGTTTGAAAAATCTCCCAAAACTCAAGTTCGGATTTCAATTGACACTTCTACAGTTTTCTTGTTTCAAATAAAATAAAATAATAACACAAGCCACTGAAAAAAATTCTAGTGGTAACAAAAATGGTGGGTGCGCCGGGATAAAAACCCTGGAAAATCACCACAAATAATTGTAAAAAAATTAATCATTACTTTTCCGCAGTTGCAAAAAGTCGAAACGACAAATGCCGCCGATATCCAGCAGGTATTCGTCGTGTTGACGTTTCTCTACAAGCGATGTGTTTTAGTGCTTGGCCTCGGTTTAAGAGTTTGCCGAGTAAACATCCTCCATTGGGAATCGACCAAGCAAACATTCTTCTCATATCTATCCTTTATATATTTTTTTTTTCCAACTGACTCTATAAACTCGTAGATAATAAATTAACAATTGGTTTATTATTAGTAAGTCTGTCTGTGATCATTGACATTTACCTTAATCAAATCATCTCTTAAGGAAGAAGCTTTGACCATAGAGATGAAGCCGCTTTCAATTTATTACGTAGAGTGGCTCTTTAGTATTCTACAAGCACTAAAACTATTTTGCATAAAATAAGGGTAATTAATCCGTGTAAATTCTCTCGGTCAATTAAGCACAAGAGGAGAGAAAAGAGAAAATTTCCTTCGCACTTAAACTACATTTTCTTACAAATTTGAAAAATTTCGATGTATGCATGTTACAACACAATTTAGTAGGATTTAAAGCAATAAATCAGTTTATGTAAGAGATTCTCATTATGTTTCTTTTTTCGAATACACATACGTGTATCACGCAATGCTGCATTAATAGAACGAAAAAAAATTGAGAATTTTATCGAATGTCAATAATGAATCAATTTTATTAAAAAAATATAAATAAAAATCTCATAAACATGATACTTGAGAGCGATATTTTACAATTTTACTCAAATAAAAATAAATCTGATTTGGACATAAATTTGCAGTGGATGGATTTAGAGAACTTTTTTATCAAAAATATAAGTTTTTGTGTTTTTAATGTGAACAATATTTAAGATAGGATTAAAATTGTCAATAAATGGAAAAAAAAACCTAAATTATTTTATATTCCGAACAGAAATAAACTAACCACTAAAATTTAGTGAATTTATTCAGTTATAAGTTGGCAACATTTTTTCACGTTTTTGTTTGACAGCTGTCATCTGCATTTGCGTTATCAACTTAACCTCAATTTCTTTAAAATGACGTGAGCATTTCTCACTACAACTTATAAAAATGAAGTACCAACTTAGCAAATATTTATCCCTATTGTTTTAAACAATAAATTTTCCGTTGTTTAGTTGGTAGTTATTTAATACTCAATCAAAGCAAAAAATCCCTATTTGAAATTAACAATTTCGCTGCAAAAAATAATAAGTTTACCAAAAAACCAAAAATTCGATTATTATATTATATGGTTATTAAGTTGGCAGCATTTTCATTTTCACGACGCAAATTTCTCTTCTCATAACCTGAAAATTTGACATTTATAAATCTAGTCAGAAACTGAAAGTACTTAAAAAATCAAAATCTTTTTGATGTTCAGTTGCACATTACAAACTAAAAATCTCTACTTGAAATTAAAGAAACATTTTAATAACCTAGAAATGTCGTTTTGATTAATCATTGATAAATTTAGTGAAAAACTGAAATTCTCTATGAAATCCAAAAGATTTCGTCGTTCAGTTAGTGACTATTTCGTAAGAAATCAAAACAGCTTGGATAGAACTCAGAGAAATGAAGTACCAACTTAGCAAACAATTATCCCTATTTTTAGTGGGCAATCATTTCGTACAAAGTATAGTGTACATTATCTGTCATAAAAGTTAGGAAAAAGTCGCAAAATCAATTAACAAATGAGTTCGGCACGATATTGTTGATACCAACCACAACAAAATTCCCTAAATATTGTATAATTTTGTGTTTTGACTTTGGGATTTTAAAAAAGTAGGAAAAATTTATGGAAAAAAAATTTAAATTTTTTTAATTAGTCTGGTATTTTCTATTGCGTGATGTTGGCAGCAGATTGAGAGTTATTCAAGTTAGTGATTATAAAAGGTGAAATTCTAAATTCCCTAAATTCTAAAAAAGTATTTTTTCAATACACTGTATAAAACGAAGTATAAATATATTTAGGAATTTAATTTTTCAATATTTAATTTTGACAGCTGTCATCTGTTAATTTATTCACACTAATGTGGTGTAAACATTTTTCACTAGAATCAAGAAGAGCACCAACTTAGAGAACCAAAGTACCAACTTAGCAAACATTTATTCCTATTGTTTTAAACAATAAAATTTCCGTCGTTCAGTTGGTAATTATTTAATACTCAATCAAAACAAAAATCCTTATTTGAAATTAATAATTTCGCTGCTAAAAATAACAAGTTTTCCAAAAAACCAAAAAATTACTTTTTATATTAATTCGATTATCAAAAAGTAGAATTTTTGAAAAATTCAACATTCCGGTCTTTAAAACAAATAGTAAATTGGGTTATTAAGTTGGCAGTATTTACATTTTCACGACAAAAATTTCTCTTCTCATAACCTGAAAATTTGACATTTATAAATCTAGTCAGAAACTGAAAGTACTTAAAAAATCAAAATCTTTTTGATGTTCAGTTGCACATTACAAACTAAAAATCTCTACTTGAAATTAAAGAAACATTTTAATAACCTAGAAATGTCGTTTTGATTAATCATTGATAAATTTAGTGAAAAACTGAAATTCTCTATGAAATCCAAAAGATTTCGTCGTTCAGTTAGTGACTATTTCGTAAGAAATCAAAACTGCTTGAAATGAACTTATAGAAATGAAGTACCAACTTAGCAAACAATTATCCCTATTTTTAGTGGGCAATCATTTCGTACAAAGTATAGTGTACATTATCTGTCATAAAAGTTAGGAAAAAGTCGCAAAATCAATTAACAAATGAATTCGGCAAGCTATTGTTGATACCAACCACAATAAAATTCCCTAAATATTGTATAATTTTGTGTTTTGACTTTGTGACTATTTATTTTTTTCAATATTAATAATTTTCGCGGTTACATGATGTTACCATGCTAGTTTTCAAATGTCAAATGTCAAAATTAACATTAAAAGATTGAACTTAACCTAATGAAATGTCAAAAATGACAATCGATAATGTTAAACTGTTGCCAACGCTTGCACTAAAAATAACTATATAGACTATTAAATATTTTTATCAATTTTCAATGACCACAATCTGACGATTTGGTTTGTGACTTCAATTAAATAAATTTTTCCAAGCGTTCAAAAAATATTTTTTTGTTTTCCATAGTCAATTGTTTAAGCGCATGTTGTCTCTTCCGATCTACTCGTTCGCTTTTAATTGCTATTTTAATTAATGTCGCAAGAGGAGAACACAATGAAAACGCAAATTATGCAAGAGCCACTTTGGACTCTTGAATGACTATGAAACGATATTAATTTTATTTATTTATAGTTGAATTTATAATTTTTTTCCCCTTATAAATAGATATCATCGAAGCGAAAATTTTTTCACTGAAAAGAAATTTTTAAGAATAGCTTGACGCTTTTATTATTTTAGGAAAAAGATAAACGCTTCGTTTAACTTGTTTGCATCATTAAACATAAACAAAACATTTTTTTTGTTTTAAATATTTTTTGAGAGTGAATTTTTTTAGTTATTAATAATCGTGACGAACTTTTTTTAAGGAAATATAAATTGGAAAACCACAGCTACTTCTGTCAATTTGTTATGTAAATTTATTAATCGATTAAAAGCGAATTAAAATGAGATCGTTGGCGCTTATTAAGAAACAAAAATTTTATAAGCTTCGTTAGATTTCGATGAAGAAGGGATAATAAAACAATAATAAATGACAGAAGCATTAGATTGAATCATTCCATTTTTTCTGAATTAGGTCAGAACTGATACAGAACGTCGATAAATCCACTATTACACACATGTTTTCAACACATATTCTATCACGGTTTGATAATGAGATAATTACGTCACGATTTTGCAGTGTGTGAAAAATTGTTGATTGAATTAAACTGAACTTGAGGATAATTATCAAAAGGCTCAATTATAGAATTCTGTGTTTAATCATTTAGCCAAGCGCATCCACCATTTTGCTTTATGCTAAAACTAAATTTCATTGAAAAATTTTATTTATTTTTTATTATAGACAATTTTGGTTTTTACAGTTCTTAGCAGATTTGATTCAATTTGTTCTATCCCGGCGCATCCACCATTTTAAATTAGTCAATTTTGCTTTTGATATGAATAGAATAAATTAAAAAAATCATAAGTATTTCAAATTATCAAATAATCCAGAAAGGCGAGAAGTTTCAAAGAATCAAAGAATTTTACAGAATAGAAGAATCTTAAAGGATGAAGAAACCTCAAAAAATCTTGATGAATCAAAGAATCTTAAATAATTACAAGAAATCATAAATGGTTTGAAAAATCTCAAAAAATTAAAAAACAAATATCGAAGAATTGAGGGATTTCTAATGATCAAAAATAAAGACGCTCAGAATATTAAAGAAACTCGAAGAGTCTAAAAATCCTATAGAACCAGAAACTCTCAAAAAATTTCGAAACATTTCAAAGAATCTTGAAGAATCAAAGAATCCGGAATTATCTCAAATAGTTTTAAATAATCAAAGAATATTAGAAATTGTAAAAAAAATCAAGAAGCACGAAGAATCTTGAGAAATTAAAGAATCTCAATATAAATTGAAGAATCTCGAAAACTTATGAAAAATCAAAGAATATCAAACCTCGAATAATTTGAAGAAATAATAAAATAAAAAGTAACAAAAAGAATTTCATAGAATCAAATAATCTCTAAGAATAAGAAGAAATTAAAGAATTGCAAACGGTAACAAGAAATCGAAATGTCAAAAAATTGAAGGATCTAGAAGAATCAAATAGTCTTAAAGGATTAGAGGGAATCAAAGAATCAAAGATCAGAAAAACTCAACTGATTTTAAAGAATCAAAAAATGTTAATAAATCAAAGAATTTCAAAAAATCTCAAAAAGTAGAATAATATAGAATCAAAAGTATCTTGAAGAGTGCAAGAATCCCATAGAATCAGAGAAGCTCAAAAAAGTCTTAAAAACCTCAAAGAATCTGGAAGATTCTGAGGATTCAAAAGAAATCAGAGAATATCAAAGAAAATAAAAAAATCAAAGAATCAAAAAATAGAATAATATCAAACAATCTTAAAGCAACCAGGAATTTCCTAGAATCAGAGATACTCAAAGAATCTCTGGAAGATTCTTAAAGAGTTACAAGAAAACAAAGAATTTCAAAGAATCAAAGAATCCGGGAAATTCTCAAATAGTTTCAAAAAATCGAATAATATCAAAATTATGAATAAAATCAAAGAAGTACAGAGAATGTCAAAAAATCAAAGAATTTCTAAGACTTATCAAAATTCAAAGAATATTAAGCTATCGAAGAAGTCAAAAAATTAAATAGTCTCAAAGTATTTCAAAGAGTTACAAGGAATCAAATTGAAAAAGTTCGAAAAAACTTTGGAAGAATTTTGTTGAATCAAATAATCTCTAAAAATAAGAAGAAATTAAAAAACCTAAAATGGTGTCAAAAAATCAAAAAATCAAAGAATTGAAAAATAAAGAATCAAACAATCTTAAAGAAATACAGGAAATCAAAAAGAATATCAAAGAACCAAAGAACATCAAAAATTACAAAGAGTTAACAAATTTGAATAAATCAAAGAATTTCGAAGAATCAAGAAATAGAATAATATCATAGAGTCAAAAGTATCTAAAAGATTGCAAGAATCCCATAGAATCCGAGAAGATTAAAAGAGTCTCAAAAACCTCAAAGAATCTGGAAGATTCTCAAAGACTTACATAAAAACTGCAAAACAAACTGCTTCGACGAAGTTGCGTATTTTTCCTATAATTCTAGTAGTTTCTAATTTTTCTGATAAACTGTTGGAATATACAGTTCAAATCATATAACTTTCGATTTAGGAAAGAAATATTTTTGAGAATTTCACAGAAAATAATAATTTTAAAAAATCAAAAATGTTTCAAAGACTCAACGGATTTCATAAAATCAAAGAATCTCATAGAATTGAATCGAAAACAATAAAAAAAAATCTTTAAGAGTCGCAAAAAATTTGAATGGATCGATGAGTCTCAAAGAGTTTAAAAATTGGGTAATACCAAACAAACGTCCAAGAGTTTTATAGAATTAGAGATGCTCAAAGGAAGATTCTTAAAGAGTTACAAGGAAATACAGAATCTTGAAGCTTCTCAAATAGTTTCAAAAAATCGAAGAATGTAAAGAATTATAAAAAACTCAAAGATGGACAAAGAATTTAAATATAAATGATGGAATCTTAGAGTAAAAAAAAATTCGAAAAAATTAAGAATTTCAAAAAGTCTCAAAGAACTTCAATGAGTCGAAAAATCTCAAAGACTTATAAAAAAATCAAAGAATATCAAGCAGTCAAAGAAGTCAAAAAATTGAACAAGTCTAAAGAATCTCGAAGAATTGAAAAAAACCTTAATGAATGAAAAACAAATTTCAAAGAATTTCATTGAATCAAATAATTTCTAAGGATGAGAAGAAGTTAAAAAACCTTAAATGGTGTCAAAAGATCAAAATATCAAAGAATTGAAAGATCTCAAATAATCAAACAATCTTAGAGTTATAGGAAATCCAAAAGAATATCAAAAAATCTCAACAAATTATAAAGAATCAAAAAATTTAAATGAATCAAAGACTTTCGAAAAATCAAAAATTGAATAATATCATAGAGTCAAAAGTAATAATCTGGAATATTCTCGACGGATTACAAGAAAACAAAGAATCTTAAAGAAAAAAAAAAGAAGTTAGAAATACTAAAAAACTCAAAGAATCAAAAATCTCTAAAAGGGTTGCTGAATATTAAAAAATATTAAATAATTTAAAATCATGAAAAAATCTCAGCAAATCTCAAAGAACTAATGAATCTTAAAGAATCAAAAAATCCTGAATTATCTCAAATAGTTTCAAAAAATCGAAGAATATCAAGAATTATAAAAAAAATCAAATAAGCGCAAAGATTCTCAGAAAATTGAAGAATCTCAATATAAATCATAAAATCTCAGAGTAAAAAATTCCAAAAAACAAATAATTTCATTGAATATAATCATTAATGATAAAAATTCAAAGAATATTAAGCAGTCAAAGAAGTCGAAGAATCAAATTGTCTCAAAATATTTTAAAGAGTTAGAAGCAATCAAAACATTGAAAAAGTTTGAAAGATTCCAAAGAATTTCATTGATTCGAATAATTTCTACGAACAAGAAGAAATTGAAAAACCTAAAATTTTGTCAAAAAATCAAAATATCAAACAATTGAAAAATCTCAAAGAATCAAAAAATCTTAAAGAGTTACAGGAAATCAAAAAGAGTATCAAGGAATCAAAAAACATCAAAAATTACAAAGAATTAATTAACTAGTAAAATTATAGAGCCAAAAGTATCTAAAAGACTGCAACAATCCCATAGAATCAGAGAAGCTCAAAAATTTCGAAAAATCTCATAGAACCTTAAAGAATCAGGAAGATTCTCAAAAAGTTGCAATAAATAAAAAAATCTAAAAAAATTTCAAAGAGTCACAGAAAATCAAAAAACTAAAAAAGCTCAAAGAATCTCAAATAGTTGAAAGAAATTAAAGATTTAAAGAATTTAAAGATCTCAAATAATCTGAATCAGAAAATCAAAGAATACCAAATAATAAAAAATAATCAAAAATTAAAAGAAATATTATAGAAGCAGATCTCGAAGAATTAAAGAATCTCAATATAATTCAAAGAATCCCGTTAAAAAAAATCAACAAGTCAAGAATTTCTAATATTTTTAAAGAGTATTCAATAAATTAAAGAATCTCAAAAAGTTATAGAAAATCAAACAGTATTAAATAATTAAAAAACAAAGATTTTCGAAGAATCAAAAAATCTCAAAAATTACAATAACAGAATCAGAAGTATCACAAAGAATGCAAGAATTAGAGAAACTCAAAGAATTGAAGAATCTGGATTATTCTCAAAGAGTTACAACAAATCGAAAAATGTTAAGAAAAATTTAAAAAAATCAAAAAACATTAAAGAATCTTGAAGAATCAAAGAATATCATCAAATAATCAAAAAACGTAAAAGAATCTCAGCAAATCTCAATCAAAGAATCAAAGAATTTCGAAAAATCAAAAATAATATTTAAAAAAAAATCAAAGATTCCCGACGCCTCTACCATGTTTACAAATGTTACAAATGGACAATTCCACAAGATAGAAAAGAAATGTGTTCCGAGTTTTAACAAAACTTTCGCAACCAACATAGAAAATATTGTATGATATTTTTCTAGCACTTACGGTTTTAAGCCTCGTGTCCTTAAACCTACGCGTGCTAGAAAGAGTCGATTATGCTCGATTATAATATACTACGTCACTGACAAAAAGCTGTAATATCTCTTTGAATCAATCCCTCCTAAAAAAATATCAAACATGAGCATTGAAAAGGTACAATAGCTCACATGCGTTGTTATTTTCAAGGGTGGTTTCATTAATATAGGTCAGAATAACACACCCTTTATGTACCATTGTATTGAATGGAGTTAACAAATGAAAATTGTGACATAATTTAATAGTTTGATTTGAAACGAAATAATAATATTATGCACCGTCTTTATTATAATTGTAAAATGGTTTTTGCTGTTGATGATGATGTGTATTCTATTTTTAGCTACCTGTCGTTCATAACGGGGGCGGTAAAGATGTGGTAGTGGTGGCATCTCATCTTCGTTTTTCGTAGTGTCGGCGCGCGTGTGTGTATATGCTGCTGCCGTCGCCACCACGGCAAGCACACTATTGATCTGCGGACCTCAGCCCCGGCCCCGGCAGCCAGCTCGGCCCCGCCCGTCTTAAATACATGACACATGCCCGCCTTGTTAACACCGGTCTGCACGTGCAAAGACTGTCGATCATGAAGTTACGATTAATCATAACAATAAATATTTATACAAAGACAGTTTTTATATTATATCCGTAAATAATTTATTGTCAACTTGATTTTTCGTTTTTTGATGTATTATTGTTGGCCAAACCCAACACGAACAAGTAGTAATGCAATTTCCTGACGCCGCCACCACGACGGTTAGCCACCGCCTCAATATCGACCACACATCAATGGACACCGGACCCGATGGTTGGTTTGCGGGTTTGAAGAGTAGAATTATATTTAATTTTTTTTCTCTTTAGTGGAATTTTAGTACAGAGAAGCTTTAAGCTTGAAGATTGATTCTGAGAAGCGAGAGCTTAACAAAGACTTATTTATTGTAAAGATTATTTTTCTATGAGTTTGGATGGAAAAAAAAAGGGAATGGAATTAATATGGGAATTTATTTGAATAAAATGGAAGCACGCAAAGTGAGACTTTACAGATGAGTAAACTGTTGATTGTTGGAAATTTGAAAAAAAAAACATCGGGGGGTTGTGACCTGGCGCATTTACCGTTTGAGCTAAAATTATTATTTTGACATGAATACAACTATTAGTATGGGTCAATTTTGACAGATTTATCCGAATATATTCTACCACTTCTCAGAATTGAAATTTTTTATGAAATATTTTACCTTTGGCATTCACAGCTTGTTTTTGCAATAAAATTTCATATGTTTAGATAGGAAAAAGAATACAAAATTTCCAGCAATATTTTTATTTTTCCGATATGATAATTTTAGCTCGGCGCATCCACCATTTTTGTGTCTGTGGATATATTGTTATTTTGACATGCAAAAAAAAGGGTTTTTAACTGTTATTTGGCTTAACTCGGACGGATAATTCATTGGATTTTTTTTACAAAAAATGATCTTATTTAGGAGAAATATCTTTATAACGTTATAACTTTTATCCCGGCGCATCCTCCATTTTCGCTTCCATGAATATTGGTTGCTCGATGAACTTGTTGTTATTTCGTCAAAAAGATAGAAGATAAGCGGTTTAAAGGGTTAATTTTGGCAGATATTTTTTGGAAAAATTTTGACCTGTTATGTTCACAACTTGTGTATACAAGTAATAGAACTGTAGATGTAAGTCAATTTTCATGGGAAAATGCGAAATATTCGGCGTTTTTTTCACATTTGTAACTTTTGACCCAGTGCATCCACCATTTTTGCAACACGAAATTTTGATACTTGAGCCTAGAATTTCATTTTCTTGTCAAAATTCCCATATAAGCATCGATTTGAGTAAATATTGGCATGATTTATCCAAATATTTTTTCTCTATTTTCCAAAATTTGAATTCTGTTTTTTTTTCTCGGAAGAAATCCAAGTTTTTGCATTCAGAGTTTGTCCTCCGAAGAAATATTTCCTATTGAGGTAGGAGCAAGTCAATTTTATGGGAGAATGCGAAATATTTGGCGTTTTTATGGCTTTTATAACTTTTAACCCGGCGCATCCACCATTTTTGTACCAGGAAATTTTGATAGTTGACCCTAGAATTTTATTTTCTTGTCAATTATTACCATATAAGCATCTATTTGAGTAAACATCGGCATGATTCATCCAAATATTTTTTTTATTTTTCAAAATTAGAATTCCGTTTTTTTTTCTCGGAAGAACTCCAAGTTTTTGCATTCACAGTTTGTCTTCCAAAGAAATGTTTCCTATTGAGGTAGAAGCAAGTCAATTTTATGGGAAAATGCGAAATATTTGGCGTTTTTGGCTTTTATAATTTTTTAACCCGGCGCATCCACCATTTTTGCACCAGAAAATTTTGATAGTTGACCCTAGAATCTCATTTTTTTGTCAATTATTACCATATAAGCATTTATTTGATTTTTTATATTGACATTATTTATCAAATTTTTTTTTCTATTTTTCAAAGTTAGAATTCTGTTTATTTTTTCGGAAGAAATCCAAGTTTTTGCATTCACAGTTTGTCCTCCGAAGAAATGTTTCCTGTTGAGGTATAAGCAAGTCAATTTTATGGGGAAATGCGTAATATTTGGCGTTTTTTTTCATTTTTGTAACTTTTGACCCAGCGCATCCACCATTTTTGCAACACGAAATTTTGATACTTGAGCCTAGAATTTCATTTTCTTGTCAAAATTCCCATATAAGCATCTATTTGAGTAAATATTGGCATGATTCATCCAAATATTTTTTCTCTATTTTCCAAAATTTGAATTCTGTTTTTTTTTTTTCGGAAGAAATCCAAGTTTTTGCATTCAGAGTTTGTCCTCCAAAGAAATATTTCCTATTGAGGTAGGAGCAAGTCAATTTTATGGGAGAATGCGAAATATTTGGCGTTTTTATGGCTTTTATAACTTTTAACCCGGCGCATCCACCATTTTTGCACCAGAAAATTTTGATAGTTGACTTTAGAATCTCATTTTTTTGTCAATTATTACCATATAAGCATTTATTTGATTTTTTATATCGACATTATTTATCAAATTTTTTTTTTCTATTTTTCAAAATTA
The DNA here is from genome assembly GCA_030157265.1 of Latheticus oryzae. Lineage (NCBI taxonomy): Eukaryota > Metazoa > Arthropoda > Insecta > Coleoptera > Tenebrionidae > Latheticus > Latheticus oryzae. The sequence continues at coordinate 27,304,010 of CM058048.1, read as the reverse complement.
GAATTCTGTTTTTTTTGGCAGAAATATCCAAGGTGTGTCCTCCGAAGGAAGTTTTTCTATTGTGGTATAAGCAATTTAATTTTCAAGGAAAATTGCAAAATTTTTGGCAGTTTTTTGTTCTTTTTTTCTATTTATTACTTTTAGCTCGGCGCATCGAAAATTTTGTATCCAGGAAAAAGATACATTTAATTTTTATCTTTCATTTCTGTTTTTTGCATAAAGTGAAAGATAATCAACGATTGAAAACTCCAAAATCCATATTTTTTGTGAAACTCTTGAAAAACAGAAATCTCCTCTTTTTTCCTAAATCTTCATATTTATTTATACTAGCTGTTGTAAATTGTCACCGAACCAACACAGCTAGCCGCAACTTTAGGTATTTCTATAAACTTCGTACTCTAGACAGTAAAACTGTCACTTACAGTAAATATTTATATTAAAGGTAAAATTCCGAAACACAACCGCTTCCATCAACGTCCGAATCACGTCCATATCTAATCCTAAAGCTTGCAACTAAGTCCTGAAAAAACGTGCTTTTCCATCCATCGATTTACTTAAAAAAAAAAAATAAATAAATATTAAAAAAACTATTTCTTATAGTTTCGCTGAATTGAAAAGAAGAAAATCAAGCTTGCACGAAATAATCATTTGCATAATCGGAATTTACATAAATATACTGAATATTCACGAGGGACATTAATGCCTCGTTGCTAACGACAACTGCTGGAAAATGCAAGGCTGAGATTTGTGAGAAAAGTGTTCTAAAATCAATAAAAAAAAAAAAAAATAATTCTGGAGCTGACCTTTACATAAAGTCGTTTAGATCTTATCGAGGATTAATATTGTATGCAACGATGCACAGCTTTATATCGATCCGGTTTCTTCCTGCTTTGACCCACAATTGGAGTTTTACGCAATAGAAATAAATTGAACAAATTCGTTAATTAGGACTGAGCTATAAATAACCACCTGATGGATGTGATGAAAAGGATAAAAAGATCATAGTTCTATATTTATCGATTAAACTTGCAAATCAAGAACGAAACGTCGACAGAGTATTATGGATGTATGATATTGGAGATGTTTGCATACGCGTGTAGATATTACGAGAACGTTTTATAGCGATGATCGAGGATATAAAAATGTATGGCTGGGTGTGACTGCACTAAAAGGTATTACTGCGCTAAATTTTGCAAATTTTCAATGTTTGTCTAAATGACTTCACAATATTGTTAGTGTTTTTCCAATTTTTCTAGCCCGGCGCATCCACCATTTTTACAAAGTTAATTAAAGACGAAATGAATAAAAGTAAAAAATCTTTTTCATTCAGAATTGAATATAGTTTTATAATACTGTCAAAAAAACTAGCGCCCTCTATGCTGCCGAAAAGGTTGAGTGTTAAATTTTCAATTCTTACATAAAAAGTTGAATTGTCCGAATCGTTCTCAAAATGTCATCAAAAAACGGTGTACAAATTCAACACCCTGTAGATCTATATGAGATACATTTGGATAAGGTATATTGAGCTTAGTCGCATAAAAAATTGTCATATTTTGTGATTGTTTGTCTCAGGTTAAAGAGACACCATGTATATGACCGGATTCTATTTTTTGAAATTTTTAAAAATTTCAGGACACACCTTGGATATTTCTGCTCAAAAAAAACAATTCTAATTTTGAAAAATAGAAAAAGAATATTTGGATGAATCATGCCAATATTTACTCAAATAGATGCTTATATGGGAATTTTGACAAGAAAATGAGATTCTAGGCTCAAGTATCAAAATTGCCTGGTGCAAAAATGGTGGATGCGCCGGGCTAAAAGTTATAAAAGTGAGAAAAACGCTAATTATTTCGCATTTTCCCATAAAAATTGACTTGCTTCTACTTCAATAGGAAACATTTCTTCGGAGGACAAACTGTGAATGCAAAAACTTCAATTTCTTCCAAGAAAAAAAACAGAATTCTAATTTTGAAAAATAGAAAAAAAAATTGATAAATAATGTCGATACAAAAAATCAAGTGAATGCTTATATGGTAATAATTGACAAAAAATGAGATTCTAGGGTCAACTATCAAAATTTTCTGGTACAAAAATGGTGGATGCGCCGGGTTAAAAGTTATAAAAGCCATAAAAACGCCAAATATTTCACATTCTCCCATAAAATTGACTTGCTTATACCTCAATAGAAAACGGTTCTTTGGAGAACACTCTGTGAATGCAAAAACTTGGATTTCTTCCAAATAAACAGACAGAATTCTAATTTTGAAAAATAGAAAAAAAAAATCGATAAATACTGTCGATATAAAAAATCAAATAAATGCTTATATGGTAATAATTGACAAAAAAATGAGATTTTAGGCTCAAGCATCAAAATTTCCTGGAGCAAAAATGGTGGATGCGCCGGGCTAAAAGTTATAGAAACCAGAAAAACGCCAAATAATTTTTTTTGTTATGAAAATTGACTTGCTTCTGAATCAATGAGAAAAATTTCTTCGGAGGACAAACTGTGAATGCAAAAACTTGGATTTCTTCCGAGAAAAAAAACAGAATTCTAATTTTGAAAAATAGAAAAAAAAAATTGATAAATAATGTCGATATAAAAAATCAAGTGAATGCTTATATGGTAATAATTGACAAAAAAAATGAGATTCTAGGGTCAACTATCAAAATTTTCTGGTACAAAAATGGTGGATGCGCCGGGCTAAAAGTTATAAAAGCCAAAAAACGCCAATTGAATATAGTTTTATAATACTGTCAAAAAAAACTAGCGCCCTCTATGCTGCCGAAAAGGTTGAGTGTTAAATTCTCAATTCTTACATGAAAAATTGAATTGACCGAATCGTTCTCGAAATGTCATCAAAAAACGGTGTACAAATTCAACACCCTGTAGATCTATATGAGATACATTTGGATAAGGTATATTGAGCTTAGTCGCATAAAAAATTGTCATATTTTGTGATTGTTTGTCTCCGGTTAAAGAGACACCATGTATATGACTGGATTCTATTTTTTGAAATTTTTAAAAATTTCAGGACACACCTTGGATATTTCTGCTCAAAAAAAAACAGAATTCTAATTTTGAAAAATAGAAAAAGAATATTTGGATAAATAATGTCAATATTTACTCAAGTAGATGCTTATATGGGAATTTTGACAAGAAAATGAAATTCTAGGCTTAAGTATCAAAATTGCCTGGTGCAAAAATGGTGGATGCGCTGGGCTAAAAGTTATAAAAGCCAAAAAACGCCAAATATTTTGCATTTTCCCATAAAATTGACTTGCTTATACCTCAATAGAAAACATTACTTCGGAGGACAAACTGTGAATGCAAAAACTTGGATTTCTTCCAAAAAAACAAACAGAATTCTAATTTAAAAAATAGAAAAAAAAAAATTGATAAATAATGTCGATATAAAAAATCAAATAAATGCTTATATGGTAATAATTGACAAATAAATGGGATTCTAGGGTCAATTATCAAAATTTCCTGGTGCAAAAATGGTGGATGCGCCGGGTTGAAAGTTATAAAAGCCAAAAAACGCCAATTGAATATAGTTTTATAATACTGTCAAAAAAAACTAGCGCCCTCTATGCTGCCGAAAAGGTTGAGTGTTAAATTCTCAATTCTTACATGAAAAATTGAACTGACCGAATCGTTCTCAAAATGTCATCAAAAAACGGTGTACAAATTCAACACCCTGTAGATCTATATGAGATACATTTGGATAAGGTATATTGAGCTTAGTCGCATAAAAAATTGTCATATTTTGTGATTGTTTGTCTCAGGTTAAAGAGACACCATGTATATGACCGGATTCTATTTTTTGAAATTTTCAAAAAAATTTAAAAAACTTCTATTATATTTTTCAATTTTTGAATTGTTTGGTTTTTAACCCGGCGCATCCACCATTTTTCTAGAGAAAATTGGGATTTTCTAATAAATGAAAATTTTTTCATCAAAATTACGATAACTGTGTTTTGTAGTCGACTTTCGAGGATAAATTTAAAGATTTTTTAATTTGCTGGATGTCTGTTCTGCTGCAAACTCACCATTTTATCAATTGATTTCAATAAAAATCAAAATTATAATTTTTTTCAATTCTGTTTTTGTTATTCTTTCAGGAAAAAACATGTTTCATGTTATTCTTATTTTGATTTTAGTGATTTTTAAGTGGTCAAATTTTTGTAATTCTAGTAATTTTCTTGAATAGTTGGAACATTTTCCTTTGAATATTTTTTTGTTTTTCGTCGGTTGGTGGTGCAAACCGTCACCGATTCACTGTCATAATTCTTCCCGTGGCGACGGAACTATTTTCCCGAATTAGGTCACACATCCCTTGCTTCCGGGACCTTGGCATCCCGCCGCTTCCCGTTTTCCAGACTTTCCTTAATCCCTTTTCCAATCCCGTTCCTTCTTGCTACACTGCGAATTCCCTATTTTCTATTGTTGTTTGCTTCAATAACAGTTATTTGAATTGCAATTGATAAATATTTTCTTAGAGTATTATCGGCGAGGTAATTTCCATCTTGAGAATATGATGAAAGGAGATGAGGGAAGAGCAAAAGGAAACTTTTGTATTTATTCGATGATAAGATTTAAACTGAAGAAAATATTTATTTAACGGAAAATATTTAATCTTTGATTTTTTTTTTTAAACAATCGATAAAGTTATCTTTTGGAGGAAAAAGTGGGGAAAACTCGTACAAATTCAATTTGCTTCGAACGTTATAAATAGCATAAAAGCGGGCGGGTTGTATATGAACATTTGCTATATTTGCTGGCGTAAATTTACAATTTTTTTCCTTCTTTCGTTTCCGCTTTCTCTCGCAGTTCCGTTAATTACAAAAAGTGATCGACAAAGCGCGAAAACAAGCCGATTAAGTCATCTCGTTCACTGTTGTGTCCGAAATTAATTAACAAAATCATTTCTCAAACTTTCAATTTTAATTTTAATACAACGAAGTTTGGGAAGTAGCTGCCATATTGTACTAGAAAACAGCACTTTTTGATTAATAAAAAATTTAATTAAATAAGTTTTTTTTAGACTAGGGGTGGAAAGTTGAAACAAAGAAGCTTTGTTTCCGACCGGTAACGAACAAGGAGGGATTTCTCGACAAGTTTATCTAGTAGTTTGAGAAATAGAGAAGGGGTTTTTTGGAGATGGCTGTTTTGCGTTTAAAATGTCATTCCTTCATAATTTTAACCTAAATTTTATGACATTTTCATCTTTGATATTAATTATGTTAATTTTGACATTTTCTCGCAATTTTGACTTTTTGTTATGTTGACGTTTATGTCAAATTTCAATTTGATATTTTATTTTCCCATTTTCATAATCTACTTTCAGTTGTCACTTTGGACGATTTTTTATATCAAAGTTGACATTTTAACGTTTCTTCATTTTGTGTTGCGACTTTGACATTTCACTAATCATCGATTTACTTTTTTAATTTCAATTTTTAACAATTATTTCAAAATTTTCTTTTGTGGTTTGGACATTTTTGTGTTTTTTTTTTCATTTGTCAAATGTTATATCATTGACCATTAGTTTTTGAGTTGACAGTTTTGATTTCAGTTAACAAATTTGCATTCTGAGATTTTATATTGCAGTTTTGTAATTTGTTATGTCAATATTGACGTTTCTTATGTCATATTTCCGAATTATAACCTCAACTTGAATTTTTAGTCCACGATTTTGACATTTTGATTTTTTAACAAGATTTTATTCTTTGAAGTTGGCAAGTTTGGCGTTTTTTATGTCATATTTTCTTTTATATGATGTCAGTTTTAACATTTTCATAATCATCAATTTTGACTTTTTATATATCATAGTTTGTAAATTTTTTAACTCGATGTTAAAAAATGACAATTTTAAATTTTTTCCTCTTATTATTGAGATTTAGTTTGTAGGTTGACAGTTTTGTTCCCAAATTTTCATTTTCTAATTTTCATTCTAAAATTCTATATTACAATTTTGACATTTGTTATGTCAATATTGACGTTTCTTATGTCATATCCCTAAATTATAACCTCAACTTGAAATTTTAGTCCGCGATTTTCCAATTTTCATAAGCTACTTTCAATTGTTTTAAAAGTCACTTTGGATGAATTTTTATATCAAAGTTGGCATTTTAACGTTTGTTATGTCAACATTGATGTTTCTTTATTTTATGTTGCGATTTTGACATTTCACTAATCATCGAATTACTTTTTCAGTTTTTAACAATTAATTCAAAATTTTCTTCTGCGGTTTTGACATTTTAGTTTTTTTCAATTGTCAAATGTTATATCATTGACCATTAGTTTTTGAGTTGACAGTTTTGATTTTAGTTAGCAAATTTGCATTTTGAGATTTTATATTGTTGACATTGACGTTGCTAATGTCATAATTCCAATCATAACCTCGATTTGTAAATGACAGTTATGACATTAATTGTGTTAAATTGATGTTTTTTTTTTATGTCAAACCTTTCAATTCTAACCTCAATTTGAGATGCTTTGGAGCGATTTTAAACCTTGATGATTTAACAATCTTTTTGACATATAACCAAATCAAACATGAAACGTCTAATCTGAAGTAAATAACATCATTTGCTGACATTTATTCTGGTGCCAAATCAAAAAATACCTAACTTGTAGTAATGACAGAGACAATACCATTGATTGACATTTGTTATGTCAACAATGACAATTCTTAATCCATATCTCAGAATTATAACCTCAATTTTAAATTGTAATCCGCAATTCTGACATTATGAATTTTTTTTCAAGAGTTTGCAGTTTTGGCGTCTATTATGTCATATTTTTATTTTACATTGTCTGATTTATTCCAAAGTTGGAATTTTCACGTTATGTCAACTTTGACGTTTTAACTGTCGTTTCTACTCAAATTAAATCTCAATTCTTTGTTGTTCATTGAAAATGGCAATTCTTACATTTATTGTGACAACTTTGACGTTTCTTATGTCATAGATTTAAAATTATAACCTCAAAGTTTCAAATTGCCAATTTTGACTTATACTCCATTCGTTATTAATGTGCATCAAGAAGGCTAAGAAAGTCTTTAATTTTGTCACTAAAACTAGTTACTAAACGTGAACGACGCTAAAATTGATCTTTTAATTGAGACTATGACTTGAGAGTTTTTCTGTATAAAATTGGCAGTTTTGACGTCTCTTTTATCAAAATTGAGGACTTTTTATGTAATGTCTAATTTCATACATTCGTAATTTTATAATAGTATTAAAGAATTGACAGTTTCGACTTATTTTATGTCCGCATTGACGTTTCTTGTGCTTTTTTTAAAATAATAACCTCAATTTGGATTTTTATATGGCGTTTATGACATCTTAGGCACTTCTTGTGTCAAATTCTAATTACATAACCACAGTTTTGAGATTTTGATCTGTCAATATAGACATTTTCAATGTCACATATCGAATTATAACCTCAATTTTTGGATTATTTGTTTGGTAAATGACGTTTATGAGATCGGACCATATATTACTCTATTTAGCAATGTTAATACTTTATGTCACATTTTAATTTTATATTTTGAACTTAGTGACAAATTACTAAGTCATTAAATCGACATTTTGAAATATAGACAAATCAAATGTCAAAATAATAACATCATTTGTTGACATTTAGTTACTAACTTGGATTTTTGTATGTCAGTTTTGACGTTACAAATGTCACTTTTGACGTTTCTAATGTCAACAATGCTAACTACGATATATCAATGTATATTATGTATTTATCATGAGCGTAATTTTTCGGCATAATTCGTTTGTTTATCACTTGGTGTAAAATTGATGTAAAGGGCCGTCGTCGTCGTTCGAGCTTCCCTTTAACTTGTTAATGCAAATGAACTATCTGATCCCATGAGTGATCCTGCATGATGGAATTTAATTAGGGAGTGTTACCGGTTTGAGAGCTTTCGAACCGGAACTGTCACTCTCTCTCTTTGTGTGTCGTACACAATCTCGATACCACGACGACAAATAATATCAAACACTTTAGCCACTCCTTCAGCTCGAGATGATCCTCAAAGGTACTCGATGAACGAAAGAAGCTGAAAGAGAGTCACACACAAATCGATTTATTTATTTTCAATTTTTTTTTTCTATAGATCTTAGTGTGAATCTTTTGTTTCAGATTTAGACGGAATGCTGCACGAGTGAAAGTGACGCCCAATTTGAACAAGAAGTGATGGTTTTGGTTGTGAATGACAGCTGTTATTGATGACTGAACATTTGATAGCTTAATCTACGTTACCTCTGGATTAGTGCCGTTGTGCAGGTGAGTTGGCGATTTTACCGACATCTATGCGGGCTAATTAGCAATTAATTGACGTTTTATATGTCAAATTTTGACATTTGTTATGCGATTGAGCTGCCATCTATATTTCAAATTTATTATCTTATTCTTTTCTTCGCCGTGCATTAGCATGCTAAAGTCGTCGTCCGCCCCTTTTGGATGCTGCTACCGCCGTCGCCGATCCTATGTCAAATCGCAACAAATCGCTTCCATTCCCGATGAATTTACTATCAGGACGCAGGTTTGCCAAGCTACGAATAAATCTTCGCTTCTTTCTCTCATCCATCTTAAGTCTGGGAGATTTTTTTTTTATTCTGTTTCTAAACTGGGTGTATGTTGGTAATTGTATAGAGATTTATAATTCATAATTCTTTCTGCTTTTTCCTTCCATCAACAATCCTAATTCGGTTGCTTAACCGTTTGGAAGATTTTCAAGTCATGCGGTCATGCAAACCAAATTAAATTGACCACTTTTTGTCAGATGGTCGTGAAAGGTAATGGTTCGTAAAATCGATGGTAGTATGCTAGGGGATTTTTGATTTGCCACCAGATCAAATGTCAGCGAATGACGTTTCATGTTTGATTTGGTTATATGTCAAAAAGATTGTTCAAACATCAATTAACGTCATAACTGTCATTTACAAGTCAAAAATCGAGGTTATGATTTGAAATATTAATGTTGGAATAATAAACTTGACGATAAAATATTGACAACAAATGCAAAACTGTCAGTTTAGAAAATGAAACAATGTAAAAAAAATGTCAACATTTTCAATTTGTGTTTAGGAAATAAAGGAAATAACGGAAAAAAGTCAATAATGACAAAACTAATCTCTAGCTTTTGATAGATTAAATGTCCATATTGTAACAAAAAATAATGAAATTGAGGTTAGGATTGTGCAAAAAAGTGCCAATTGAGATAAAAAGTCAAAATGTTATATCATACATCGATTTAATTGAATTAAAAACTATCAATACATTGATATATCGTAGTTAGCATTGTTGACATTAGCAACGTCAAAAGTGACATTTGCAACGTCAAAACTGACATACAAAAATCCAAGTTAGTAACTAAATGTCAACAAATGATGTTATTATTTTGACATTTGATTTGTCTATATTTCAAAATGTCGATTTAATGACTTAGTAATTTGTCACTAAGTTCAAAATATAAAATTAAAATGTGACATAAAGTATTAACATTGCTAAATAGAGTAATATATGGTCCGATCTCATAAACGTCATTTACCAAACAAATAATCCAAAAATTGAGGTTATAATTCGATATGTGACATTGAAAATGTCTATATTGACAGATCAAAATCTCAAAACTGTGGTTATGTAATTAGAATTTGACACAAGAAGTGCCTAAGATGTCATAAACGCCATATAAAAATCCAAATTGAGGTTATTATTTTAAAAAAAGCACAAGAAACGTCAATGCGGACATAAAATAAGTCGAAACTGTCAATTCTTTAATACTATTATAAAATTACAAATGTATGAAATTAGACATTACATAAAAAGTCCTCAATTTTGATAAAAGAGACGTCAAAACTGCCAATTTTATACAGAAAAACTCTCAAGTCATAGTCTCAGTTAAAAGGTCAATTTTAGCGTCGTTCACGTTTAGTAACTAGTTTTAGTGACAAAATTAAAGACTTTCTTAGCCTTCTTGATGCACATTAATAACGAATGGAGTATAAGTCAAAATTGGCAATTTGAAACTTTGAGGTTATAATTTTAAATCTATGACATAAGAAACGTCAAAGTTGTCACAATAAATGTAAGAATTGCCAATTTCAATGAACAACAAAGAATTGAGATTTAATTTGAGTAGAAACGACAGTTAAAACGTCAAAGTTGACATAACGTGAAAATTCCAACTTTGGAATAAATCAGACAATGTAAAATAAAAATATGACATAATAGACGCCAAAACTGCAAACTCTTGAAAAAAAATTCATAATGTCAGAATTGCGGATTACAATTTAAAATTGAGGTTATAATTCTGAGATATGAATTAAGAATTGTCATTGTTGACATAACAAATGTCAATCAATGGTATTGTCTCTGTCATTACTACAAGTTAGGGATTTTTTGATTTGGCACCAGAATAAATGTCAGCAAATGATGTTACTTACTTCAGATTAGACGTTTCATGTTTGATTTGGTTATATGTCAAAAAGATTGTTAAATCATCAAGGTTTAAAATCGCTCCAAAGCATCTCAAATTGAGGTTAGAATTGAAAGGTTTGACATAAAAAAAAAACATCAATTTAACACAATTAATGTCATAACTGTCATTTACAAATCGAGGTTATGATTGGAATTATGACATTAGCAACGTCAATGTCAACAATATAAAATCTCAAAATGCAAATTTGCTAACTAAAATCAAAACTGTCAACTCAAAAACTAATGGTCAATGATATAACATTTGACAATTGAAAAAAACTAAAATGTCAAAACCGCAGAAGAAAATTTTGAATTAATTGTTAAAAACTGAAAAAGTAATTCGATGATTAGTGAAATGTCAAAATCACAATATAAAATAAAGAAACATCATTGTTGACATAACAAACGTTAAAATGCCAACTTTGATATAAAAATTCATCCAGTAGTAGATTATGAAAATTGGAAAATCGCGGACTAAAATTTCAAGTTTAGGTTTTAATTTAGGAATATGACATAAGAAACGTCAATATTGACATAACAAATGTCAAAATTGTAATATAGAATTTTAGAATGAAAATTAGAAAATGAAAATTTGGGAACAAAACTGTCAACTTACAAACTAAATCTCAATAATAAGAGGAAAAAATCTTAAATTGTCATTTTTTCAATATTTTATAAAATTGACTTAAGAAACGTCATTGTTGACATATCAAACGTGAAAATTGCCAACTTTGATTTAAAGATTTATACAACAAAATGTCAAAATCACGTAATAAAAATCTCAATACACCTCAAGACTGCCAACTTACAAAAAAACTCAAAATTTGACGTTTGTAACAGTAAAATGAAAATGTTTCATTAAACATATCCAAAGTGTTGACTAGCTGTCCGAATAATTGACGTCAAGTGGTGTAGATAGTGGAAGCGACGAGCTTTTGTTGATCAAACAGGGTTACCAACTTACTGAACATTATCCAAACACATAAATATTGTTTGAATTTTTTCAACCCATTCAATAAAATAAACTTTATTAAACTTGTTTATTAGGTCAGCAGACGCAAATACAAGGATTATTTTTATTCGTGCGATAATAATTAATAACCTCATAAAAATGATGATAACGATAAGATTTCCTAAAAAATGACTTTGCAAAAAAAAAATTGGTAATGAGTGTTATAACTCACTTCTATGTGTAAAATACAATTATTTGTGGTTAAATGTGTGTGGCCTTGACCTTAACTTATTATCTTGTTTAATCAAGGACGTTGCGTTCACCTCTACTATAGAAAATTTCTCTTCTTGTCAGTCGTAGTTGGCGAATGCATTCAATTGAATCTAAAAATATCAATTGTTTTGTTTTTATGTCGAAAAGTAATGAGTGAAGAAGGTAAGAGTTTATATTAATATTTACATTATTCAATAGAGAAATGTGTAAATTCACGTCTGAGTGATTTTCTAGTGCGTAAAGTTTTTTTATTGTAAGATTGAGGTCATTGATCGGTTTTGTTTAATAATATTATAAATGAAAGTGTAGTTTTCTGTTATAACTGTGGTGACTAGATTCTAAATCTTGAAAATTTATACTGTGAGTATTAGTGGAAATATTTTATCAGGAAATACCATAATTACGGATGCTTTTATTATTATCTATCTAAAATGTTAATTGCAGATGTCCTTGGTGGAAAAATGTGACTTATGTTGATATATTTTTTATTTTTATGTTATTTATGACATTTGTGTGTTGTTTTATTCATTTGTTTGTGTTTTTATGTCACATGTTTTTTTTGACATATGAAATTTTGAGGTTAATTTGACGTTTCAAGTGTCATAGTGACTTTTTGCTTGTTTTATGTCAACTACTGTGATACTAAAAGCGGTATTAAATTAATTTTCATTGGAATTATGTAAGCGATAAAAGAGAAATAAATATTATTGATAGTTTTTATATTTCCTATTTTGTGAGTAAATTAATAGCTATCTAAAAATAAGTATATAATTTGATAGAGAAAGAAATTTTTAACCTTGAACAGAAATAATAATTTGGGATGTTTGACGTAATCTATGAAATACAGTTGGTTTCTTAATTATTGCAAATTTTATATTAGAAAAAATTAAATAAAAACTTTTGCAAAATTTTTACTTAATCAAAAATTGAAGTGTTTTTTTTATAAATCGAACCTTTTTGAAGTATCAATTTCAATGATGAATAAAATTGAATTAAGCAATTTTCAATTTGTGTTATTGATAGAAAAATTCAGATCATACGAGGATTCGAAGCTCAAAAATTTATTAAAACACTGTGTATTTATATAACTCGATATTGAAGACACTGATTTGATTAGTTAATTGAGTTTGAGCGATTTTAAAATGATAAAAAAAGTTTAGTATCTCAATAAAAAATGACGGCACAGGGATTTGAACCCAGAATCTATAACTTAAATCGTATAGGAATTTTGAATTTTATAATTTTTGGATTTAATGACACAAACGATAGTTTAGTGAGTTTTATAACATTCGAATTTGTGATTTCAGCGACGTGAGAAAATATAAAGATGGGTTTTTCAAATGTTGATTGGAACACTCTGTATATATATTTTTTGTTGGCACATCGAAAAGACACTTTATTTGAAGATTTGAAGCATTTTAATAAAATTTTGAATAATAACTCAAGTTTATTGGTATAAAAAAAGCGATAAAAAATGAAGTCGGATAGGGGTTCGAACTTGCGACTGTTAATATTAACAATTTTATTTAATTATTTTTTAGACAATATGTGGAAAATTGTGAATTTGAGGATAGAATAAAATTCAGCTAATTTGTTTGAATTTTTAATAATTAATAAATTAGAAATTATGACAAAAATGTGTTTTTGAAATGTGTTCGAATTTGTTTATACATTTATACCTATTGATTGTTTGCTGAAAATGATTGTGTGACACTCTGTATATGTTTGGTTGATTATAAAAATAGTAGTTTGAACTATTAACATCTATTAAACAAAAGTTGGTGCTGATTAACCAAGAAAAAAAGTAGACCGGATAGGGATTCGAACCTGGAATCTTTTACTTTGATTGATTTTGTGTCCAAATTTTTGTTTTTTTTTTTTTTTTGAAAATTCGTGTCATAAATAACGTTATAACATTCTATTTTTCGAATTTAAGTGAAGGTATTACGAGATAATGCTGAATTGAATTAGGTTTTTTTTTATATAGTTTTGAAAGATCACTATGTATATATGAAAAGATTAAATGCAAAAACTTTGGAAATTTTAAATTTTTAGGAAATAATAAAATAAAAAAAAATGCTGAAATAGATGTAAAAAAGAGTGATAAGAGGTTGGAATCCGAATCCATTTTTCCGCTTTTAATTTATATTTTGAAAAGTTGTCAAAACTCTCTGTATATTTATGGTTAGATGCAAAAAAACAGATATTTGACGTTATTTGGGGATTAGAAAAATGACTCCCTATGAAAAAAAAAAAGTACAGCGTGTGGGTTCGATCTCAGAATCTATCGTTTGAATTTTGAAAATTCGATTTTTAATTTTCGGACAATGACAGAGCTGGTGTTTTAGTGATTTTTATAACATTCAACTTGGGTATAATGAAAACAACAAACGAAAATACAAAAATTTGAATTTTCTAGTCATTCATTTTGGATTTGAACACTTTGTATTTGTTTTTTTGATTGGTACAAAAAAAATATTTTAGTCAAAGATATGGAGCATTCAAATAAAATCTTTTTACTTTAATTACAGTTATAGAAATAGAAAACACTCTATACACTTGCGACTAGATATCATATCAGGAGTATAATCAAGATTTAATTTTACAATTTGAAGAAAAAAAAAGATTAAGGTGGGCTTTGAACATTAAACTATTATTGATATATTCTTTATTGTAACACTCTGTATATGTATTATATATTGGTACATAGAAAAAGAACACTCTATTTGAAGCATTTTAATAAAATTTTGAATAATAGCTCAAGTTTATTGTTATAAAAAAAAAGCGATAAAATATGATAGGGGTTCGAACCTGCGACTGTTAATATTAACAATTTTGTTTATTTATTTTTTATTCAATATATGTTGAAAATAGTTAAGTTGAGGACAGAATAAAGTTCAACTGATTTGTTTGAATTTTTAATAATTAGAAATCAGAAATTATTGCAATAATGCGTTTTTGAAAAGTGTTCGGACCTGCGATACATTTATACCTATTGATTATTTGAAAATGATTGTGTGACACTCTGTATATATTTCGTTGAATATAAAAATAATAATTTAAACTATTTACAATTTGTTGGTAAAAATTGGTGCTGATTAGCTAAGAAAAAAAAATAGACCGGATAGGGATTCGAACTTGGAATCTGTTATTTTTATTGATATTGAATCCAAATTTAATATTGAAAATTCGTATTTTTGTTCGTATTTTTATCTGTAATAATTCATTAACCACTTTGTTCAGTTTTTGTTTTTGTTTTTCTAATCGCTTATTTGGATTTCACTTGTTGAATAGTAAATTAACTGTTTTATTTAATTTTTGTTGTACTGGTGGCTCCTTGAAATTTTGATTAAGTAGTGCACCTGTTTATGACAATAGCGTAATTAGTAAATACATTAACTGCTAATTAAATTTAATGTATACGCTTAATTCCCAAGTTCCGAACTCCTTGTGTCGTTAGCTGAGACACGAAACTTGGAAGGATATTAGAGAATGTAATTGAAATGACCGATTTTATTAATAATAACTATTATCATATAGGAAACTATTTTTTTTTGATATTTTAAACACAAACTGTCTCAAATTAAAAAACTAAATTCTAGATTATTAAATAGAAAAAATGATGACAAATTATTTGACGAAAATAGTGATAAATTATTTTTGAAATGAATTATTTCAAGCACTTGACTCACGCAAAACGCCATTTTAAGATTTTTATCAGTGGAAAATTATAGTCACAAATTTTATTCATTTTATTTATTACCAAAAAATTTGACTTAAATTATAAAAACACTTTGTATATGAAAGAGTAAAGAAAAATTATATTGTGTTGGTTCCTAGTTTTTACTTCAATTGCAATTATTTATATAGAAAACAACCTGTATATATGCGACTAGATATAGAATTGGAAGGTTTAGAAAAAAAATGGATTGAAACGGGGTTCGAACCTGGGATTTTTATTTTAATATATTATTTATTTGTTTCTTTTTTAATACGCAGAAATTGTAAGATTTTGGATAGAATAGTGTTTAACTGATTGATAAAAGAATACAACATTAAAAATATTCCGAAAAAAAGTTTATGTTCACAAAGGGGTTCGAACTTGCGATGTTAGGATCATCAAGACACGCAAAATATTAAGTTTGGAATTTTCCATTTTTGTAATTAATGACACATATATATCATTCGAATTAATGATGGAAGCGACGAAAGAAAATATAAAAATGAGCTGGGTTTTTCAAATATTGATTTTCGATTGAAACACTCTGTATATCTATTTTTTATTAGTACATGGAAAAAACACCTGATTTGAAGATTTGGAGCATTTAAATAAAATTTTGGGTGATAGCTCATGTTAATAGTTATGAAAAAAAGCGATAAAAAAGGAAATCGGAGAGGGGTTCGAACTGGCGACTCATCTTACCAACGTTTTTATTTATTTATTTAATTTTTTTTATTATGCCGAAAATTGTGGAAAATTGCTAAATTATGGATACAATAGTGTTTAACTGTTTAATTAAAAACTAAACTATTGAAAATATTCCGAAAAAATGTTTATGGGAAATGTTGACAAAGGGGTTCGAACCTGCGTTATTAAGATCATCACGACATGCAAAAAAAATTCGATTTTCTGATTTTTGGAATTAATAAAACATTCAGTGAGGTTTATAACATTCGAATTTGTCGAAAAAAAATATAAAAATGCGCTAGGTTTTTCAAATATTGATTTTCGATTGAATCACTCTGTATATGTATTTTGTATTAATACATAGAAAAAACACTTTATTTGAAGATTTGAAGCATTTTAATAAAATTTTGGATGATAGTTTAAGTTTACAGTTATGAAAAAAAGCAATAAAAACAGAAGTCGGATAGGGGTTCGTACCTGCGACTAATAATATCAATTTATTTATTTTTATTTATGTGTCATTGTTGGTTGCCTATCAGTCTTTTCATTTTTTTTCTTTGCATATTTATCAGAAAATTGTGATGAATTCATCTTTTATCTTTCTTTAGAAATTCGTTTATTTTCTATCTCATTATCTCTTCTGTGTCCAAAGGCTCAAAATCAGTTAATTCGAGCATTCGCTCTGTTCCAGAAAGCAGGTAATTTGCGGTTTAGAACAGTGAAGCAGTGATAAATGTACACATTACAATACCTGCAATTAACCCTCGAATGTAATTAGAAGATAATTGTGTGCTTGTATGGTGTTTCGTGTCGACTTGAATCTTCTAAATGCGTCTGATTATAATTGTACAAAGGATTATTCCAGTCATTCAAAATTTTTCCATTTGTTATAGATTGCCAACCTGAAGACTTCCGTCTGGACCAGCAGCGATCGAATAATCGCCCTGAAATGGAACGATTCGTGTTCAAGGTAAGTTTATTTTATTTTTATTTTATTTTTTTTTTATTAATTTCCTGTATCGTGTATGAAAGTCGTTGAAATAGTTTATTTTTATTTTTTTATATATTTGGGACACAATTTGCCACCTTTCTATTTGCGAGTGTCAAAACTTTGTAAATTTATCGTAATCGTTTATTAGAAAACTGTCAATTACAGATATGGTTTTGGCTTTTTATTAAAAATGCTGCAGTTAGTTTTCTTTCGTTTTTTTTCTTTAGTTTGTTGATGTTGTCAATTAACCGGTGGCGGTGTGTGTTGTGTGCAGCTCCGTAGATCGGGAGCGGCAGTTCGGCGGGGCGCCAAATACCGATGAGACAGTCGGCCGGTCCGCACCATCAGCATCCAGTTGTTGTTACAACAGTGCCGGCCACCAGCGACTCCGTCGACACTCTTACCACCACCACCACCACCGGCTCCCAACATACAGGTAAAAAAATGACAAAAAAAAAATTCAACGCCGGGAGCAGGGTTTGAACATATAATTTATATCTCAAATAATTGAATGTGACACTCTGTATTAATATAATTTGATAGTGAAGTCACTGATTTGATTATTTAATTGAGTTTGAACGATTTAAAATTGAAAAAAAAAGTTGAGTATCAGAATGACGACACAGGGATTTGAACCCAGAATCTATAACTTAAATGGTGCAAGTATTTTGTTTTTGTTTTTTTTTTTTTTTATTTTTGGATTTAATGGCACAAATGATAGTTTAGTGAGTTTCATAACATTCAAATTTGTGATTTCAGCGTTTGATTTTCGATTGAAACACTCTGTATATGTATTTTTTGTTGGCACATAGAAAAGACACTTTATTTGAAGATTTGAAGCATTTTAATAAAATTTTGAATAATAACTCAAGTTTATTGGTATAAAAAAAGCGATAAAAAATGAAGTCGGATAGGGGTTCAAACTTGCGACTGTTAATATTAACAATTTTATTTAATTATTTTTTAGACAATATGTGGAAAATTGTGAATTTGAGGATAGAATAAAATTCAGCTAATTTGTTTGAATTTTTAATAATTAATAAATTAGAAATTATGGCAAAAATGTGTTTTTGAAAAGTGTTCGAATTTGTTTATACATTTATACCTATTGATTGTTTGCTGAAAATGATTGTGTGACACTCTGTATATGTTTGGTTGAATATAAAAATAGTAGTTTGAACTATTAACATCTATTAAACAAAAGTTGGTGCTGATTAACCAAGAAAAAAAGTAGACCGGATAGGGATTCGAACCTGGAATCTTTTACTTTGATTGATTTTGTGTCCAAATTTTTGTTTTTTTTTTTTTTTTGAAAATTCGTGTCATAAATAACGTTATAACATTCTATTTTTCGAATTTAAGTAAAGGTCTTACGAGATAATGCTGAATTGAATTAGGTTTTTTTTTATATAGTTTTGAAAGATCACTATGTATATATGAAAAGATTAAATACAAAAACTTTGGAAATTTTAAATTTTTAGGAAATAATAAAATAAAAAAAAAGCTGAAATAGATGTAAAAAAGAGTGATAAGAGGTTGGAATCCGAATCCATTTTTCCGCTTTTAATTTATATTTTGAAAAGTTGTCAAAACTCTCTGTATATTTATGGTTAGATGCAAATAATCAGATGTTAGACGATTTCAACGTTTTTAGCAAAATTGGGGATTAGAAAAATGACTCCCTATGAAAAAAAAAAAAGTACAGCGTGTGGGTTCGATCTCCGAATCTATCGTTTGAATTTTGAAAATTCGATTTTTAATTTTCGGACAATGACAGAGCTGGTGTTTTAATGATTTTCATAACATTCAAATTTGATGAAAACGACAAACGAAAATACAAAAAATTGGTTTGAGCACTTTATATATGTTTATATGCGACTAGATATACAATCAGAAGTATAACCAAGATTGATTTTTGATTGTAACACTCTGTACATGTATTTCATTTTAGCATTTGAAGCATTTCAATAATATTTTGAATAAAAGCTCAAGTTTACAGGGATTAAAAAAAGCGGTAAAAAAGGAAGTCGGAGAGGGGTTCGAACCTGCGACTATCAATATCAACATTTCTATTTTATTTTTATTTTTTTTTAGTAAGTAGAAAGTGGTGAAAAACCATTCAGTTGTGAATAAAAAAGTGTTGAATTGATTTTTTTGTGTTGTTAATCAGCAAATTATCAAAAATATCGCAAAAAAAATGTTGATGGAAAATGTTAAGAAAGGGGTTCGAACCTGCTTCATTAATAGACATAAATAAAATAAAATTGGTGATCACTCTGTATAACACTTATTTTTCAAATTGAAGTGTTCCACAATAGCATAATAAAAAATTTCTACGAATTCCCAGTTCGTGTTTACGTCACATCCAACTATTACAATTTCGAACTTTTAAGAATTTAATCAAGAGAAAACTTTTGTTTTTGAGTTGGTTTTACTGTTTTGAAATGAACGAACTTTATTGATAGTTTAGTTGAAAAGTTTTGTGTTGACTTCGAAAAACTGCACCGATAAACATTTTTAATTTTATTCAATAGAATAAAATTGAATTTGAAGCGAATTGTTTTTTGGATTAAGAAGAAATAAGCTTTATCGAACTTTATGTATTAATTATCATTAGCCAATAGTGTGTTGTTTCGAAACTCAACTCCATTAATCAGTCGACTAAGCGACCTAAGGGAATCCCAGGACCCAGGTGTACAATGTTATCTACTATCCGATAAACATTAGTGGCATGGGAATTGCATTTATTGTTGGACAATAATACGAAAAATAGAAAAAAATCGGTTCAGTTTCAGCGGAGGTAGTCGAGGTGGAGGAACATGATTTGGGCTCCGATGTGGAGTCCGAAACAAGGGAGACGCTCAAGCTGACCGCCCGCGGCCGCCCTGCCAACGCACCGTCAACGCGCCCGCGAACAGCGCGTGATGAGACGAAGAAAGAAATACAAGAGGACGATGAAGCCACTCTCAGAGAGCTGCTTATTAGGTACTTTCGAACATACACAACACATTTTTTATTTTGTTTATATTTTTTTTTTCAATAAATTATTTTAATTTAATTTTTTTTTTTTTTTTTTACTTTATACACTATTCATCTCATTACTTTAATCATCGCCATTGTTTGTGTGTTGTTTCTTGACCCACACTTTTATAACGTGTATGGTCGAAACAATATTTTCAAATTGACTGACCACAGAAGATATGATATGGCGCCAAATTCAAATAATGGAGATGTGTGTATTTAATCCACGCCCACTCACAAAAATCATTTTTTATTAAATTTGGCACATTTAAGCACATTTTGATTTTTTTTTTTCCTAAATCCGTCGTTAATTTTTTTCAGCCGATTTTTTATCTTGACGGATCAACTTCAAACAACCAGCCATCGCCATAATCAATACAATTTAATATATTAAAAAAAAAAAAATAGTGATAGTATTACCAACCAAACAAAACAAAAAAAAACGGCAAGTACTTTTTTTTAAGTGTTTTTAAATCTATCATCTGTGGTCAGTAGCGATGTGTTTAGTGCACTAAAAATTCTTAAAAGCACGCTCCCTGATGGGCTGTGTTTCCAAACTATAGGTGGAAGCTTATCAATGGTCTTCAAAGAAATGATGCAGCCGCGACATTCACTCTAGTTTAAGAGAAGCAAAGGGAGAGAGTTTTTGGAGGGTTGGAGGATACCTGGGGAGGTGTCCACTGTAGTTTGGAACACAGCCATGGTATCCTTACCTCCCAGGTATACAAAAAACAGCTTAATATGGCAGTAGGTGCTTGCTTGATGTTTATAATAAAAGCATGTTTTTTTTAAAAAAAAAAAAGCACTAGCATGTTTCAAATGCACGTCCCCTTTGTTATTAAATGTAAAAATATGCGTTAATTAATTTTTGCGTAGTCTGCAAAAACAGGTGAGCGTGATGAGTATGAATTTGAGCGCGAAACTGGACGAGCTCCAACGTGGAGATCGCCATTTAGAAACGACAGTCGCATTATGCGAAATCCGATCGCAATTACAAGAACTCACCAAATCGGTAGAGTCATGTCAATCGGAAGTATCGGAAGTTAAGAGAGATATGGTTGCGATTAAACATGAATTGGATACGGTACAACAAGTTAAAGAAGAAATTGAAGAATTGAGGGAGTATGTTGATCGGCTCGAGGAGCATACGCAGCGGAGGAAGTTGCGATTGCTCGAGCAGGTGCGAAAAAATAATAATAATAATAAAAAAAATTTTCTTAGAAAAGTTGCGGCGCGGGTTTGAACCTGCAACTATTAGTTTTAAACATAATAAAGGTATTACGATAGTTTTAACGCGCGTTTTTTGAATTTGTGATAATGTTATTAATTTTTTATTTTTTCAGGATTTGACGTTCTTCCTGTCGTACGCGATCCTGGCGGCGGTTCTTGGTATGCTGCAGTTCGGATATAATACAGGAGTGATAAATGCCCCCGAACAGAACATCGAACATTTTATGAAAGACGTATATAAAGATCGATATGGTAAAGATTTATCGGATGATTCTGCTCGGGGTCTTTATTCTATAGCTGTGTCCATCTTTGCATTAGGAGGAATGTTAGGTGGTTTCGGTGGTGGAATGGTTGCAAATAAATTCGGAAGGTTAGTTCGAATATAATAAAATTTTCAACTATTAAATTTTTTATAGAAAAGGAGGTTTGCTTTTGAACAACGTCTTGGGGATAACAGGAGCATGCTTAATGTGGTGTACGAAAATAGCAAACTCATATGAAATTCTATTTTTTGGCAGATTTATTATAGGTGTCAATTGTGGTATGTATAAATTAAAAAAAAATTAATTGTTGACTTTTTTTTTTAAGGACTGAACACATCCTTAGTACCTATGTATATATCCGAAATAGCTCCTTTGAATTTACGCGGCGGTCTCGGAACAGTAAACCAATTAGCGGTAACAGTTGGTCTTCTTTTATCCCAAGTGCTTGGTATCGAGCAAATTCTTGGTACCAATGACGGTTGGCCATTACTTCTCGGTCTGGCCGTATGTCCTGCCTTACTTCAACTCGTTTTACTTCCAATATGTCCCGAAAGTCCTCGATATCTTCTCATAACTAAACAATGGGAAGAAGAAGCAAGAAAAGCATTAAGACGATTACGTGCTAGTAATCAAGTTGAAGAAGATATTGAAGAAATGAGAGCGGAAGAACGAGCGCAACAAGCTGAAGCTTCGATCAGTATGTTAGAATTGATTTGTTCGCCGACATTAAGAGCACCGTTAGTTATTGGAGTTGTTATGCAATTATCCCAACAACTATCTGGAATCAATGCGGTAATAATAATAAAAAAAAAATATATGAAAAAAAATTATAATTAATTTCTAGGTGTTTTATTATTCAACAAGTTTGTTTGTCAGTTCGGGATTGACAGAAGAAAGCGCTAAATTTGCAACGATTGGTATTGGTGCGATAATGGTAGTAATGACTTTAGTATCGATACCATTAATGGATAAAACAGGACGAAGGACGTTACATTTATATGGACTTGGTGGCATGTTCATCTTTTCGATTTTCATCACCATCTCGTTTTTAATAAAGGTTGGTTTGCTAATCAATTATTTACAATTTTACAACACTTTTTAAAAGTGTGGAAAGCACAGGATTTTCAATGGTTTGTATAAATAATAAAATTGCATTAAATTGCAATTTTATTATAAATTATAATCCGGCATGGAATTTTTGATTTTATTTGCAACACCTCGCATTGCTTCTATTTATTTATTTCGTTTTTTTTTTTAAATGCACGTGTTTTATAAAGTAGGCAAACCACTATACATCAGTGTATTACCGGTTGTCTATTAGTATCCTTACCTCTGCTTTTTAATATATTTTTTTTTGTTTATATAAATTCGACTTTCCTGACTTGGTGGAGGAGGGACGCTGTGAAAATTATAATTTACACAGATTTTGCACGTATTTTTATCAAAAATTTGCATGGTATTATTTTATTGTTATGGTTTGTTCAAAATAAAAATGTTGTCACTCCTCCCTGTCGGGAAAGAACACGACTTCTACTGCCTGATAGGAGTTTTTTGGTTATGTACAGGAAATGATTGATTGGATGTCATATTTATCCGTTGTATCAACATTGGGTTTTGTCGTCTTTTTCGCCGTTGGACCAGGTTCTATACCATGGATGATAACAGCTGAATTATTTTCACAAGGACCGAGACCGGCTGCTATGTCTATTGCTGTTTTGGTTAATTGGATTGCTAATTTTTTGGTCGGAATTGGATTCCAAAGTCTCAAGGTAAGTTCTAAAATTAAAAATTTCGAAAAAATTTTCAACGCGACTTACAGTGATCAATCAAAATTAGGCGTTAATTTGGAATTTTTAAAATTAGGATATTTATTATATATTGTTAAAAAAAAAATAAAATAAAGAAATTGCATTCGGAGGGGTTCGAACGTGCGTTCAATCTTTAATTCAATCATTTGTCCAATGATTTCATAGTTGCTATAGTGACGAGAAAAATGACCAATTACGATTGAGCGGGAAATTGAATTTTCTGAGATTTTTGTATTTGATGTGCTTATTTTTAGAAAAAAAAAGCCGTCTCCGAGTTTCGAACTCGTTTCGTATGATTGAAAATATTCTATTATTTTTAATTTTTTTTCAAATAGAAATTAAGTTGAAACGAATTTTAATATAACAGTAAAGCTGGATTTTTCCACTAAAAAAAAATATCAAAACGTGACAATAAAAAAAATGCATTTGGAGGGGTTCGAACCTGCGTCCAATCTTTCAATTCAATCCAATTCAATCATTTGTACTAGTGCTATAATGACGAGAAGAATAACCAATCAGGATTGAGCGGGAATTTAAATTTTTGATAAAAAAGAAAAAAATTGCCGTCTTCGAGTTTCGAACTCGCGTCTCATATGATTGAAAAATTTCTATTATTTTTAATTGTTTTAATTTAAAAATTAAGTTAAAATCTAAAATAACAATAAAGGTGGATTTTTCAGTAAAAAAAATGGATCAGGAGAAGTTTGAACCCGCGTTTATTATTTTTTGTTGCTATAGCGACGAAAGGAATGACCAATCAGAATTTGAATTCATTTTTTTTTTTTTCTATTTTGTTTTGGAAACACAAAATTAAAAAACAAAAAGTGCGTTCGGAGGGGTTCGAACCTGCGTCTAATTTTTAATTCGTTGAAGCGTTGCTATGGTAATTAAAAAATGAACCAATCGTACGAAGGCGGGTTTTTTAAAAGTGTTTTTTTTAAGTGTGTGTAATTTTCTCTAGGAAATTCAATACTAAATTGTCTATTTAAATTTGCATTTGATGTTTTATGCTCCATTAAACTGAAAGTGTAATAATAAGATATTAATCATACGGAAATAATCACTCCCACATGTGTTTTAAAAAATCAAAGTAGTTTATTAGAGCGTTTATTAAAAAAAGCGTTATGTAAATTGTCCATTTCCTTATTATTTTACGAAAAATAAAACAAACATTTTTTATTGATTATTATATTATAGAAAAAAATAATACTGATATAAATAACAAAAATATGATGAAACCATCATGAACACACATTTAGTATCCATTATGGCAAGACGATGAGAATGAATCCAACAATAACAAAATTTTAATTAAATAATAAATTAATATTCTTTTTTAACGATTGCATTAAAACCACTATGTTTATCGGCTGTATATTGAACGATTCGTTTTGAACCATCAGGTTCAACAATGGTATATTCACCTTTAACTTTATCACCATCTCGAGTCTCCCACTGACTTTTTATATCATGAGTATGTAAATCATGGACGGCGTAATCGTAATGATATTTTGGATGAGCCTTAAAAAAAAAGAAAAAAATTTAAATTAAAAGAAGTACAGATTTTTTTACTTACATAATAATCAATGTATTCTTCATGATGTCCACCAATTTCATTACCTTCATAGCCGCCTTCAAGTCCGTAGCCGCCCAATTGCCCATATCCACCGCCTCCTATAGCGTCGACAAAAGCTACTAAGATTGCGGCGGCACTGACCTAAAATTTTCTTACTAAATAAAATAAAAAAAAAATAATTAAATATACTTACAATATACAGCATTGTTAATGTTAGTCGAAAGAATTGAATGAAACTGAATCGTTGTTGAAAAGAAGTGCGATTTTATATACATAATCCATGATGGTGGTGGTTGTGAAAGGTACCATCGACTTTTCAACCACCTACCATGGGCGCTTTCTCCCTTGATCTTGCTTAAAATTTTGTAATTCTATTCAAAGTTGACAATAAAATTAACCACTAGCGAGACTAATAATTCTTACACACGCTTTTAAGAGTAATATAAAATTTTGATTTTTTTTTTTCCACTTTCTTAATTAATGAATTATTTTGATTCTTTGTTTACTTAAAAATTATTCAAGTGTGTCATTTTAAAATTCCCGCTAAAATCGCATGTTACGATCGATTAATCGAATTATTACCATAGTAACAAAAATGATAATTAGCGCGTTTTTTGAATTTTTCCATTGATTATTCTCACATATCATATTTTAAAAAATGGGAAAGTGTGTGAACTTTCTGTTTAAAATCTCACGTATATTATTTACAGTAATGTTTGATTTTTAATTACGTATTTACAGATGTTTAATGAATTTTTTTTATAGAAAAATTGACATATGCGTGTTTATTGAGCATAAAAAAGGAAGTAGAAATTTCCATTTTTTTAATAAATTTATGACACATGAAAATTATATAAAAAAAAATAAATTTTGTGATGGTGTTGAGTAATTGTTTGAATTTTCTTCCGTCAACGTTTCTTTTTTTTTTTTTTTCGGAACGGAAATAACAATTAAATTGTCTCACTTTCTTCATTATCATATCTGCGTGTTTGAAATTGGAATTGTTGACAAAAATCCAAAGTTTCAGTTTCTAACCTCAATTTTGACAGCTAAAATGTCACAGAATTACTAACACTAGAAAATTTATTTAATTATTAATTAATTACAATTTAATTTTGATTCCATTGTTGTTTTTCTTGTCCATCCAATCCAACATTACTTCGATTGGGTGTGTCATAAATTTGCTTCTTTTTTCGTACAAGATTGAAGTCTTCGTTATTTTTTTTCTTAGAATTTTTGTCGTTTTGATTTTTTTCAGTACTAGCATTTTTGTCGCTCATTTTGTTACTAAAATTTTAAATTCGACAAATAATTATATATTTTATCGAAAATCCGTTTTAATGATTATTTTAACACTTACGTCAATAGGATGTGGAAAATTTCAAATTAACACTTCTTTTTTATTAATTATTTAAATTGTTCGATTTGTTCACCATTTAAATCAGTCAATTTTCGATGAGGTGTATCGAAAGTTTGGCGTTTTTTTCGATTAAATTCTGCTGATTTTTGTGTATTTTTTGAATTGTTAGTTTTCGTATTTTCTGGATGGTTTTTCGCGTCCATGATTATTCAAAACTGACTTATTTCAACTCGTATGTTATTATAAATATTTGTAGAATGTAAATATTTACTAAAGTTGTAAAATTAGCGGCGGATTTTCATCAAAAAGATGCGAAATTTTTATGGCTGATAATACCAAGAAAATTATTAAATCATATTCGAAAAAAAGTTTCTCTTAATTACAGGGTGATTATACATATTCTAATATGTTTATGAAATTATTGTATTTTTTTCGAAATTTTAGACACTTGACTCTCCATTAAAATCATTTGGGCCAAATAAATAAATTTTAGGATAATTCTAAACCAAGTATTAGCTGACTGATTGGAATAATATCTTAAAATAATGTATAGGGTGGTTCATTTTCGATGGTTTTCATATGGTTCTAATATATCCGACCATCACACAAAAAAACCGAATGATACTTTCTCGTGCCAGTTTTTTGAAACAAATTCAAAACTTCAATTAGTTTGGCGCTGTTGATTGATTTTGAAAAATTGTTTTTTCCTGTTTATAAGAATATATAGTTTAGATTTGTTATCGTAAAAAATATTGAAAAAATTCCAAGTTTTCGCTAAATAATTGGATGAAAAAATTATAGTCGCCTCTGCGAGAGAAAAGGATCAGAAATATTTCAGACAGAATAGCATGGGAGATTATGAATTTAGAAAAATTTGATTTTTTTCTATTTCTAAAAACTCAAGATTGATTAATGCTTTTCCAAAATTTTCAGTGCTTCATATCCTGAAAACTCAATTTTTGTTGTGGAAAATTTAGATTTTGCATTGATAAAATCCAGTACTCTCTTAGTTTTGATTTTTCCAATTTTTCTGTAATATCCTTTAGGTCTTGATTGATGCTCAATTGATCAATCAGATTGTTCTTAAATCGTAAAGTCTTTTTGTCGGATTGGCGTTATCACTGGCTAACTCTCAAAACAAATTCGAAGCTGTGTTTGCATTTTTATTGCAAATCCTAGAACATTCTATCATGTCATATTTTCCAAAATTTTAATAATTTTCCATCTCTTACATAAAAAAGCATAACACTTTGATTTGCAGATAAAGAATCAAGATATTTTGACTTTGATTTTTTTTTTTTTGCTTCCAAAGACTACTATGATTCTTTACACTTTTCCAACAAGAAATTAAGAATTGTTAAAAATATGTATATTTTTGAAAACATGGCCCACTATGCTTGATTTGAAAATATGTAACTTTATATCTCGAAAAATAAAAAAAACAAAAAAAAAAATAGTTACGTCATTCTATTCTATGCAAAAATATTTATTAGTAACAGTTTTCAGATTTTGAATAATAATAAAACTGAAGAAAATACAGCAGTTTTCAGAAAATGGAAAAAAATCAAAAAAGCGCTATAACTTCAAAACAAAAGACAGTAGCGCGAAACTAATTAGAGCATTAAATT
The DNA here is from genome assembly GCA_030157265.1 of Latheticus oryzae. NCBI lineage: Eukaryota > Metazoa > Arthropoda > Insecta > Coleoptera > Tenebrionidae > Latheticus > Latheticus oryzae. Next base: position 27,275,999 of record CM058048.1, on the reverse strand, counting down.
TGTCTTAAAAAACTCACTAAAATCACTAAAAATGTATTATTCGTTTTTTTGCAATAGTCGGATATATGAGAAATGTATGAAAACCATCGAAAATGAACCACCCTGTACAGTATGTTACAGAATTGTCCTCAAACATTGGCTTGAAAATTATACCGAGACTCATTTTTTCAAATGGAAACTCAATTTTTTTAAGCCATCAATGAACATCCAGTCAAATTTCAACAACTTCTATTTGTCTTCTATTTGCAGTGATTTTTTACTAATTTTCTCAATTTTTGCACGGTTTTGTTTATTATAAAACTCCAAGCTTTATAAAAACAAAAAATTGACAATATTCCTATTGCAGTGGAACAGTCATCTTAGAATTTCATTAATGACATAAAAAAGGGTGTTTCCATTTGAAAAAAATTAGTTTTGTTATAATTTAGAAGCCAATGTTTAACATTAAAAAAAAAAATGTAATCTCTGTATTGGCTAATATCTTGACTATAAACACGCCAAAATTTATTTGTCTGTCTTACAGGAATTCGGAGAATTTGATTTTTCAATAGTTAGTCAAATGTCAAAAACTTTCAAAAAATTCAATTATTTCAAATACGGTTTTATAGTAATTAACTTGTAATGAACTTTTTGTGTTAATCACCCTGTATTATTTTTGACAACTTTGAAGGTGGCGCTTTTTGTATAAAAAATAATATGTCATTTATAGAGTGTTTTTCTCAAACTGAATGTCGGCATTCAATCAATTTTTTGACATTACAATGACAGTTGAGTTTACCAAATTGAAAAAAACAAAAATAAATTTGACATTTTCAAAATTATTAATTACTCGAATTTAAAATATCTGATGTATTTTTTGACTTTGAGAAAATAACTTCAATATTAAATTATTGATTTGAGTGTTTTTATCATATAAGTAGACTTTGATTTTATTTAAGAAAAACAGTTTTTAGCGTTCCATATATACGGTGATTAATATTAATGTCAAAATTTCAGTTAGAGTTAACAAAAGCACAATTAATATCAATTATTTTGATTTTTATAATTACAATAAAATCTAGTTGTTATAGTGAAAAGTGACTGAAAATATTCAGAAGAGTTGAATTATAAATTTCTATTTGTAAGTTTTGTAGTATAGGTCATGACATTTATATTGTAACCGACTGTACATTTTTTTAATTTTTCAAATTCATCAAATTCCTATTGTATTATTGATTAATTGTACCAACGCCATATTTGATTTTTTTAATAATGAATGTAATTGAAACTATGTTTAAGCATACTTGATTATAAACAATTTACAAATTTTCAACAAAATCTAGTTACCATATTGAGTAAATTTAGCCTTCAATTGTTTAAATTATTTTATAGTTTCTAGATTTTTAATTTTGATAATTCATTAATTTAAAAAAAAAAATCAAGTAACAATGCTAAACACATATACGTCAAATTTTTTTTTGTTTTGTTTTTTATTGTTAAAATGACAGTTTTATTATAATATGAGATTAATGATGGAACATTGAATTTAGCGTTTTTTGATGCAAAAATGAAAAATTCAACTTGACTTGATATTTGATTTAATGCGATGTATATATTGTGTTTAATCGTGACACACTCTGTAGATAATTTGCGTTAAATTCGATTAGATTAATCAACTTCACACACTATTGTTGTAAAGTAAATACTTTACGCACAAAAAATCAATCGATAATTTTTCGTAATATATATTTGTAGTAGAGTAAAAACACGTTTGATTTGGAAACTACACAAACTAAAAATTTTTCATTGAAATTCTTCTTGTTCTTCTCCATCCAATCCAGCGTTTTCTCTTTGTCCGACATCAAAAATTTGTCGTTTTCGTCTACTCAAAACTTTTTCTTCTCCATTTGTTGTATCAGTTTGTTGTTTTTCAATTTTGTCTTCTTGTTCATTATTATTTTTAACTGTATTATTCTGTTCAAGATTTTCACTCATTGTTGTGTAGATGTGCGATTGTGAAAAACTAAAGATAAGACTGTTTCATTATCAGTTTAAGTAAATAGAAAGTCGAATCATTAAAACAACATTTAAAATTCCATAACAACCGATGATACAGAGTGTTTGATAAAAAATTTAAAAACCAACTATTATTTCATTTCCTTTTGTGTAACTCAAATAATTGTCGAAAAATTTTGTAATATTTTGTCCTTTCCAACAATGCAAGAAAATAAATACAAAGATTAGCATTGAATGTGATGAAATTCCAACGTCTAATTTTGCCCTTTTCCGGATATTGCAAGACTCTCTTTTACGAAGTTGTTATTTATATAGCTCGTGCTTAGTATTACCACATACCTTTTACCACCAAGTGAATAAATAAAATCAAAATATGCAAAAGAGTGAAGGTGCAACTTCTTCGAAAAATGTAACAACATTTAAGCAAACTTTCTTCAACTTTATTCTTGCAGTTCCTCAACGAAGCAGAGCGTAACATAAAAATATAAATGTGTTGTTATGTAATTTGTAGATTTGGATTTTTTGTCACTTTGTTGTTTGTTAAAACAAAAATTCTTCAATTAATTAAAGAGTAAATTGTGTAAAATAAACACAAGTGTTGCATGACATGATGTAATTAGTTTAATTGCTAATAATAGAATTTTTCTGACTAGATTGAAAAGTAATTGTTGAGTCTTTTATTCACTTTGGGAATGTTATTATGAAAGCTAGAGTTTTCCGATTTATTGTATGGATAATATATAAAAAAAAAAATTCACATATTTGTGTTTTAAGTCATGAAATTCAAATTAGCTGTCGTTTTATTATTCAATTACTGATTACATTCTTTAAATATTTGATTGATTTTAATCTAAAAAATAAATTCCAGGTGCCACTACTGATAAGTGATAACAACTCTTATCTCTAGTTTTTTTTTACACTGAGTGAAAATTTAAACCAAAAATACATTTTTCAATTAAGAAGAAAAAATTGAAAATATACAACAACAAAGTGAAACATTCAAGATCATGTTCTTGTTAACTCAGGTGGCTGGGTGTTTGTTTTTTTTTTTTCATTTGTTCAAAATCATAAACTTCCTAAATTTAAATCTTTAGTTTAATTCTGCGTAGAATAAATGTCAAAAAATTCAAAAATCGACTTTTGAAAAAAATTGTCATTTTTTTTGAATTGTCAAAACTGACAGAAAATGTCAAATTTAATTGAAACTGAACATATATTCCATTTTTTAACAATGGGCATCAAGAAGGCTGAGTAACTCTAAATGTTTCTTTTAATCTTTATAAATTGTAATTTGGTTATTTTAGCGCTGCCAACTTTAAATCAAACTGACATAAATGTCAGTTATTTTTATTTTGAATCAATGCAAATCGTGCAATACTGCAATCAATCTAGATTACATAGAATTTTTGTTACTGTAGTAATTGATTTTTTTTTTTTTTTTAAATAGGAAATCAAGTAGGCCATATTTTTCTAAATTTTAATTTCTTGCAAACTTCACTGATTTAATCAATATTAAAAAATAAAATACAAAAAATTCCAAAAAAAATTTAATTCGAAATTCAAAAATTGCAACATTGAGTATGCCATAGATGACTCATCAAAAAGTGTAAGTTTGAAAACATTCGAAATATGAAAACATTCCAACAATAAAATGAATTCAAATGTTCTAAATTGAAAATCCGCCGTTTTTTTTTTTTATGTCAAAAATACAATCTTCACTGATTTAATCAATATTAAAAAAAAATAAAAGTCAAGTATGCTATGACATACACAGTAAACTCAAGAAAGAAAAATAGGGAAAAATCTTTGCTAAGTTGGTACTTCATTTCTTCAACTTGATTCTAATGAGAAGTGTTTACACCACATCATTTTAAAGAAATTAAGGTTAAGTTAATAACGCAAATAGATGGCACTGTCAATGTCAAGCTAGTTAAAAAAATTCCCATCAAGAATTCAAAATTTGACTTTTGAAAAAATTGCAAAAGTTTCACTTACTTCAAAAGCGCAGGATATCTCAAAAAAAAACTGAGTGGAATTAGTAAGCCACGATCTGTCAAACTTATTCAAAACCTAACTAAAACTAAAAAAAATATAGATAAACCAAACTGTCATTTTTTGAGTTGTCAACTGCCAAAACTGACATAAATGTCAAATTTGATAGAAACTGACTATATACTTCATTTTCTATCAATGTGCATCAAAAAAGCCGGGTATCTTTAAATGCGGCTTTAATTTTGTCACTAAATCTAAAAATTTTAAGTAAACAAACATTAATCTGTGTGAAGTTTGCAATTCGCAACTTCAGATGAATTGGCTGCCAACTGTAAAGAAAATAGTTGAAACTCCCTTTGATTCTAGTGAGAAACAGACAAAAGATTTACACTATGTCATTTTAGTAACCGATAGAGGCGCCACGTATTCAGTTGCCTGCCATGACCAACTAGTATCTCATGTTTTAAATTCACTTTTGAATTGAGAGTTTCCAAGTTGGCGTGTTTTTTTTTTATTATTTGCAAAGAAATAATAGGGATAAATGTTTGCTAAGTTGGTACTCCCTTTGATTCTAGTGAGAAATGTTTACACTTCGTCATTTTAGAGAAATTGAGGTTAAGTTGATAATGCAAATTTAGATGACAGCTGTCAAAAAAATTACCAACTTATAATAATATAGCCCAGTAATATAGCCCAGTAATATAGCCCACTTGTTTATCCAACCTAAATTCAATAAATTTCCTAGATCGCAAGATATGTAGTTAATTAAATGTCATGTTGACAGAACAGTTCAATTTACTTTTACAAAAATTTTGAAATTTTCCCAAAAAAAAAAATACTGAGTGAAATTAGTAAGGCATCTGTCAAACTTATTAATAATGTCACAATTGATAGAAACTGACTATATACTCCATTTTTTATAAATAAGCATCAAGAAGGCTGGGTAACACTAAATTAATTTTTACAAATTGTAATTTGGTCATTTTAAACTTGCACAGCGCTGCCAACTTTAGATCCATTGGTGATGATTTGTAATCAAGTTGGCGTATTTTTTTTTATTATTTGCAAAGAAATAATAGGGATAACTGTTTGCTAAGTTGGTGCTCTCGTTGAATCTAGTGAGAAATGTTTACACCTCGTCATTCTAGAGAAATTGAGGTTAAAATGATAATGCAAATTTAGATGACAGCTGTCAAAAAAATTGCCAACTTATAATAATATAACCCAGTGGACAAATTCACTTGTTTATCCAACCTAAAATCGAAGCTAACTTAACATTTGAAATGAGATAAACTTTTGAAAATGTCCGAAAAACAAATACTGAGTAAAAATTAGTAAGCCATGATTGTGCCATCTGTCAAACTTATTAAAAACCTAATTGAATTGTCATTTTTTGAATAGACAAAACTGTCAGAAAATGTCAAATTTGATTGAAACTAAACATATATTTAATTTTTCATCAATAGGCATCAAGAAGGCTGGGTAACTCTAAATGCGACTTCAATTTTGTCACTAAAAAAGTTACTAGGCTTTATATTTCTAACCTCAAAGACTTCAGAAACAGACTTGTAACGGTTGTAATGGTATTAAGGTTAAGTTTCTAATGGAAATGTAGATGACAGCTGTCAGACAAAAAACACCAAGGTAGCTAAAAACGTTGCGTCAACAACAATTTCAATTGTTTATTAAATCTAAGAACGCTAAAATTCCTAGATTTTAAATCTGAAAGTTCATTTTTGAATATATATACAGTGTGTCTCTTTTAATCTTTGTAATTTGGTCATTTTAATCTTGCACAACGTTGCCAACTATAGATCCAGTGATGATGATTTGTAATCAAGTCGGCGTTTTTCAAATGTATTTTTTATATTTGCAGATATTTTTCTTATCTTTATTGTAGTATGTAAAATCCAAATATTGATAAACTTGGGAAAGAAATGAACTGCGTATTAAAAATAAGGATAAATGTTTGTTAAGTTGGTACTCCATTCAATTACAGTGAGAAATGTTAACGTCAATTGAGGTTAATAGTGCAAATCCAGAGATGACAGCTGTCAAACGATACGTCAAAAAATTTTGCCAACTTATAACTGAACAATTCAATTGTTTATCCAATCTATAAACGCTAAATTTCCTAGATTCTAAAAACAATAGTTATTTAAATGTCATGTTGACAAAACTTGTAGTTAATTTAACATTAAGAATGAAACAATTGAATTCACTTCTATAAAAATTTTATTTCGCAACAAAACAAGTCAACTTCAACAACTACATACAAAAACATGTTATTTCGTTTTTAAAAAATAAAATCGCATAATTTTAGTCGTGTTTTCTATAGGAGACTCTAGCAATGAATCCTCTCTTCTTATCAGAAGTATAATCAACAACACGAACTCTATGATCAGGTTGCCATAAAGTATATCTTCCTTTAACTTTGTATCCTTCTCTCGATTCTTCTTTTGAATGATAATCCTTAGTTTTGTGGTCTTCAATACGATATCCGTATCTGAATTCAGGATGAGCCTGAAAAAACCAATTTTATTTGATTGAAATCAAAGCAAAATTCGAAAAATACTTTAAGATGGACAACGTCTTCATGATGTATTTCAACGGGTGTGATGAAATGTGATCCACCAAATCCGATTTCACCACCACCGCCTCCGCCACCACCGCCTCCTTCGTGTCGTTCACGTTCGCGTTCGCGTTCGTGTTCCCGTTCCCGTTCGCGTTCTTCGCCATAACGATGACGTCCGACTTCAATGCCTCGACTTAATCCAATAACATCACCGCGTTCTTCTTCTTCGTGGCCATAGCCGCCGCCGCCGCCTTGGCACATCACACCCATTATGCCAAACGAGGCTAATGCTAAAATCTATCGAAAAATCGATTAAATCGATTCCATTAATTTCTGATTGGTTTTACTTACAATGAACAGATTCATCCTGATTGGACTAATTGCTTTGGTCGGTGTTAGTCAACTGACACAAACTCCAACTGCCAAACCCTATTATATATAGTTAGAGTAATTCGTGAAAGGGTTTCAATTAATTTAATAATTATTTTGAATAAATAATTAATATATGAATAGTAATGGCTTGGATTTGTCGTTATGGTATTATATGGATATGGGTGAACTTGGGCTACTTTTATTTATTTATTTATCATTTTGAAAGTGCTCTGTACCATTAGGACGAAAAATTTATTGTATTGCATTGAAATTCGATCATTTTTGATGAATAATCAAGTTAACTTGCAATCTAGTTTGCATTTTTCATTTATTCAATGTTTCCAATCCGAGTAGGCTGTGTTTATAATTTAGGGAATTTGGTTTTGTTCTACGTTGTAATTCATGTTTATGCCATTTTTGACTTGAGATACCAAACAAAGCATGTTCTATTTTACACTCTGTATATACACTGCTTTTGTTTATATACTTATAGGAAAGAAATAAACTAAAAATAAATGTTTGCACCATGAATTTTGCCAAATTCACTTGTGTGTCCAACTTAAAAACGATAAATTTCCTAGATTTCGAATTTTTGGTGTGTAGTTTATTTCTGTGCAAAATCAACATTTTTATTCTAGGTATTTTCTTTACGGCTGGCAGCTGCAAATTGCAAACTTCAGACAGAATAATTTTGAAGTTAGGAAAATAAAGCTTAGTCATTTTTTTAATGCTAAAATTAAAAACACATTTAGAGTTACCCAGCCTTCTTAATGCCTATTGATAAAAAATTAAATATATGTTTAGTTTCAATCAAATTTGACATTTTCTGACAGTTTTGTCTATTCAAAAAATGACAATTCAATTAGGTTTTTAATAAGTTTGACAGATGGCACAATCATGGCTTACTAATTTTTACTCAGTATTTGTTTTTCGGACATTTTCAAAAGTTTATCTCATTTCAAATGTTAAGTTAGCTTCGATTTTAGGTTGGATAAACAAGTGAATTTGTCCACTGGGTTATATTATTATAAGTTGGCAATTTTTTTGACAGCTGTCATCTAAATTTGCATTATCATTTTAACCTCAATTTCTCTAGAATGACGAGGTGTAAACATTCCTCACTAGATTCAACGGGAGCACCAACTTAGCAAACAGTTATCCCTATTATTTCTTTGCAAATAATAAAAAAAAAACACGCCAACTTGATTACAAATCATCACCAATGGATCGAAAGTTGGCAGCGCTGTGCAAGTTTAAAATGACCAAATTACAATTTGTAAAAATTAATTTAGTGTTACCCAGCCTTCTTGATGCCTATTTATAAAAAATGGAGTATATAGTCAGTTTCACTCAAATTTGACATTCTCTGGCAGTTTTAACAATTCAAAAAATGACAATTTAACTTTTTTTTATATATCTTTTGTGTTTTTTTTTTAGATTTCAATTAGGCACAATCATGGATTACTAATTTCTCTCAGTTTTTTTCGGACATTTTCAAAATTAAATGTTTGAAGACATCTTTTGATTTTTATTTTGAAATAAATCGACGAAAATTGTGGCTCTACTTTTTTTTCAATTTTTGAATTTTTTGACATATGTATTCTGTGCAGAATTAAACTAAACATTTGAAATCTAGGAACTTTATGATTTTTTAGGTTGAATAAATAAATGAATTTGTCCAATGTTTTCATTTACAATTTCATTATTAATTTAACCTCAACTCCTTTAAAATGACATGGTGTAAATCTTTTGTCTGTTTCTCACTAGAATCAAAGGGAGTACCAAGATTTTCTTTACAGTTGGCAGCTTATTCAACTGAAGTTGCAAATTGCAAACTTCACACAGATTAATGTTTGTTTACTTAAAATTTTTAGATTTAAAGACAAATTTAAAGCCGCATTTAGAGATTACTTGCCTTTTTGATGCACATTGATAAAAAATGAAGTATATAGTCAGTTTCTATCAAATTTGACATTTATGTCAGTTTTGGCAGTTGACAACTCAAAAAATTGTCAGTTTGGTTTATCTATATTTTTTTTAGTTTTAGTTAGGTTTTGAATAAGTTTGACAGATCGTGGCTTACTAATTCCACTCAGTTTTTTTTGAGATATCCTGCGCTTTTGAAGTAAGTTAAACTTTTGCAATTTTTTCAAAAGTCAAATTTTGAATTCTTGATGGGAATTTTTTTAACTAGCTTGACATTGACAGTGTCATCTATTTGCGTTATTAACTTAACCTTAATTTCTTTAAAATGAATGAAGTTGAAGAAATGAAGTACCAACTTAGCAAAGATTTTTCCCTATTTTTCTTTCTTGAGTTTACTGTGTATGTCATAGCATACTTGACTTTTATTTTTTTTTAATATTGATTAAATCAGTGAAGATTGTATTTTTGACATTTAAAAAAAAAAACGGCGGATTTTCATTTTAGAACATTTGAATTCATTTTATTGTTGGAATGTTTTCATATTTCGAATGTTTTCAAACTTACACTTTTTGATGAGTCATCCATGACATACTCAATGTTGCAATTTTTGAATTTCGAATTAAATTTTTTTTGGAATTTTTTGTATTTTATTTTTCAATATTGATTAAATCAGTGAAGTTTGCAAGAAATTAAAATTTAGAAAAATATGGCCTACTTGATTTCCTATTTAAAAAAAAAATATCAATTGCTACAGTAACAAAAATTCTATGTAATCTAGATTGATTGCAGTATTGCACGATTTGCATTGATTCAAAATAAAAATAACTAAATTGTAGGCCAACTAGAACACGAAAATCAAATTGAGATCTAATCAAGTTACCTAAGACTAATGCATTTGTTTTTTCTAGAACGCTCTCGACAACTATACGTTCCTGCCATTTAGCGTGTTCCTAGCTATATTCTGGATTTTCACGTATAAGAAAGTTCCAGAAACGAAAAATAAGACCTTTGAAGAAATCCTTGCCTTGTTCAGACACGGAAATGGAAGGTAAGTATTGAAATTTTTCACAGATTAATAATGTCAATGATATAATTTTGTTTTTCTCTCTTTTTTTCTGTTACTTATTGCTTGCCCCCACAATTCAGGGCTAGTTTTCGAGACAGCCGTCTATACGGGTGAGTGCTAAGCATGTGAAAAAATGCATGTTTATGCACGCATAAATGTCTGACATCTATACACAAATAGAGTCAGAGTTTACTTAGATGCTATAATACAAAAGAGAGAGGTGTATTTGAATTTGAGAATTTTTCGAAAAAATCGAGCACACCTCTCCCCACACAAATCTAACCTGAATGTTTTCTCCTTTATCCCATTCACAGTCGTTGCATAATCTCTCTCTCTTTACTTTCAATTGGCTAATCTACATAACTTAAGTCGGATAATTTTTTTTCACTAAGTTGGCATGCGCTTTAATCCCTAAATCCTTAGTTTTTTGCTTTTGTTTTAAAATCCATAGCAACGCGACATTATTGGACCGGTCGTGCGTCTCCGAGCTGGGTCCGATCCTAGCCGATGCATGTTTAAATTTAAAAAAAAAAAAAAAAATCTATAAACCAAAAAGACAAAGAAATTGAGTGGTGATAAACGATTGGTAAATTGATGAAATAATTCGAAATGAGTGGTAATATGATTTGCCAGTCGTTGATCGCCGCCGCTGACCCTTGCTCCAAGACAGTCTTCGGGCCAGCCTTACGCGTTGCGCTAACAGATGCTGACTGGCGGTGGCGTGTGCCGCAGACGGGGCGGCTGTGACGGGGGGCGGGTGCGGCGGCCCTCGCTGCAGGACCCGGCGCCACTCGGCGCACTCTCCTGGACCTGGCCGGACTCGCAGCCCTAACGGTGGGTGTCTCCTTTCACTTCTTTTTCAAATACAAAACAGAACAAAAGAGGTTCAGAAATTTCGAAAAAATGCTAATTTTTTAACCTCTTTAATCAATTTTTTTTTTTTTATTTATTTTTTTTTTTAGTTCTACAAATGTTTCTACATTGAAGAAAGAAGATTCTGAATCAATCGAGAAGACCCATTTGTAGATAATTGAAATAAAATTGTAATTTTTTTAGTTTTGTTTCTTTTTTATAATCCAAATTAGTTGGATTTTAATACCTCACTATTGGCTGCTTTTTTTTAACATTTGCACCAAGAAATTAATTACATTACACAAATTGTATTGTAAGATTTCTAGTGGATAACCGTTTGGGGCTGTAGTTGAACCGTAGGCTTATGTTCCAGGAGTATGCTAAACTGTGTTAATGCACTCGAACAACATCTACCAGTCACAGAACAGGCGGGACTTGTCATAGCTGAGGAGAAGACTCAACAAGATTCATGTAAGAATAACAACCAAAAAAAAAATTAAAAAAAAATCAATGTGTCTTTTTGTATTTCCAATTGGCAACAATGTTGAATGAAACTATCGGTACTTCCCCCAATTTTTAAAACAATATAAGCATGACAGCATGCTCCTTATTTAATCCTTAATAATCCTTGAATGATTAATACTAATTTCGCTTAGTTCCAAACCCATTCGAGCGTCGATTGTTTAAAACAACATACAATCCTCGGAGACATTCAGCCTATGCTACTATACCAGGTATTTGAAAAAAGAAAAACAACACAAACAAACGCACAATCAACGAAAAACAACAAAATCCTCCACTTCCTAATCCTATCTTTGCATGATTTAAAAAAAAAAAAAAAATCGCATGCAGATTCCTGTATTTTGCATGAAAAAATTCGAATGCGTATCGATGACATGGTGTTGTAGCTGGTTCCGAACACTCTTCCCGTGCGGGCGACGAGGCCTCTCGTCCGCCGCCGCCACTGCCGCCTCCGAGATTCCCTAACAGCGCCGTTTGACAATGGGAAAGTCTTAACATCGCTACGTTCAGTCTACTGCCGCTCCCGGCGCCTCTGCTGACGCTCGAGGACCATCTAGTGGAGATGATAGCCGAAAGGAGCAAAGCGTGCGCTTCTTATCTACGACACAGCTTCAAACGACGCTAAGTGTGTGATTAGTGCTATCATCGAACTATTGCGCTAAGGTGGCCCGAACGACTTTTCGATTTTTTTATTATCTTTTTTTTTTATTTAGGGATTTTTTAACCTCGAAACTCACTTATTCTAGCTACATATTAACACACATTGAATATTGAATAATTTCCGTCTTAAGCATGCACCTACAATTTCTTCTGTCTGGCAATGTAGACTGTAGATATTGTTATGTGTTCTGTAGAAATTAATTTACACATGAACACTCGGTATATTTGTAGGTGCATCGACGCATGGTTTTTTTTTTTTTTTAATTTAATTTTAAGTATAAACACCGGAGTGCGAATGTCTTAAGCACCCGCTCGTAATGCACAATATTATAAAAAATTGAAAAATCACTCAAATGGTTTGAATTTCAAACACTGCCATCTTGGCCCGCCAGATTGACAATCGGCAAAGAAACAAATTACCCAAAATCTAGGGGATTTATTGACAGCTGTCATCAACTTAACCTTAAAATCACGTAAACATTTATACCAGTTGTTAATGGGCCATAAAAAAAGAGTAGTGATTTTCCAATTTTTGTCGCCGTGTCTGCGCGTCCACCTTGGTAAATTCTAATAATGACACTGCCATTCCGCAGGTAACGCGCAGACGCTGCTTTCTAACCTGTAAATTTTCAAAATATTTATAAAATCGAATATATATATATATAAATAAGTGAAAAATGAGTTGAAAACGGCCTACTTTAATAAAGCGGACCGTTTTGAACAATTCTTTGAATTATTTTTTGACTGGTGAAATCAGGTGCTCAATTTTTTCATAGTGCGACCACCATTTTGTTTTAATCATATGACTTTTGAGTCATGTGATTTGAATGTCTTGTAGTTTTATATATTGAGTGATTTTCTGACAGTTCTGACGGATGTGACGTCAGAGGTAAATGGAAGTTCCCTCCGCGAGACAGCATAGTGGACTCGTAAAATTAATTAAAAAAAAAAAATCTAAATTAATTTAAAATAGTGTAAAAAAGAGAAATTTTTATTAATCAAAGACTTTTCAATAACGAAGAGTGTTGTAGTGAAAGATTACCTCTGTATTTTTGCTTTTTGATGAATGATCGATTACAGTGTTGCTCAATCATTTTTGAAACACACTGTATTATATATATATAAATGAGACGAAGATTTGCAAAGTTATGAAAAAACAAAATTATAATCTCACTGCCAACTTGTTGAAATAAATTATAGAATATACATGGTGTCTCAAGTGAGGTTTTTTTTTTTCATAAATTTGAGTGTTCAAAAGCTAATACTTGCCTTGTATTATTTATTCAAAGATTTGACACAATTTTTTGTTGAAACGTGTGATTTTTGCATATCACAAATTTGTAATCTAAATTATGCAACCAAAAATACATATTTGTATTTTTGGTTGCATAATTAAGCTCGAAATTTTTATTGTGATATAAAATAACTTTGCAAATTCTTAACATTCCTCAATAATTTATTCTAAAATGTATGGGTACAATTTGTTTTTTGATAGTCATATAAATATAATTAGCTCAAAGTGTTTTGGGTGATCGTCTCTATACAATTAATTCTAACACATTTTTGTAATATTGTAAATAACACACGTTGCTTAATGTTTTTTCATTTTTTGAAAAACAAAATAATATTATTAGGGGAAAGTGGGACGTAATGAATATATTCCTCTTTTTAGTTATACACGCATAGAATTGAAATTCTTCCACTTAGAAGAGAGATGAGAATTCATTACGTTCTATTGAAAATTTCTTAATTTGTAAAATTTTTCAGTTGCTATATAACAAAAAAAAAAAACAACACTAGTTTTAGTGATTTTAATAGATTTGCGTAGCTAGAATATACGTTAAATGAAACAGTATATCGAATTGCTGAATACAGGTGTCTTTTAATTGTGTAAAAATATCAAAAAAATAAAATAAATAATAAAATTAAATGAAAAACCCAATTTTTTCGATACTTTTAACTGTAAAAGACCCTGTATAAAACGCAAGCGCCACTTGACATGTTCCTGTTAGTACTGAGTTTACAAAAAAAAAAAAAATTGTTAGCACACTAAATTCCTTATCAAATCACACACAAGCTATATACAAAAGTCCAAACTTTTAGTCAATTAGAAGAAAAAAAAAAAAAGAGGACGTTGGCGCTATTAATAATATTTTTGCGAAACTATTTTCGTGCATTGTTGGCCTAAAGAAAAAAATTAATTAAATAAATAAACACAAGTGCTAACAGAACATTGTTTCAAACTTATGGAGCAAAATAATTATTCTAAATGTAAATATTGTTACATATAAATAAAATAATAATCATAATATAATATTAAATAATTGAATGCAGTGTTTACAATTATAATTATTTTTCACACGTTATTATATCGAAGAGTGTTTGATTTAGATTTAGTAAAAAAAAATTGTAGATATTTTTAAATTACAAAATTTCACCGAGAGTACGGATTACGTTCCTCTCTAAAACAACAAATTTTTGGTATATATTTGTGTAAATTATGTTGAATTTTTTCATAAATGTACGAATGCAATGTATGAATGATCGAATGTTTAGATTAGGATTATGTTACAAGAATTATGGACATTACGAAACATGTAAAGTTTCCTGAACGCAATAAAATTCTATCTCTAATTGATTTTTCAATATGCAACATATTGTAGCATTAGAATCATCAACAAGCATTAGTAGTACAAACTGTCAAATGTCAAAAACTTAACCTCAATTTTTAAATGTCAAACAATGGAACGCGAAATTGAGCAATTAAATTCTGCTTTAAATTCAATAAAAACACTTCGATCGAATGTCCGACGTGTTTTCGAATCAGTAAGTAATGGTTTAAGAGCTGATCATGGCGAAGATGGTAAAGAAAATAAATTTGTTATTGAACTTCAAGATTTGTTAACAACAGTCAACAACAACTTGAGGTATTTTAATTAAAATTCTATCAATTCAACTAAATGTAATTATTTTAGAGATGTAGAAAGCGCTGTTGGTAATTTAACTCCACAACCTGGACCTTTTAACTTAGGAAATACAACTTATCTAGGACAGGAAACAACGCAAGAACGCCAAGCTTTGTACGGACAATTAGTCAATAGTTATAAATGGACTGATAAAGTTTTAATCCACAGTTAGAATTATCTTTTATTAAATTAATTGTTTTCAGATACGAGAATACAGCGCTTTAGCTGGAAACATCCTCGCTACAAATTCCTTCAATAAAACCTACAAAACTTTCAGTACAACAAAACGCAGAAAAACCCAAACAAGCAATCATAATGTATCACCGGAAGTTATTGAAAATTTAATCACAAGTATTGATCGGTTATTCCCCGATGTTACAATAACAGCAAGTCGTCCATTTTTACCAAATCCAGTGATACAAGTCAGTAATTGATTATTTTATTCAATTTTATTAAAAAAAAAAGTTTATTTTAGGCTTGTTTAGGCAGAATTCTTAAAGCTATAATCGCTTTTAAAGGTTTAATGATTGAATGGGTTGTTGTTAAAGCTTTATCTGAATCCAATGATCTTTGGACTGAATCTCGTTATAAAGTTTTTCGAAAAGTTACAGAAAATTGTCATGCTGCTATGTGTCACTTTCATTCACCTATGATGCCTGAATTAGCAGTCAGATCTTTTATGGTAATTTGCAATATTAAATATTACTAATTTAATAATCAATTTTTAGCATTGGTTCCATAGTTATAATACATTATTTAGTGCTCCATGCAAACGTTGTGGTAATCATCTCTTTAGCAATCTTCCACCAACTTGGCGCGATTTACGCACATTAGAACCATATCATGAAGAATGCAAATAATTACATTATATTTAATTAATTAATAATCTATACATTAGTTCTTATTTGAACACTCGTTTCTTTTTTACTGGAAATATTGGAATTAAATCATCTTGTTTATTATTTGCAGCAACTATTTCGTCGCTTTGTTTTTTGATATCGTCTCGAGTGAGGATGTGAGCGTTTTCTGTTGTAAATTCCTCCAACAGAGCTACAAAAGATTGAGTGATTAGATCTGACTGCTGTGACGAGGCAACAAATTATTTCATTATTTAATAAAACAAATTGTCTTAAAGCATAAAATAGTAAAAACTTACAGTCATCAGCTGTAGCCACTTGATCGCTTTCCACTTGACGTGCCAACATCAAACTTTCATAAAATTTATAAGCTGGTTCATATTTCGATTGATCTAATTTTTCACTAATATTACTTATCAAAAACGTTAGTTTATTTTTTAATTCTTCAATAATTAAACGACCTAAAACCAAATTGTTATTATAATTTTTCAAAATTATTTGTTTTACCATCAGATTCATCCTCTTTTGGCGCCACAATCGCATCATCACTTTTCGTCGGTGTCATCATTTTCGATTGTCTTCTTTCCGTTTTAACAATTTTACATAATTGTTGTAATTGTCTTAATGAAATTCGAACTTTAGCAACTATATCCAATTTAAATAATTTAATTTTTTCAAATTTTTCTTTTTCATTTTTTTCATTCATTATTAAATCTAATAATTCTTTTTTACGTTTTTTATATTCACCAGTTGTTTCAACCATTGTATTTTCCAACATATTATTCATTACTTCAGCATGATTCAATTTATTTAAAAGTATATCGCGATTTTTTTCACATTTTTTTACTAAAGCTTTAAGACGACGTCTTTGTCGTTGCTGCTCCTGCAAACTATTGAAAAAAATATTTTTGCAATTTTCTAATAATTATAATACCTGGGATAAATCAAGTCAAACGACGTCACTAAAGTTGTATCTCTTAAAAACTTTAAAGCTGATTCGATTTTGCTTAAATCGTTTTGAAGAATTTCAACATCTTTGCTTTCTTCTACTTTTATAACACACGTCGTTAGATCACTCTAAAATTATTTTTATAAATTCAAATTACTTAATTAAAATTCATTAAAAAATAATACATCTCTTCGTAATAAATGTTTTAAATTCGAATGCAAACTATCAGCTTGTTCTTTAACAGCAGCTAAATCAGCTTTTTGTGTTTTTAAATCTTGTTTTATTGCTTTTTCCAAAGTTGCATATTCTTGTTCTCTATCATTTTTATATTCAGTAGCTAATTGGCCTTGTTTGGCTGCATTTAACACACATCGGCATTGATACCAGTAGTCGTTTTGTATTGTTAAAAGAACTCCATCAAAATACAAAGCGTCCTAAAAAAAATCAATCAATAAAAAAATAAACACTTTCATTTTTTTACTTTTTTCATGACGTCTATAATTTTTATATAAGTTTGTTGCACAGCAAGTGCTGCTTCTTTTTTCAAACAAGCATCTTGCACTTTGCCTGTTATAATTTGAGCGATTTTTTCTTCTTTTATTTTATCAGAAACGTCGTATTTGAGACGATCCTGCAGAATTGATTCTTCCAACTAAAAAAAAAAATATATTAATTTGAGATTAATATTAAATTTAAATCACTTTTAAATCTATTAACCGTTGAGATTTCAACTTCAGTTGATATTGGAGCTTGTCCAAAACTTTTCGTTTCGTAAAATTAACTTGGTGGATGTTTTCGATAACTTTCTACAAAAATTACTTAAAATTTTGTTTGATTTTTTTATTGTTTTTAAATAGAATACTTTAGGATCTGTCCGCCGATAGGCCAATTGCAATTCTCGATGTTCAGCTAAAGTATTCTTCAGTTTTTGTCGATCACCTCCAATTGCATTATCTAATCGGCGTCTATCAGTATCTATTGCTTTTTTTAATGTTTTAAGTCCTTCGTATTGTTTCTTATTCGCTACTAAAGTATCAGTTTCAATGATTTCTCGGTCTCGTTCTGAAAAAAAGACGAAAATCAGAGTCATTAATGGGGCACTTTGTACTTACTATACAAATTGACTAAGCCTTTATATTGTGTTATTTTATCTCTAGTAGTCCATTTTGCCGACGACATTCCATGAATTCGCACATTTTTTGCCGAAAGGGCATTATTAATTATATTCATTTTGAATAAAAAAAACTGGAAAAATACTGTCAAAAAAAAATACTGACAGTAACTACTTGATTTAAATCAAATCCAGTTTGAAAAAATCTAGGGAGTTTTTAAGATTATATTGGCAACAAGTATACTCAACAACAACAAAATAAAATTAATTTATCAATTGAATCACTACTTACTGTTAATTTATACATTGAATCGATAACAATGTTGATTATTTCTCTAGATTTCATAGGATTATTGTTAAAATTTGTGTTTGTGATGGTAGCCTTGCCGGAAACTCACCTCGCCATCTTTCTTTCCTATCATCTGTCAACGTAAAAACACGCGTTCACTTAAGGTAAGAAAATTGTAAAAAAATTGCAATTTATTAATAAATTTTTGTTTTAGATGGCTCCACGTTACGAAATAGCTGTTGGTTTACAGCGCGGTCATAAAACAACCAAAATCCCATCAGGAAAAACTAAAGCAGATAAGATCCGTCCTGCCAGGTTGAAGGGGATCCAAACTAAACACACGAAATTTGTTCGTGATTTAATCCGAGAAGTTGTAGGACATGCTCCTTATGAAAAACGAGCAATGGAATTACTCAAAGTGTCAAAAGACAAACGAGCTTTGAAATTCTTAAAACGTCGACTTGGAACCCATATTCGGGCTAAGAGGAAGCGTGAAGAATTATCAAACATTTTGACACAAATGCGTAAAGCACAAGCTCATGCTAAGTAATGTATTTTTATGAAAATATTAAAAAATTAGAAATTAGTATTTATTTAAATCTTCTGAATCATCAACAATTGCTTCATCCCAAGGTCCATAAATATTCCATTTATATTGTTGGTAATGAACAAAAAGTATCGGACAAACAATTGTTATAAAAATCGAGGTTAGTATAAATAAAATTGTAAAAATTAATGAAAAAATCCCTAAACAGCAAACGTCGAATATAAACAAAACTGTCACTAGATAACCTGACTTTTTTAATTGTTTTCTGAATAATGGAAATAATACAAATAATTCAACAGCGATTGTAATTAAAATAAACGCTAGAAAAGCCGAAGCTAATCTTGATGCTAAACAAATTGATGCAAAAATTGCCGCACTTAAAGACAAACTATTAGAAACAATTGCACAACTTATACCATAATCAAAAAAAATCAAATGAATTGACATCATGGCAAAAGTCATGGTATAAATTGTATCTGTACTTATAGTATCAGTTAAAGTATGCAAAACAGGCGAAAATAAGTGTCCAAATACTATAAAAATCAAAACTGTACGTAAATCATGTCCAAAATAATTCCGGCTGTAGACAAATCGATGAAGAATGAAACCAATTGATGTTAATAACGTTGAAATGGTTATAATAACACTCGGTTGTAGCGTTTCTTTGATTAATAAAACATAAATTAACACAAACGCAATCACTGTGTAGATTTCCTCCAACAGAAGAGTCGTCCCCCAAATTGCTTCTTTCAAAGTGTAACTCTTGAAATTGATTCGTAAGTCTCGGAGAAACGTCGCATCGGTGTAATTATCAGGATAAGGCTGTTTTTCGTACAAAATTTTACGCCAAGGCTTTTTATGTGACTTTGACATTTTGAGGTTATGTACTCAAAAGTGAGGTTATAAAAAATTAAAGTTTTATTATTTATGCGTTTTATAAATTCTACATTTTTGAATTTTATCAGTAATTAATAAAATTGCCACGTGATTGTGTCAACCAATAGAAAACTTCAACGTCATTGACATTTATTTGACAGATAAACGTCAGCTGGTATTGTTTGGATTGTCAGAAATTGCAGAAAACTTGTAATTTTATACAAATTGAAGTTGTTTTTTCATTGAAAATGGTTTACATCGCTTCAGGTAGGATTATTTAATAGATTGGATAAATTTTATTGGGTGTTTTGCAGATGGGACTGTTTTGCAAAAGCCCCCATGGAATCTAGACCGTGTGATGAAATTCTTTTACGGAATTATATTCTTTGTCGTTTATTTGTAAGTATTACAGTTATAATAGAACGTTCTTTAATTTTTTCAAAGTTTTAAGAGTTTAGTTGGTTTGGATAATAGCGGAAGTAGCAGCGGAAGTTTTAGTTCAGGGTCATCATTCCGTGGAAGTGGTGGTGGTGGTGGTGGTGGTAGAAGACCAGGCGGACCAGGCGGACCCGGCGGTGGAGGCCCATCCAAACGATTTTTTACAATGAGAGATATAAATCCACCGAGTTTTAATGTTCCAGGGGGCTGCGCAGGAGGCAGTTGCGGCCGATAGTTCCCATTTTATTATAACTTATATATTACAATCTACAAATAAATAGAAAATTAAATATTTAAGATTCCCGCCGTTTTCAATCCTTCAATACGATTGGTAGTACGACTAACGGTTCGTTAGTTTTCGGATTGTCCGAATATAAGCTCCAAGTTTGTTTGACACAATCAAAAATTCCTAGAAAAAAATTGTAAATTGAAGCCACAAATTTTACGAATTTATTACCAACAGCAATAGTTCGCACAAAACCAAAATCCCTAAACACACTAAACTGAGTATTTGATTGATCTCCTAACATTTGAATCACATCATTTGCATTTTTCGGATTTGAAAATTGATGAAAAGTTTTCATTCTTTCTTGACTATGTTTTACCATTTCCGCATTTCCTTCTTTAATTGCTAATCTCAAATAGGCATTACAATGTAACAAACAATCGCCAGAGTCACCAACTTTAATATTCATTTCAGTTTCATTAATTCTATCATTTGGTGCTATTTCAATATTATAGAAAATTCGAGGATGATCTCGAAGAAAAGTCAAATTTATTGAACATCCATCAGCCGCACCACAGCCCCCATCTTTAATTATATCCTGAACTTGTAGATAATTTTCAGCTGATAGTAACGCTCTTGTTAGAAAATGGCGCGCTGATACACAAAAATCTCTAAGTTTAAAATTACTAAAATTTATTAAAATCCTTACGAGTCCTTCCTGGTATTAATTTTTTTGCGGTTAGAGTATTGATGGAAAAAATCAACCCATGATGGTTGTAACTCATAGTATAACCCGGCAAATGTCCAGCATAACATAACGAAGTGAATTTTTCTTCAGTAATATTCCAACGACCTTGTGGTTTATCCGAAATAATATGAGCCGAAACAAAATAGAAATGATTTAAAGTTGAAGTTAAAGCATCTTCGGTATGGCCAAGAAGTTCCTTGAAAAAATTTAATTAAGTCACCTTGACGATGCTAATTCAATTATCGTCTTAGGAAATCATAAAAGTTGCATTCCTTTCGATCAAATTATTTTACATTACCTGTCCAGATTTATTAATACAAATTGTTGAACACCCATTGGATTGTTTAATCCCATCATCACCACTTAAAATTATATTATCCAGATGGAGGAGAAACAACTGAAATTTTAAATTTAAGATAGCTATGATCATTTTCAAAATCAACTACTTTATGAAATGGAACTTTAGCGCCATCTGCAGTCCCTTGTAATTCCTCAATATATTGCGGAAAATTTTTCTTGACATTTTCCAAAGTTTCTTGGTAAATTTGTTGTCCTTTTTGGGTATTAAAAGCAGGAAGAAAATCCTCATTTAAAGATTCGCTTATTTCCAAAAAGTTTTGGATTATTGATGCGAAATTACGACCCTGAATGAAAAATTACAAAAAGCTTGGATTATTTCACAGCTTGCTTTATAAAAAATTTCAAATTTGAGTAAAAGGTGTTATGGTTAATTGGCCATAACAAAAAAATTGACCGTTATTATACGGAAAAGCAATTGTTTTGGAACAGTTGAATGGATTTTAGTATTGTATGGAAATTATTAACTTAAAAAAAAAAATTAATTTATTATTACAAAGCAATCGTTGTAGTCCATGAATTACTGTCAGAATTTATTTTTTCAAAATGAGTCAAGTAGTCTGTGATGAGTGTTTTTGACAACTGTTTACGGCTACCTAGACTAACACAATTTATATAGAAAAATGATAATCCAAATGGTATATGGAAAAATGTCTTCAATTTGTAGCCAAATATAAAAATAATTAAACATTCATAGCCAACGTTTCTAATCAAAAAAAGGCCATAATTATTGAAAGTACCCATTAATGATATAAAGTAGGCTATGAGCAAATGCTCAATTTGGAATTTTAACGAGCGCAACCATTTATTTTTTAATTTTTAAAATAAATGAATTTTTTTTATTCATTTTATTATATTCACAGGCATTTTTAACAATTCTAAAAACTGAGTTTACAAATAATCAAGAAGTTGTTGTATAGATAATAAAATCCACAGCTAACTTAGTTATAACTTCTAATAAATAGAGAAACTGCCTACTTGATAGTAAACAGAAGTACAATTTGTCGATGTAATTATTGGCAAGGCTATGATTGACTTATCAATTTTAACGTAGAATTAAAACAAAAAAAACAGAAAATCAGTTTATAAAAATAAAAATCACTAAATAAATATTTATTTAACAATAAACTTAATTTTTTGTTAAAAGTAAACAACGAAATTGCAATAAAAAGAAGATAAGAAAGACCCTGAAAACTGGAGCAATTTTTTTTTCAATAATCAAGTGACACTATTATAATTGTTATCTCTATAAAAGTCATATTTAATCAATAAAATTTAGTAATAATTTATATGAAACGCTCTTTATACTATCGATTTGTATTTATAAAAATCAAAGTAAGCTATGACAATATTAGATTGTCATTTTCAATTGTTTTACTTACAATATCAAAGCCAACTTCGTAATGTGTTCCGCGTGTATAAATAATTGGAATACATTGTCTTCGACCAATTTTTTCAGTCACTGGCATTTTGAATTTTTTTTTTTCAGCTAAAACCTTTCAATAGAACTGAAGCAATAGAACTGTAAGTTATTCGTACTTAAATAATTCTTTGATTATTTCACTCCCACCACTCGCTTATTTTCCGTATTTCAACAAATCGTTGGAATGGTTTAAATTATTAAAAAAAATAGAGAATACAGTTTGGAATGACAACAGAGTCTTCTTTATCAATGAAACTATTGATAACAGCTTATCTGTTTTTGTTGAGTTTTAATTTACTGACATTTGAAATGAAAATAAAACAATCGAGCATCAATAAAAATTTAATAAATAGAAAATAAATAAACTTAGATACTAAACGGACTGCCAATTTGAAAACAGAAAATCCCTATAGCCAGTCCCAGTCTCTTAATTCTAACCTCAATAATCAACCTACTCTTAACATTTAACAAAAAAGTCAACAAAAATCACCAAAGTCATTAAATCCCGTCCATTTCCCCAAACAAAAAATTCAACTAATCGATTATTATTCTTCCCTCTCACTCATATCTCCTTCTTTTTTAGTTTGATCTTCGGGCGTTGTGTAAATCGGTTTGAATCCACCAATCAGCTGCGGTTTGAAATTTTCAATATCGAATTCACTTGTTGTAGCAAGTGGCAACGTTGTAACTTCTTCGCCGATTTCTGTCGTTGTTTTGTTTCGATCTCGAACCACAGACCATCCTTGTGACATTGAATCCAAGTTGACACTGGCTTGGAATGGGGCTTCGAAGCCTTGTTGACTTTCGACTTGGCCAAATTTCGATTTTAGTTGGGGTCGAGTGTGCATGACAGCGCTCACTGTGATTTCGCTGTTTGGACTTCCGCGGATTGGTTTGATGGAATCGACACTTCCGAGACGGATTTCAGGGATGACTGGACTTCCATAGTTTGGTAATGAGTATTGGTCGTGTTTCTGGGGTTCGGTTGGAGTGTAAGCGACTGCGATTGGTTTATCGGTGTAAGTTTTAAGAGTTACTGAGATTTGATTGGTGGATTTGGCATTGTTAACAACTCGTGATTCTAAATTCTCGCCAATAGTATTCCATTGATTGTTAGAGAAGACTTCGTCGAGATTGTTATTGGTGGGAGTATCGGGGCGTTCTAGAGGATAGGGAAAGTCGGATTTTACAGGAAGTGTTGGTTTGGAATGATGTGGCTTAAGGATCGGAGCATCGTTTCTGTCTTTTGGATTTAGGATTGGATTTTGCTCATAATCGAACTTTTGATTGATTTTGGATGGAGGAAGAGGTAGCTCTGCTCGAGTACCAATCACGACACTTTCTTTACTGTTACTTTCAATTACGTCCATTTTGATTGGTGGCGTATTGACAGGATAAACTACATACAATGGCTTATCGGTACTATTACTATCGTCTTTTGATTCTTTCACTGATTTCTTTGCTTGAATCATCTGTAAAGTCTCAACATCACCACCTTCCAAATTGGCTATTCTACGAGTTGCTATGGCAACTTTAGGTGGTGTTTGTAGAAATCCAAATTCTGAATGTTTTTTCACGTCTTCATTGATTGGTCTTAATTGGTTCAAATTTGGAGGAATTTTTCTCAAGTTGTGCAGATTTTTAGGTGGTGGTGGTGGTTGTAATTTCTCGAAGAATCCAATTGGTCGATTTGATGGTCGTTCTAATAATGGTTGTCTATTCAAATATGGTGGTGGGGGCGGAAGTGGCGAATTAAATTTCATATTAGGTCTAAACTGTGGCAAAATATTTGGCAAATTGTCTATACGTTTATAAGCCACTTCTGGAGGCGGGCGTGGCGGTCGGACATATTCCGGTTTACCACTATAAAAATGTCCAGGTCGTGGATCCCATGGTGGTCTTGGTCTTGGTACTTCTTTCTCTTTCGGTGGTGTTAAATCACTCGGAAGTTGATGATACATTGGCTTAGAATTTAATTGAAGTACTTCCCGATTTGGTGGTACTTTTGGTTTCTCATCAGGAAACACGACTTTTGTTTTACCAATATCCAAATCCAATTTTTCATCAACAACTTGTCCAGGTTTTTGTTTTAGATTATTAATTGGTACTCCAATAGCTAAAGAAGCTTCCGAATTCATTTGTGGTTGAATTGTTACTGCACTTCCAGCTGGTACTGTTTGAATGGATACCACATCATCGTTGTATTGCGCTTGTTGCCCATACAATGGTCGGAATGGATTACTATCATATGGACTTTCTTTCAAAGAAGTACCTTCAACATTTTGGTAATTACCAACAACAAAAGATACCATGTCTTGATCTGGTGCTATATGAATATTACTAGTACTTGGTGGCTGCGATTTATCGTATCCGAATGGTTTAGGTACTACTTTTTCATTATTCAATTGTTCACGTAAATTCTGAGTAGCTACGATGATCGATTGATGATTATTTACATTATTAATGTGGTTTTCCCCTAATGGCAGTGACGTTACTTTGATAGTACTACTACTAGGCGTAGTCGTACTTGTACTACTAGTAGTAGTTGAAACTGTAGTAGCCTCACTACTACTACTAGTTGTAATATTTTCAATTTTATTATCCACATTTTCATACTCTTCATACTCGTAACTATCAAGACCCATATTAGTACCAGTGAGTACATTCGGACTTTGGGTACTAGTTGTACTACTAGTAGTACTACTTTCCCCATCTTCGTGTACTTTTTCCGTTCTATCTTCATACTCTCCAAACAATTGTTCAAAAACACTCAAAACTCGTTTAGAAGTAGTACTTGGAGCTTTCGTTGTTAAATAAATTTGATCGAGATTTTTCGTAGTTAAATAAATCTGATTCGGTCGTTCTGTATCTTCATAATAATCTTCAAAATCTTCATGGAAGCTTGGATGATGACTCAATAGATTCTCATTCGACGTTGGGTACTCTTTCGTGGTAGTTGTCGTCTTGGTAGTAGTTGTAGTACTCGCAGCAGCAGTTGTAGTACTGCTCTTCCCATTGAAGTAGCTTTGCGACGAACTATAATACGTAGGACTAACGGTCGGTTTAATAGTTGAAGTCTTCAAATTGTACTCTTTATGATTGTAGTACTTATTAACATTCCCTTGTATTTTAGTATTAGCATACGAACTAGATATAAGCGGATAGACGTACTTATCCGAATTATATTTAACTGGCAAATTAAGAAAATCATGGAAATTTGGTGTTAACTGATTGATATCACTCGGTTTATGACTATCCAAACTTCCATCTTTTCGATCAATATTCGCTTTTTCATAAATATCAGTATTGGGTACTACTTCATCCTCATCATCATATTCATAAAAATCATCAAGTTTGGTTGTAGATTTACTATCAAAATCAATCTTTCCTGTTAATGGATCCTTCCCCAAATAAAATGGTTTACCATTATTGAATATATTTTCTGGTAGATTATAACCGGGTAGTACTAAAGGTGATGGATTTGGAATTTCTTCCGAGGTTTTAATTGTGGTAACATCCTAAAAACAAAATAATAGTACTCTTTCATTAATTTTAAACCAATTTGTACTAACAATAGTACTGGGAGTACTAGTAGTCGTTTTTTTTTTATCCAAATGTCCACACATTACACAAAACTATTCGATTTGTTCGTTCCGTATTTCCGTAATAATCTTCAAAATTGTCATGGAAATTTCGATGATGTCTTATTCGATAATGATTTTCTGTAGTAGTAATTGTCGGCTTTGTAATTGTAGTACGTCTAGCACGTGAAGTTTTCAAATTTGTTGTCTTTAAAATGTGGTATTATTTGGTACTACCTAATGTATTATAATGTTGATCAAGCTTTTAATCGCAATAACTTAATCACAATATCTAGTAATTATAATAAAATAAATAAGAGAGTACCGATTATGAAGTTATTGTTGATACTACCAGTACCAATTTTATAGTTACGATTCCAAATTCCCATTAAACAGTGTCTTAAATTATTGTACTAAAGAAAAATAATAAATTCTGTTCTATTAAACTGTTTTTTTGTAAGCAAACTGGCAAGATTGTAAAAAAATTATAAACTATAAGAATTTTATCCCCATTCCAGTTTCCAAAAAATTCGAATTCATAAAACGCAATGACCCACATAACCATTGAACAATAATAAATCAATTTAAAAAAATAAACTATCTAACAAATTAAGAAAACAGTACCACCTGTACTTGAATTTCGCTAAAATTGCCAAAATTGCCATTCGAATCGCAAATAAAGTCACTAATTAATAACAACGTAATAAGTTCATATAATGATTCAGCTTAAAGGCAAATAACAGTACTTGATACCCACCGTAAGTACCGTAGAATTGTGCAGAGGCGTAGAATTGGGCCATGATTGTATAAATAATAAAACTTAAACATCTCAACTTTTTCCATGATTAATCATTGAAGAATTCTCATTCGAATTAAATTTTTACTCATAGTAAAACCCAAACAATCAGTTTTATATTTCCGGTACTACTTTCTTTGAACCTGTTTGTTGAGTATTGCTACGTCACTGGTTTTAACTTGAACATAACTGCGTCAAGAAGTGGAAGTCGATGTTAAAAGATTGGTTCATTCGGAATAGGTTTCGGTCTCAGTGATGATGGTACTACTTTAGTGAAAATTAAATAAATTTTTGAAAAATGATATGGTGTTAACAAGTTGTAGAAAAAAGAACATTTTTGGATAAGTTGGAATCGAAATAATGACAATTTGGTGATTCATTGATTTTTTTTATACAAGAATTAAATAAAAATAAGTAAGTACAAGATTTTATATTATTAGACTCGGTTATATTTTATTTTGAATTTATATATTAAACCTAGTTTAAGATTTAACGGTATAAAGGCAGAGTTTATGCAAATGTGTGAATAGTACTATCTTTTGATAAGAATAATGTTTGTCGACACATGACATGAGAAATAGTACCGCTATATCAGCATGTCATTATTTTATGATTTAAAACGAAAAATTCAAATAATTTTTAACAAGGAGGAGTGTCAGTAGAGTAGGTTAACCCCACGATATAATTCTCAACAAATAATAAAATACAATAAGTACTTTCACCAATTTGCATCTTAACTGTATATTTGATCAATATAAAATGCATAATTCTTCTTGTAATGTGTTAAATATTCCGTTCATTTCCTTTTGATGGAAGAAGTGGGTCAACAGACTCGAGCAAGGTAACGATATAACCTTGACCAAATCAAACTTCCTAAACATTGGTATGAAGTCACGTTAGGTCCGTTAGATGAAACACCTACAATTATTAAGCAAATCAAGGTCAAAAAATTGCATTTTTTTTAAATCAAATGACAAAATTTAACCGAGTATTAACAATGTTTTTATTTATAGATAAAAATGGAGCTGAGGTACGTCGTTTTGACCATTATTAAAATTTTAATATCAGTACCAAGTATAGTTCTGTGTAATGTCACTCTAATGGGTGGACATTTGGATAATAAAAATACGACTACTAGTACTCCCAGTACTATGGTTAGTACTGAATGGTTTAAATTTGATGAAAGGGTACTATTATTTTGTTTTTAGGATGTTACCACAATTAAAACCTCGGAAGAAATTCCAAATCCATCACCTTTAGTACTACCTGGTTATAATCTACCAGAAAATATATTCAATAATGGTAAACCATTTTATTTGGGGAAGGATCCGTTAACAGGAAAGATTGATTTTGATAGTAAATCTACAACCAAACTTGATGATTTTTATGAATATGATGATGAGGATGAAGTAGTACCCAATACTGATATTTATGAAAAAGCGAATATTGATCGAAAAGATGGAAGTTTGGATAGTCATAAACCGAGTGATATCAATCAGTTAACACCAAATTTCCATGATTTTCTTAATTTGCCAGTTAAATATAATTCGGATAAGTACGTCTATCCGCTTATATCTAGTTCGTATGCTAATACTAAAATACAAGGGAATGTTAATAAGTACTACAATCATAAAGAGTACAATTTGAAGACTTCAACTATTAAACCGACCGTTAGTCCTACGTATTATAGTTCGTCGCAAAGCTACTTCAATGGGAAGAGCAGTACTACAACTGCTGCTGCGAGTACTACAACTACTACCAAGACGACAACTACCACGAAAGAGTACCCAACGTCGAATGAGAATCTATTGAGTCATCATCCAAGCTTCCATGAAGATTTTGAAGATTATTATGAAGATACAGAACGACCGAATCAGATTTATTTAACTACGAAAAATCTCGATCAAATTTATTTAACAACGAAAGCTCCAAGTACTACTTCTAAACGAGTTTTGAGTGTTTTTGAACAATTGTTTGGAGAGTATGAAGATAGAACGGAAAAAGTACACGAAGATGGGGAAAGTAGTACTACTAGTAGTACAACTAGTACCCAAAGTCCGAATGTACTCACTGGTACTAATATGGGTCTTGATAGTTACGAGTATGAAGAGTATGAAAATGTGGATAATAAAATTGAAAATATTACAACTAGTAGTAGTAGTGAGGCTACTACAGTTTCAACTACTACTAGTAGTACAAGTACGACTACGCCTAGTAGTAGTACTATCAAAGTAACGTCACTGCCATTAGGGGAAAACCACATTAATAATGTAAATAATCATCAATCGATCATCGTAGCTACTCAGAATTTACGTGAACAATTGAATAATGAAAAAGTAGTACCTAAACCATTCGGATACGATAAATCGCAGCCACCAAGTACTAGTAATATTCATATAGCACCAGATCAAGACATGGTATCTTTTGTTGTTGGTAATTACCAAAATGTTGAAGGTACTTCTTTGAAAGAAAGTCCATATGATAGTAATCCATTCCGACCATTGTATGGGCAACAAGCGCAATACAACGATGATGTGGTATCCATTCAAACAGTACCAGCTGGAAGTGCAGTAACAATTCAACCACAAATGAATTCGGAAGCTTCTTTAGCTATTGGAGTACCAATTAATAATATAAAACAAAAACCTGGACAAGTTGTTGATGAAAAATTGGATTTGGATATTGGTAAAACAAAAGTCGTGTTTCCTGATGAGAAACCAAAAGTACCACCAAATCGGGAAGTACTTCAATTAAATTCTAAGCCAATGTATCATCAACTTCCGAGTGATTTAACACCACCGAAAGAGAAAGAAGTACCAAGACCAAGACCACCATGGGATCCACGACCTGGACATTTTTATAGTGGTAAACCGGAATATGTCCGACCGCCACGCCCGCCTCCGGAAGTGGCTTATAAACGTATAGACAATTTGCCAAATATTTTGCCACAGTTTAGACCTAATATGAAATTTAATTCGCCACTTCCGCCCCCACCACCATATTTGAATAGACAACCATTATTAGAACGACCATCAAATCGACCAATTGGATTCTTCGAGAAATTACAACCACCACCACCACCTAAAAATCTGCACAACTTGAGAAAAATTCCTCCAAATTTGAACCAATTAAGACCAATCAATGAAGACGTGAAAAAACATTCAGAATTTGGATTTCTACAAACACCACCTAAAGTTGCCATAGCAACTCGTAGAATAGCCAATTTGGAAGGTGGTGATGTTGAGACTTTACAGATGATTCAAGCAAAGAAATCAGTGAAAGAATCAAAAGACGATAGTAATAGTACCGATAAGCCATTGTATGTAGTTTATCCTGTCAATACGCCACCAATCAAAATGGACGTAATTGAAAGTAACAGTAAAGAAAGTGTCGTGATTGGTACTCGAGCAGAGCTCCCTCTTCCTCCATCCAAAATCAATCAAAAGTTCGATTATGAGCAAAATCCAATCCTAAATCCAAAAGACAGAAACGACGCTCCGATCCTTAAGCCCCATCATTCCAAACCAACACTTCCTGTAAAATCCGACTTTCCCTATCCTCTAGAACGCCCCGATACTCCCACCAATAACAATCTCGACGAAGTCTTCTCTAACAATCAATGGAATACTATTGGCGAGAATTTAGAGTCACGAGTTGTTAACAATCCCAAATCCACCAATCAAATCTCAGTAACTCTTAAAACTTACACCGATAAACCAATCGCAGTCGCTTACACTCCAACCGAACCTCACAAACACGACCAATACTCATTACCAAACTATGGAAGTCCAGTCATCCCTGAAATCCGTCTCGGAAGTGTCGATTCCATTAAACCAATCCGCGGAAGTCCAAACAGCGAAATCACAGTGAGCGCTGTCATGCACACTCGACCCCAACTAAAATCGAAATTTGGCCAAGTCGAAAGTCAACAAGGCTTCGAAGCCCCATTCCAAGCCAGTGTCAACTTGGATTCAATGTCACAAGGATGGTCTGTGGTTCGAGATCGAAACAAAACAACGACAGAAATCGGCGAAGAAGTTACAACGTTGCCACTTGCTACAACAAGTGAATTCGATATTGAAAATTTCAAACCGCAGCTGATTGGTGGATTCAAACCGATTTACACAACGCCCGAAGATCAAACTAAAAAAGAAGGAGATATGAATGAGAGGGAAGAATAATAATCGATTAGTTGAATTTTTTGTTTGGGGAAATGGACGGGATTTAATGACTTTGGTGATTTTCGTTGACTTTTTTGTTAAATGTTAAGAGTAGGTTGATTATTGAGGTTAGAATTAAGAGACTGGGACTGGCTATAGGGATTTTCTGTTTTCAAATTGGCAGTCCGTCTAGTATCTAGGTTTATTTATTTTCTATTTATTAAATTTTTATTGATGCTCGACTGTTTTATTTTCATTTCAAATGTCAGTAAATTAAAACTCAACAAAAACAGATAAGCTGTTATCAATAGTTTCATTGATAAAGAAGACTCTGTTGTCATTCCAAACTGTATTCTCTATTTTTTTTAATAATTTAAACCATTCCAACGATTTGTTGAAATACGGAAAATAAGCGAGTGGTGGGAGTGAAATAATCAAAGAATTATTTAAGTACGAATAACTTACAGTTCTATTGCTTCAGTTCTATTGAAAGGTTTTAACTGAAAAAAAAAATTCAAAATGCCAGTGACTGAAAAAATTGGTCGAAGACAATGTATTCCAATTATTTATACACGCGGAACACATTACGAAGTTGGCTTTGATATTGTAAGTAAAACAATTAAAAATGATAATCTAGTATTGTCATAGCTTACTTTGATTTTTATAAATACGAATCGATAGTATAAAGAGCGTTTCATATAAATTATTACTAAATTTTATTGATTAAATATGACTTTTATAGAGATAACAATTATAGTAGTGTCACTTGATTATTGAAAAAAAAAATTGCTCCAATTTTCAGGGTCTTTCTTATCTTCTTTTTATTGCAATTTCGTTGTTTACTTTTAACAAAAAATTAAGTTTATTGTTAAATAAATATTTATTTAGTGATTTTTATTTTTATAATACAACTAATTTTCTGTTTTTTCTTTGTTTTAATTCTACGTTAAAATTGATAAGTCAATCATAGCCTTGCCAATAATTACATCGATAAATTGTACTTCTGTTTACTATCAAGTAGGCAGTTTGTCTATTTATTAAGAAGTTATAACTAAGTTAGCTGTGGATTTTATTATCTATACAACAACTTCTTGATTATTTGTAAACTCAGTTTTTAGAATTGTTAAAAATGCCTGTGAATATAATAAAATGAATAAAAAAATTTCATTTATTTTAAAAATTAAAAAATAAATGGTTGCGCTCGTTAAAATTCCAAATTGAGCATTTGCTCATAGCCTACTTTATTTCATTAATAGGTACTTTCAATGATTATGTTTTTTTTTTAATTAGAAACGTTGGCTATGAATGTTTAATTATTTTTATATTTGGCTGCAAATTGAAGACATTTTTCCATATACCATTTGGATTATCATTTTTCTGTATAAATTGTTTTAGTCTAGGTAGCCGTAAACAGTTGTCAAAAACACTCATCACAGACTACTTGACTTGTTTTTAAATAATAAATTCTGACAGTAATTCATGGACTATAACGATTGCTTTGTAATAATAAATTAATTTTTTTTTAAGTTAATAATTTCCATACAATACTAAAATCCATTCAACTGTTCCAAAACAATTGCTTTTCCGTATAATAACGGTCAATTTTTTTGTTATGGCCAATTAACCATAACACCTTTTACTCAAATTTGAAATTTTTTATAAAGCAAGCTGTGAAATAATCCAAGCTTTTTGTAATTTTTCATTCAGGGTCGTAATTTCGCATCAATAATCCAAAACTTTTTGGAAATAAGCGAATCTTTAAATGAGGATTTTCTTCCTGCTTTTAATACCCAAAAAGGACAACAAATTTACCAAGAAACTTTGGAAAATGTCAAGAAAAATTTTCCGCAATATATTGAGGAATTACAAGGGACTGCAGATGGCGCTAAAGTTCCATTTCATAAAGTAGTTGATTTTGAAAATGATCATAGCTATCTTAAATTTAAAATTTCAGTTGTTTCTCCTCCATCTGGATAATATAATTTTAAATGGTGATGATGGGATTAAACAATCCAATGGGTGTTCAACAATTTGTATTAATAAATCTGGACAGGTAATGTAAAATAATTTGATCGAAAGGAATGCAACTTTTATGATTTCCTAAGACGATAATTGAATTAGCATCGTCAAACTGACCTAATCAAATTTTTTTAACAAACTTCAATTTTAAATCATATTTTTGATAGTTGCCTACGAAAAACAGAAAAAACTTCATTCAATTAGATATACTCGAATGTATCACATCAGAAAGCACAATTACCAATTCTTAAAAATAGTTCCTAATATTTTTGTAATGTTATGATGATAAAACATTACAGAACTAGACACATAAAATTTATTTTTGCTTATGAATGAACCATTCATCCCATCTCTACTATTTTAGTGACATATCTATAAATCTTACAATGAACAATTGATAGTTATGCAACCAACATTACACAGAATTGGAAAAATTGTAAAAAATATTTATTTATGTTTTTTTTTTTATTATTGAAAGAAAACATCCAAATTACATCCCAAATTGTCTAAAAATTAACAAACCCAAACAAAAGAATTTCAATTGAATAGCTAATAAAAACATTGGCAAAAATCCAATCAAAATATTAAATATTTATCGAAATTTAAAAGTGCATAAAACTCTCATTATTCCTAATGTATAGTCTCTACTCAAATAAGAACTACATAATTTCAGTCCAATAATAATTTAGCACTGTTCTAAAATTAAATTGTCTCTGAGTCTCCAAACACCATCGTATACGCACCTTTCAGTAGTGTTTGAAAACTGTTCAAGTCTTGTCGTATTTATTTTCTAAACAATAATTTTTTTCCTCAAAAGAATTTCAACCACCTACAACATACTCACAATATGATCGCGTAGGTCGTTATCACCATCAAATGGGAGTGCTTACCATTACACAACATTAACAAAACTACCAACAAGAATAAAAATATGATTCATGAATGTTATAAAAATTATTCAATGATTCTTGTAAGTACGATTTTTTTTTTTTTAATTTTGAAACTGTGCCAAATACGTTTTTGCACTTTTATGATTGTGTTTTGTTTTTCGTCAACCTAACAATTTCCGGATAAATTTTATTTTGTAGATTGATAATAATGGACGAATTGGATTTTTCGGTTGAATTTCTTACATCAACTAGATTTTGGATACAAAGAGTTTTTGTACCAATTATGGTATGTATTGGTGTTGGAGGAAATGCTATTACTGTTATAGTGTTAACACGGTAAGTCTATCTATTATTATTATTTTTTTAACATAGATAATATTTTATTAACTTATTATCACCTAATAAAGCAATTACTAAACACCTGTGTGTAATTAAATAAAGTGGATAATAACCATTACGTAACACATTTAGCATTTATTACATTTTTGGCAACATTTATCAAGTTAGTATAAGCATAAACAAAAGACATTCAATTTAATTTAGTTTAATCAAATGCGATTTATTTATTAGTAGATAACTGTCTATTATTACAATACGTGATTTGAATTATTTAAAATGAAAATAAATACATTTTTGGAACGTTTCCATAGTTACTACACATTTCGGACGTAATCAATAACAAATTGACAGTTTCAGTTGATAGTAATTTATTTTTTTTAAGGTTTTATTATTATTAACATTATATGACCTTGACAAACTTGTTAGTTTCAAAACAATTGATTTTAAAAGTGTTTTATGAGGTATTAGGGTATTAAATTTTATTAGGTTTTTAAGTATCTCTTTTTTTGTTGAATTAATGGCAATAGTTTTAATTTTAGATCAAGTTATACATTTATCTTGACAGATTTATTCGGTTTTTGACAGTTGACAGATTAAAAATAGTTAATTTAAGGACTAAATCTAGAGATTTTATGAAATCTGGTCACATATTAGCAATTAATAACGCAATTTTGACATTTGATTTGACAGTAATTTAAAGGTGATGATTACGTGTTGCCAACTTAACAAAATCACATATACACATCAGTTATGACAAATTTAGAACAAAACTGACAATTTAGGAATGGGCTTTTAATTTTTCGAATCAGATTTGCCAACTTACTACAATGAAAGTTACTAAAAATGATTTCATCATAAATTTTTTGGTGTTTTTTCGATTTAAACTATAATAAGACATTTCCGTCTTGACGTTTGGTTTGACAATCGGCTAATGATGCCAACATAACAAACTTTCTGTTATTTACAGATTCTACTATACAGAGTGTTTGTCACTGATTTACTGGAAATATAGAGGCATGAAAATGCCATTTTATGTAAAAGTTGTGTCATTTAGTGATGTAAAATTTAGGGATTTTTAAATTCGTAGACAATGATTTAGACGTATGCTCCATTCGTTGTTAATGTGAATCAAGAAGGCTGAAAAACTTTAAATGCGGTAAATAACAAAAATTTTGTTATGTTGGCAACATTAGCCGATTGTCAAACCAAACGGAAATGTCTTATCATAGTTTAAATCAAAAAAACACCAAAAAATTCCTAATGAAAACATTTTTAGCAAATTTCAATGTAGTGAGTTGGCCTAAATTGTCAGTTTGTTTCTAAATTTGGAATAATTGATGTGTATTTGTTACTTTGTTAAGTAGGCAACTTGTAACGTAAATTACTGTCAAATCAAATGTCAAAATTGCGTTATTAACATCCAACAATGTGAGCAAATTTCTAGATTTTTTCCCTAATGTCAAAACTCTTATTCAGAATGACAGTTCTATATGTCTATACTCTAAACACAATCACTCTGCATATGGGGTAAAAAATACTGTCAACGAAAATGTCAAAAATAAACAAAATTGAATTATTGAATGTCAAAATTCTAACTTCAAAATTAACATCGCCATAGTTATAAAGTATTCAAGTCTACCAACTTAATTAATTTACGCCATCAAAACTTCCATGTGAAAATGACAATTCCATTCTTAGGATGACAGTAACTCAGTCATACCAACCGCTAAAAGTCCCTAATTTTTTTCAGAAAACGCATGCGATGTTCCACCAACATCTATTTAACAGCCTTAGCAGTCGCCGACATTATGTACCTCCTCTTCGTCTTTTTTCTATCTTTTTCCGTTTATGACAACATCCACGATCGAAAATACGAACTTTATTGGCGTTTTTCAGGCTTAACTCATTGGCTTTGTGATTCAGCAAGTAAAAAAAAAATCCCCAAAAATTATTAAAAAAAAAATAAATAAATGTTTCTACTTTCTAGGCAGTGCTTCTGTTTGGCTGACTGTCTCTTTCACTCTTGAACGTTACATCGCAGTCTGTCATCCAATCAAAGGCAAAGTTTTATGTACAGAAAATCGCGCCAAAATGATAATCACTGGTATAGCGATTTTTTGTATTCTAACAACATTATCAACAACATTTGAATATGAATTATCAATAAAAGAAGATTGTTTAAGAAATTGTACAAAAGAAGAATTAAAATTACAACAAGAAGAACAACACAGAAATGAAAGTAATAATAAATGTCAACAAAATATAACATTTCATCATTTACCAAATCATAATATTGTTATGACAAAAGATCGAAAAATTGTTGAACAAATTTTTAAACAAGTTCAACCAAAAGTACAAGAAATTTTACCAAGAAATTGTAGCAATCATTCACATATTATTTATGTACCAGTTTGTCCATCAATACTCAATCAAACTGAAGAACAATTATCAACAACAAATGAAAATCTAACCGAAATTATCGATGATACTTGTTGTTTGAAAAAATTTCGAGTGACAACTGAACCAACATCTTTAGGAAAAAACAAAGCATATATGACTTTTGTTTCATGGTTTGCTGCGTTATTTTTTGCTTTAATACCATTGGTATTAATCGCTACGTTTAATTGTTTTTTAGTACATGCTGTATATAAATCGCAGCGAAAACGACGGAAAATGACCAACTCACAAGTAAGAACTATTTCTTTTTTTTTTATATATAACCATCCTGTATATAAGTTTTATTATTTTTATATACAGAGTGAATGACTAATAATAGTACATAGCTTATCTTTTATTTTTATTATACAGGGCGTTAGAGTTATTTTTTTTTACAATTTTTGACAATATCTCAAATACTGAGTGAATTCTTAGCCAACCTATAGTAAGTTATACAATTTTATGGATTCTATAGATTTTCGAATTCTTTAGATTTTTCGAACTGATTAATTTTTTTTTTTTTTTGAATTATTGATTTTCGTTCTCGTTTTGCTTCTTTATTTCCCAAATTATCCAGAAACCAAATTTTTTCGGTTTTTTGGGTCCTTATATTTTCTTAAATTGTGTTAATGTTATAAATTTTTGTTTTTCAAGCCTAAGACCAATGTTTCCAATTTTATTAGATTTTTTAGACTTTTCGAGCCTCCCAAAACTTAGAAT
Source organism: Latheticus oryzae (assembly GCA_030157265.1). NCBI lineage: Eukaryota > Metazoa > Arthropoda > Insecta > Coleoptera > Tenebrionidae > Latheticus > Latheticus oryzae. The sequence continues at coordinate 27,238,311 of CM058048.1, read as the reverse complement.
TTTTACAATTATTATATTATCTAGCATGTTCTTGAATTTGCCAAAATTTTTTAGATTTTTCAGGTTCTATTAGATTCTCAAATTTTTCAAGTTATCCTAGATTCCTAAATTTTTAGATATTTACATCTCCAATAACTTTCTAGATTCATCTAGATTCTAAAGTTTTTAATTGTTAAATTGCTTAGATTTCAGATTTCTACAAATTTTTATGATTCTACAGATTTTCTGACTTTCTTTGAATTTTTATATTTTTTTAGATTATCCAACTTCCTATATTTTCAAAACCTCAAATTTCCTTAATTCTATGAATTTTCTAGATATTCTTAAATCCTTCAAATTCTAGATATTTTGGATTACCAAATGGCTTAAATTCCAGAATTTTACGAATTTTTGCATTTCTCTAGATTCTGACATCTTCAAATTCACAGATTTTTTTTTTTTGATTTTGTAGATTCTCCAACTTCTTATATTTTCCAGACCTCAAATTTCCTTAATTCTATAAATTCTAAATTGTTTAAATTCCAGAATTTTTGTATTGTTAAATTATCTAAATTCCAAATTTTTACAAATTTTTTTATTCTGGATAATTTCTGATCTTTTCAAATTCCTTTTGAATTCTTTTTTTTTTAATTTTTTAGATTCTCCAACTTCCCTAATTTTCAAGACCTCAAATTTCCTTAATTTTATAAATTTCTAGATATCCTTAAATCCTTAAATCCCTCAAATTCCAGATATTCTTGATTACCACATGGTTTAAATTCCAGATTTTTACGAATTTTTGCATTTCTCTAGATTCTCACATCTTCAAATTCACAGATTTTTTTTTTGTTTTTGTAGATTCTCCAACTTCCTATATTTTCCAGACCTCAAATTTCCTTAATTCTATGAATTCTAAATTATTTAAATTCTAGAATTTTTGTATTGTCAAATTATCTAAATTCCAAATTTTTACAAATTTTTTTATTCTGTATAATTTCTGATTTTTTCAAATTCCTTTAAAATTTTTCCTTTTTGAATCCTTAGATTCTCCAACTTCCCTAATTTTCAAGACCTCAAAATTCCTAAATTTTATAAATTTCTAGATATCCTTAAATCCCTCAAATTCTAGATATTTTTGATTACCAAATGGCTTAAATTCCAGAATTTTACGAATTTTTGCATTTCTCTAGATTCTCACATCTTCAAATTCACAGATTTTTTTTTTTTATTTTGTAGATTCTCCAACTTCTTATATTTTCCATACCTCAAATTTCCTTAATTCTATAAGTTTTAAATTGTTTAAATTCTAGAATTTTTGTATTGTCGAATTGTTAAAATTCCAGATTTTTACAATTTTTTTTATTCTGTATAATTTCCGATTTTTTCAAATTCCTTTGAAATTTTTCCTTTTTGAATCCTTAAATTCTACAACTTCCTATATTTTCAAGACTTCAAATTTTCTACATATTCTGAATCCTTCAAATTCTAGAATTTTTGTAATGTCAAATTGCTTGAATTCTAGAATTTTACGAATTTTTGCAATTCTCTTTTTAACTTTAACACCCTGTAGATACATAAGCAGCCACTTTAGAATGAGGCATATCAAACTCAATCACATTGAATGATTAATGATGCCTCACTCTATATAAAATTTCTTTTAGGAAAGTGTCTCATTATCGAATGAAAATCGCATCACTGTAATGTTAATTGGTGTTGTTTTTTTGTTTTTAATTTGTCAAACGCCAACTGCGACTTTTTTAATTTATAGTAATTTTTATGAACCACAAGATGAAACAACTGAAAACGTACATTTAGGTAAAATTTATTTTAATATTAAAATTATTTTACAATATTTGTTTCAGCTTTAGGCAACATTTTCAATTTTCTTTTGGCCGTAAATGCAGCCACAAATTTTATAATGTATTGTATTTTATCAAAAAAATATCGTACAACATTTAAAGCATTATTTTGTGGGCGACGACGTAATCGTCAAGATACATTAATGTTATCATCAACACGTACAAGATATAGTTCCATTTATAATGGCTTAAGAAGAAATGTTTCTGAATATCATACTCCAAGAAATTTGGAGGTAAATATTTATTTCTTTAATAAAGGCAAATATGTAAACACCTACAATCTATGCATTAAGATTTAAGAAAAAAAATTATTTTCAATGGAAGTTAATCAATTTTTAGCTTTTTGTATCAACATCATTGGCATTGGTAAATGTTTTAACTTTTTCATTATTTTTTTTTTTTTAACTAACATTAGTGTAACTACACTATACATTATACACATGTGTATAACTGGTTGCATAACTAAAAAAATTTAAAAATTACAAATTACGTATTTACCTTTAATTATTACTATTTTAAATATTTACAAGACAACATCTGGTTGACCTTGACAATTTTAACACTTTGTGTGAATTGTAAACTAACAACTGACAATCAACAATATTTTAGAAAAAAAAAATGTTTTCCAATTTTTCCAGACTCAAAGTTTAACCAGCATTCCGCGATCCAAATCATTAATGACAAGACCACCAGGCAAAGCAAAATCAACCGATTTGAATGTTTAAACTATATTAGTTTACATAATTATTAAAATTTTTTGTGACAATTATTTTTTATCATGTATAATACATGTTATTACTAATAATAAGAATTAAATCACTTTTCCACCTGTATTATTTTACCGCCTACACTATATTTTATAAATCAGCAAAGTAGGCGACGCTTGCGTCTTGGCAACTGTTACCTACGCGCTGACATTTGAACATCGTCCAACTAAGTCGACTGTGATCTGAGAATAGCTGCAAGTCTTGAGTGGTGAGTGTTAATGTGGATTGTTGAATATTAAGAATTGCAACCATCGGTAAGTTGATTTTTCAAAAAAAAAAAAAATTAATAAATAATTCAGTTGGCTATACAAATTGAAAATTTTCAAAGCCGTCTGTAAATAATGATAATAATTTAGATTTTGTTTACGTAAAATAATCAAATGTTTTTTAATTTTTAAAAATTCACAATTACTATTGTCTTTTTTTATTGAACAAATGAGAGTGTAATTACATGACCTACGATAACCTATCGTTTTAATATGCATTTTACCAGATATGTACATGTCCTTGAAAATGGGTCTATGGTTAGATCATAGCTCACTTATAATTAATGTTTTATTCAACAATTGACGGTTGAGTAATTTTTTCAGGTCAAGATGTAACCAAAATTATTAAACAGTAGGCTATGAATTTTTTTTAAGCTTTGAATCTTACATAACTATTTTATTTCCATCGGATAATACACGCATAAAATGTATTTATAATTTTAATGACTTCCAGTTTTACTATGGAACAAAGTTGCAAACGATTTCTAAAAATCAAGTTAACCATCTGTAGTTCTATTTTCGACCAACTGTATATTAATCATCACGACAAAAAACAAACATTTAAATGAATGAATTACAGATTTTGAAAAAAAAATTGATATTTTTAGAATCAACTGTCAACATCAAAACAAATGATAATTATCCAATCAAAATCAATTAAATAATTCAAAACAACATTGTTACTATAACAACGAAAATACAAAGTTGAGAGCAGGTTGGTCATAGTAGGCGGCCTTCACACAACCGTCTACATCTTAACTTGCTATATTTGGTTAGGTCAAAACGGAACGTTGCAGAGTGTAGGATTTTGACCATATGTTTAGCAATGCATAAGAAAATTTTAAAAATCAAGTAGGATCATATCAATTTTGACATAATAATCAGTTAACTAGATTACATAAAACTGCTGGTATGTTGCTAAAGACGTGCGTAGGAAGTGAAGGGTTTAACTGTTTACTCAATTTTTTTTTTTTACAACGGAAATACATTAACTTCTATAACGCACGTGTGTTTCAATTAAATTTCCTCTCTTCTGTTTTTCATAGAATTGTAACTTTAGTCACCCACACTTTTGCTATTTTTGTTTCTCTTCTGACCTAAATCGTTAGGCGCCAATTCATTCAATTATTGAAACAATTACGAAATGTTAACAGCCTATAAAATATTTTTAGGTATGAAAAGAAATTATTAGGTTAAGGTTACGATTCGTCATCGTAGAAACCATTTATGGGCAATACTGAACCTTGATTACGTCAATTGGACAAATACATTTCAAAAATTGCGCGCTTGTCATCTATTGGTAGACTCGCAAATCACCTTAGCAACCATTCAAATAACTTCAAAAATTTTTGAAAAAATAACATTTTATCCATTTTAAATACTGTAAATCGCTTTGATTTTAAGTTTTAAAGCCAAAAAATGGGATAAATTGTACCTGAAATAATTAACAGAATTTAACAAAAAATCACAAAAATTTCATAATTTTACCTGTTTAAATGTTGCAGAAATGCTTCATTCCTATTTTCTTACAACTTATAAGAGTTAAAACGCACGAAAAACCGGGTTTTTTGTTTTTATTTAAAACATTCTACTTTTGAAACTGTGGATTGAATGACATTGGTATTGCCAACTTGGCGACACTAAAAGTACTGTTATTTAAGCTAAAAAACACCAATTAATGATTTAAAAATTTTTGAACTTGCGTTTTTATAATAAATCAATTGAAATTGATTCAAAACAAGTGGTAATATATTTACAATGATGATAATAATTCATTGTATAAACTGAAAAATCACTAGCGTTTACGCGCCAACTTCAAATTTTGTTGTAGGTTAAGCCCCAAGATGTCTACAATTGAACGAAAAGAATATCAAGAAACAAAAATTCTTAGAACTGTCTCTCCAGTGCGTAATTTCCGAAGCTCAAGTCAAAACCTAACCGAATTCGATCACAATTTGGATTATTTATTAGAAGATTTACAAAATTCAGTATCAAGACCTGGAAGCTCTCTAGGGAATTATCGTGAAAGCTCAAAACTAATAGAAAGCTCAAAAACTAACTCTCTAAATCGATTCCAAAACGTAAAAGCTGCAAATCCAGTCACGGAGTATCATTCAGATGATGCTTACAATTACACAGTTTGTATATTCTTTTTAGTTGTTTAAATTTGATTAAATCAATTGATTTTAGTCCCCAGATGGAACAAAACGCGTAACTGGATATAAAAAAGAAAGCTATTCCTATCATACAAGCAGTGGAGATAGTACAAGAATGCAAAATAATATTAATCAGTTGGATACTTTATTGGACGATTTGCAACAAGTGAAAAGTGCTCAATTTTCGGAAAAAGGTTGGTAGGAATGAGTCATAGTTAATAATAAATCGTTTGTTTTGTAGATTCTTATAATAACATTGGCATCGATCCAGAGTTTCAGTGAGTAAATTGTGTTTATTTTTTATTGAATAATTAATTTGGATTTGTAGACGAACATCCAAACGTTCCGTCCAAAGGGAGCTGCATTACGGAGATACCCCGAGATCTAACTCACGCACACGCACTGAATACACTGAAGGTACATATGGGCAAGTAAGAGGACGCTCACCATCACCATCATCCAAAACTTCGACTTTAACAAAACAAACACAAGTGACTAACGTCCATAGTTATCCAATGGAAATTGTCGAAACAACCGCTCCTGATATAAATCCCGAAATTTTAGCACATTTAGATCCAAACTTACATCCTCCAGGCAACACAAAAGTCACTACAACAATCAAAACATACACTTATGAAATCCCTGGATCGGGGAATTACCCAACTAATTTAGAAACTGAAAAAAATGTCTATTCAATCAATCAATCGCAAACAACACCAAGTCGAAGTTTTGTGTATCAAAAGATGGAAAATAAAAGTGAAAATTATCAACGAAATATACCTGGAGGAGTCACTGAAACTGTCACTACAAGAACGTATCAACCTGGATATAGTCCCGATATTCCGCCAACGCGTAATCAAACATATGTATATAATGAAACAACTACAACAAGACAAAACCAAGTGAATCCCCAGAATTATTATAAATACGATTCAACTACACTTAATGGGTATCCCCCAGAATCAAACAAAACTACTCGTACGAATTACGGGGGAAAACCTAAACCGACCGATGTTGAAATAATCGATCGGCGCGAACCGCTTAATATCCAATACAAATACAAGTCGGAAAGCACGACTACTAATAATTATAAAACGGGGTATCCTCGAGATGAAACTGAACCTCTACTTCCCAAACCTTTTCCTGTTGAGAATCAACCCGACGGACCGCCGAAACGTCTCGATGATTTACTAGCAGATATCGGGAATGAAGTATGTACTTCCCTGATTTTTACAATTTAATAATGATGCATTTCTAGCCGCCTAACAGTCCATATAATGCAAGTTTTACCGCCCATGAGCAAGAAATACAACAGAAGAAAAAAATTGAAACGTTGAAACGTCAACAGGAAGATGTTGATGACCAGAAGAAAGAACCTTTACAAAAAACGAAAAATGTTTCAGGACCGCCGGTTTATTATCCGCCTGGACATGAAATGTTTGCGAAGAAAGAGGAAAGTGGCGCGTGGAGAGCTGAAGTATTTTGTAATAAAAAACAAAAAAATTGGATAATCTGATTGGAGTTTTTAGGGGGGCTATCAGAAAGCGTCCGGGAAGTATCAGTACGAAGCTGAGAGTAAAAGTAAAGCGAAGAGTAGTTCCGGGGCTGCTGTGGTTCCAGTCTGTTTGCCTTTATGTTGCGGTTTACCTTGTTCTATTCTATAGAAAAAAAAAAAATACCTCTGTATATAACCTACAATTTATTCAAACTAATTGATTAACATTTTAATAAATAATTTTATTCTACAGATTTTTTATCCTGGATTAAACCTAATAAAACACAGTCGGATTCTAAAAGTGTTATATCTTTTTCATATCCTAAGAATTTTGATGATAATTCCAAGTCTTTGATAAGAAGTCGCACTTTACTACCTCGGACATAATCATCAGCGTTTTTCTTAGGTCGCGGACATACGCAATGAAATTTCCAACCGAAATCAATGTATAAATCATCATCGATTACATGAAACACTTTGCCTGTCACCACCTTACCTTCAGGATCACCCAACTATAAAAAAAAAATCAACAAAAAAAAAGCAAAATTCTTTAAACTTACATCAACAAATTTGGAATTACGCAATAAAGACGCAAAAGTCTCTGGCGTTTCTTTTTCTTCACTTTTCAAATTTTCAAACTTTTGAAAAGCATGAGCATAACCTCCAATTTTACTTTCGGATGATTTATCGTCACTTACATCAATTGAAAACGCACTAAATTGGGGCTTCAAACTTGGACAAGCTGAAGCAACCCGAGACAATGTTCGTAATAAGGCCATTTATCGATTTTTCGAAAAAAAATAGAAAATTAACATAACCTACAAAACTGTCAAAGCAGCTTGGTTTAAAACGAAGTTGTCGCTTCAGTCACGCCAACCTAACGACACTTAACATCGGAATTTGTTTTGAAAAATTTAATAAAAACGCTAAGAATTAATTGTTCACTAATAGATTAACAAAAGTATTGATTTATTCTTTGATTTAAATTGATTTTGATAATTACAGATATTTTTATAAATAGTTTGTTTTTTGTATAAGTTGGCTGCATGTGAATTCGTTTGTCAAAAATGCTTATGTCAGAATCCAACACCCGGTGTTGAAAATTCTTAATTTTAGAACATAAAATTGGTGATTTTCTAAGTATTTATATAAATAACCATGTCTTCACCGTCTATTAAACCCATAAGCAGTAAATTAGGTTTAAAACCTTTAACCTGTCAAAATATTTTGTTCTACTACGCACCAATCCAAGGGGTTATTAGTTACACCTCTTTGTCTATAAATGTGATGAATCCATCTTTGATCCTTAGGTAATTACATTCCTTTATTATTAAATAACAATTAATAATGTAAAATTCCAGATTATTCCCTCGCCGAGACATCACAAACATTCTTTTAGTCAATACACTTCTGGGCTCCGGTTTGTACTTATACAATCGTCCACATCTTGAAAGTTTACCAAAAAAAGAACGAATTGCTTACAGGTAATCGTTTAATACCCACAAATATTATAATTAAATGAAATTTTCTAGTGCCTTTGGAGCTGTTACGTTTTCTCTTGGTTCAGTTTTGATTTGGGCTATTCTGCGTAGTGTTGTCCCAGAAAATGTACCTTTATGCACACTCTGTGGCATTGGATCTGGCTTGGCTTTGATTAAATTAGGCCGCGGATATGTTGAACATGTTGATAGTTTAGTCGCTAAGAAGTAAAGTTTTTAAATATTTTAGATGAGACTGTAGCACCTAGTCTTTTTTTTTTGTATAATTGTCACAAGAATAAACACTGACACCAACCTTTTTTTTTTTGGAAAATTAAAAAACGCGCGCTTTTTGTCTATCAGTGGATATGCCAGTCGTCATAGCAACTAAATTACAATTTTCAAAATTGCAAAAGAATAAAAAACAAGATTTTAATCAATATATTGATTCGAAATAATGGAAAATACTTCAGTTGAGACTTTTATAGGCAAAATAATCGAATGAATCGTACTTGAAATCATCATCAATATATTTTAAAAAAAATTTATAGAATTTCAATATTTTACCTGTTCAAACGTTGTAAAAATGCTTCACTTGATTTTTCTATCACTAATAAAACATTAAAATTTATAAAGAATTAAAATGATTGTTGTTTATCTTTGTACTTCAACTTTTGAAATTTGACTGACATTATCGGCACTACTTTACTACCAATCATGAAAAATCAAAAGTACTACCGTAAATTACTAAAAAAAAAACAGCAATAATAAATAGTTAAAAAATATTCTGAAGTGAATTCTACATTAAATTAATTAAATTTATTTCAAAAATATATTTATAATTTAATTATAAATGAGGTAATTAATAAAATTAAATTGTATCTTGTACTACATTTTTTAAGCGCGAAATTCAAAAATTATTCTTATTTTGTTTAATGCCTTTTCAGATAATTAAAATATTAAATTTATTTGAATGTTTTTTTTTAATTAAACCATTGGAATTAATATTGACATTGACGTTTATTAAAAATGTCCAAATTCAAGTGTTAGAATGACTGATGAAAATGGAAATGAAAATTACATCAACGCTGAAATCCAAAACCGCAAATTACAAAGATTCTACGATTTGTTTAGTATCACAGCGACGCTTCAAGGTCGATTTGCTTATTTATTAATGTCGATACATGCAGTGAATCCCCGGATTTTTAAATGGTAATAATTACAGTTTTCTACTTTTATTAATTGTGTTTTCTGTCTTCAGTATTATCTCTTACGACCCTAAACATTATCTTTTTGTTAATATGTTGTATGGAATTGGAGTAATGATCTATACGCGACCTTCAATGCGAGTTATCAGTCAATTCCATCGAATAGCTTTTAGGTAAAGACTTAGCTAATTTATAACTATAAATTCCGTTTAGTATTTTAGGAAGTTTAATGTTCAACCACTCAACAATGTTATTCTACGATTGGTTAATTAAAAACTTCTCACACCGACCGTATCTTTTAACATTTTTAGGATTTTTAAGTGGACGAATAATGATGTTACATTTATTAGCATTTTTATATCATGTGGATTCAAGATTCAGAGGATTCCATTTCAGAACACAGTCTGAATATGAATCAATGTATCGATAACCAAAAAATAGACAAAAATTAACAAACAAATCTATTTAAGCACAGATAATTATTGTCAAACTTCCATTGAATATAAGTACTGAAATTTATCAAAAATTCACTTAACATTATGTACAGTTATTTACAAATATTTATTAAATTAAATGGTCGTGATGGTGCGGATGTTGGGTGGTAACAGGATCCGTATGGACATGCTCATGGGAATGGGAATCCCCGTGGCTGTGTTCATGGCCAGCTGAAACAAAAAGTGTGAAAACACTAAACGAACTTGTGGGAATATAAATAACAATCAAATTTTCGCACAATAAATTGAAATAATTGACATTGATAAAAAAGATTATTATTTTCGCACAGTCTTGACATTGAAATTATTGTTGATTTTTGAACGTTACATTGAATAAAATTACTTTAATTGCTTCAGTAATTCAATAAAGCTAATTTTTAAATAGTTTTTAATTTATTTGCATTTGAAATTGCCGCCCTTATTCGATTGGTCCATTTTGAATTTTCACCCATTGCTACAACAACGAACTAATCAGTACAATTGTTTTATAAAAAATTTTCAATTTTTCATAAAATTCTATGTTAATTAAAAAACTATCAATTTTGCGTTCATATTTGTGAAAAAGGTGAGTTTATAAGTCATAACTAAGTTTTTATCTTATAACCTATAAACTTTCAATTTTTTTTTTTGTATCCTCAACAACAGTTATAAATTCTATGAAATGCTGCTTATAAAACTGGATGAACACGAATATAACAAATATAATTAAGTCTCGTGGAGGATTTTTCAAATAAAATTGGGAAATTTTCAAAAATCGCGCCTTGTTTCGATTGGATATTGGATATTGAAATGTCATAGCAACGAATTTCAAATGTTTGTTTTAGAAAAATTTGTTCAATTTTATAATGGACTAACCCCATGTAAAAGAAAATGATGCTAAAAAATAGTGTTTTATACCAACTTTTGTCCAAAAGGTTTGGAAAAATTTCAAATATCCCGCTTTTGTTTCATTGGTGGATTTTCATCCGTTGCCATAACAACAGAATTCAAGTTTGAAAATTCAATTGTTTTTGCATAACTTCAAAACACCATTATTTTGTCAGTTTACATTAAAACTAACTTTTTATATAAAAAAGTAAATCTTTTTATGAGGTAAGTTCGTATCCTTTTGTATAATTACAAAAAAATTACTCTTTTGAGTAATTCTCCAACAATGATTACACAATTCCATTCTTATCAAATATCAACAGTTTTTTATTGTTTCTGAATTCGTATTTAATTAGTTTTTGATTACAAAACAGTATTTTTTCTATTTTTAAAGTCTAATTGTCATAAATATCAATAATCTCGATGGCAATGACATTTTGATGTTATTGTTTCCCTAACTTGAAAACAATCCAAATTGTTTGTTTTTGCAAAATTCTTAAGATTTTTCCATTTCTGATTAGTATTCGTAGCGTGAGTCACTTTGTTGAAAATTGTACATTTAAGTCACATAACCTATAAAAATGTCAAAACTGTACATTGTTCTAAATGGAATTAAACTTCAAAACATCATTGAATTTCTGAAAAAAAACTACGTAGTTATTACTCACGCTTTAAATTTTATAATTGGGGAATTACAGAAACTTTGTTCCACGATTACCAACTGTGTTAAAAAAAATACTTAAAGGATGTAATTATCGACAGATGTGTTTCTAATTACGTTTAAATATCAATTACATATTTCCAGTCTTGAGCATATTGAACGCATGTTACTTAACTATAAAATTTTTAATTAATTCTAATTGTAGCTGAGAAGAAGTGAAGGATTTTTTGCATATAATGTCGATAGATGATGATTATTATCAAGAGAGAAGGTTTAATAACCTTTCGTAAAGAGAATGTCGATCAGTTTTCCATTTATAATGTGCTGTGAAGGGTAACGACCTCCAAAAATCAAGTTTTTTTTTTCATTCACATGTTGACAACTTTCGAAATTGCATTTTAAAAAAAGAATCATAAATATTGTTTATTGATCTAAATTTAATTGGTTAGAGTAGGTTTAGGGGACACTGCAGTATGCTGACCTCATACTACATCAACTAAAAAGAAAAAAATTTGCATAATTTATAAATCCATAAAAATAGAATAGAATAATTGAGTAATTTTAGTAACCTTTCAATAATATTACTTAATTTGAATGAAATCTTTCATAGTAATAGTAGATTAAGCAACATGCCATTTAAATAATAAATTTCTAAATTATTAATTCATATACAGTCGGCCAAAAAGTGATTGACCTGATGTATATATACTTCTATGACCTTCACTTTTGCTTTTACACATTAAAAACACGTCGTTTGTTCCGGTATAGCCTACTTTCTAAGTAAAATTACGTCTTTAGAGACAAATAAGGCACTAGATGACGTTTGAAAAGAAAGCTAAAAAATAACTTCCTTTCTAGTAGGATTTCTTCACATTTTTCTTCATCTCAGTGCATAAAATTCAGGTTGGAATTTTAATGGTTGGATTTGCAATGACTGATTTTATTTAAAAATTATGCAATTTTATTATCGTTCAAGTTCAATTTTGGATTTTAATTTAAAATTAAATTTGACATTGACCTTACTTTCTTTTTTTTTGTTAAGATTGTTTGGAGTGAAAACGCAATGAAAAATTTCTAATAAGTGACTTTCACGCAATTCACGAAAAATTGTCAATTGATTATTATTTAAATGTTAATTTCGTTCATTCATATTTAACATATGACCTTCTAGCCATAATCAATAAATCTTTGCCATTTTCAGATAAAAAATTTATAAATAATGCAAAACAGAATTTATAATTGAGGAAATAGGAAATTGATTTAGAAAAATGGAGTTATAAGAAGTAGAAAATTTTGCAATTAAACGAACTATAAATCATAAAGAAATAATGGATTATTATGTAACTGTTTTTTTTAATTAATCAATTACTTACTGAGAATTTGCAGACAGAACATGACAGCAAATCCTAGAAGGATAGCAAGCAATTGCCAGACGCCACTATGATGGTTTCCTCGTTCTCTAGCTAAAACTTCAAAGAAAACAACGTAAAGAAGCGTCCCAGCTGCCATTCCTTGCAGAACAACTGAAGTGATGTCTTCATGGCTATTGTGAGCTTCGCTTAGAATCAATCCAATTCCAATTCCTATAAATTAATTTTTAATGAAATTGTTATTTTAAGATTTTTTTTGTTACCTAATGGTGTGACAATAGCAAAAGTTCCAATGTATAAAATAATGAGAAGTAATTTAGTTTTGGATGTAATTAATTCAACTCCGACACAGAATGCAATCACTAATTTATGTGTAGCGATAGCTGCAAATAAATACCAAACTTTTTGGACACTTGATTCAAGTCCAACAGCAAGTCCTTCGAAAACCGCATGGAAACTTAACGCTAAAACTGCTAATAATCCACTGAAGGAATTTTTCAAAGCGTTGTCTATATGATGATGCGAATGTGAATGTTTTTCAAAATTGATAGTTGATTGAGAATTGAGTAACTCTTTATTAGAATTACTAATATAACTTATATTACCATCATCGAATTTATTGAGAGTTACTCTAGGTATAGTAAGACTTTTTTTTTTAGTGCTACATCGTATGGATAAGGAGCGATGTAAAGCATCATCTTCTGTATTTCGATGTAAACATAAATGTACAATTTCTTCGATAAGATAAACGAAGAAAAAACCAAAACAAAATACTAATTCAGAAATTGGGATTCCGCTTCCAACTGTTGGAATCTTTTTGTGTGATTCTAAAAGAATGAAACTTTCACGCACTTCGGGTTGGAGATGGATAAATGTTGTGAAAAGAAGCACTCCACCACCGAAACACAATAATAAGGAAATCAATAAGTTTTTATCACCATCCACTGATTTTATGTTTATTAATTTAGTCAATTTTATAGGTAGGATGCCGATGAGGAATGAAGCCAAACCTAAAACACTCATTGCTACAATTTTCGCCAAGATTAAGTCGGCTTTCGGCTCCATTTTCGAGTACTGAAACAAAAAAAGAATATTATCAAAATTTTGGAAAATTTTAGAGTTATTTAATTTAAATTCAAATTGTCGGTTTCCCCTAAATTTTTGGATTTTTAAATTGGCAGCAAGTTTTAAACCATAACAAAAAAATTTGATTTTGGTGGCTTAAAATGGTAATAGAATATTAAAAAAAAAAATTGTTTTTTTAAAGTAGGCTGTTTTATTTCAGGTGCCAAACTGATTCTACCAACTTTTACAAAAAAAAAAAAACCATAAACTATAGTTGGTTTTCGTTTAATTGTAAGATTGGCTGTCCTAATTCGAGTTGTCAAATTTAACAGTTGTTTCTTCATTTTCGCACTACCAAAAAAAGAAGAATTTTGGAATTTGCATGGTGGTCTGGTTGTGTCACAGAACTGGATATACGGGTTGCGATGGTACAAATACCAGACAAAAAATTAGATTATTTGGAATATAAAATAAATGCAAAACGGAAGTGAAAAGCGCAATTTTTCAAAAGTTTTGACCTTCTAAGTGAAAGGACTTGACGATTTAGTAAGTTTTAATATAATATTTTGATAATTATCAATTTAAAAAAAAAACCAATAGTGGAAATTTTGCACTTTCTAAAGAAAAACCGCACCCAATAGTATAAATAAATAAGGAAATGAAAATAACCGCTTGAACTTGATTTTTATTGAAACAAATCAATGTTATGGTTTAATTGAAGGTCTTAAAATTTTCATTAAAGAAGTTAAAATTAGAGGAAGTAGTGAGAAATTAATGGGGGAGTTGTTGATTGAATAAATATGCAATTTCCTCAATTCATTTCAATTAAAATCAAACAACGCATTTTTTTTTTTTTTAATTATTTTGAAAAAATAATACCTGGAGTGAAATTTTTATTAATTGGAAACTCGCGCAACTTTTACACTTTATTTTTCTTCACATGGTTTCACTATGCACTCAATCGGTGTTAACCTCATGGCGAGTCGGTGAAGACTGAAGAGAAAAGGACACCGACATTTTACTTACCCACACTATACATTTATTAAACAAAATACAACAACACAGTAGCGAAAATATTTCAATAACTTTTATCCTTAAATTGAAAATTTAAAAAAAAAAATCTTTTCTATGTCAACCATTTATTTTTTTTTATCATCTTAACTGTTTGTCCCACATTTATTAACTGTTATATTGACATAATATTCGAATTTATGTTAAAAGCAATCGCAAATAATATTTACAAGAAACAATCGATGGAGCTGAATTATGTAATTTTGTTTAATTAGTTATTGTTGTTTGGTAATATTTTATTGAAAAGACGCAGCTTGCTATGAACATAAATCATTCATTTATAGCCTACTTATATTTTTCTTTATTGTAATATTTTTATTTACCATTTTGCAACGATGGGTATAAACATGGTAGTGAAGGACAGATATGAATTGTTTCTGTTCACCCATCCATTGATTAACATTTTTTCAGATTTAAATTTTGACATTTAATCTCTAATCAAATAAAACAATTGCGAAATGCAGACAAATACTTGATCCATGACCCCGTAATGATTTCCATTAAATCAAGACATCATTGTTTTGGGAACATTTGCAATTGGATGCTTTTCCGGCGATCATTGTTTTACATATAAAGTAGACTATGAAACAACTTTACATTTATTATAGTAAGCTCGATTTTTTGACGTTTATTCAAAGATTCTTTGATGTTATAGATAAATTATAAACGGGTTACTGAACTAGGTGACAGATTTCTGAAAATTTTATCAAAAATCAATTTTATCTGATGGTTTTTTATGTGTCACGTGATTTTAAATGAAGATTGCGATTCTATAGGATTGTTCGACACGTGCCGAACTATATTAACATAGATGTTCAGTATTCCAAGGATCTATTATAAAGTATCTAAAAAAAGATTTGTTGATATCAACTATTGAGTTCATTAACAGATCAAATAAGTGCTTTAATACTTCACTATAATAATGCATTTTTAATTTGCGAAGATTTACAATAAATTGAGATTGACAGTGGGAGTTTCAAACCATTGAATGGTTGCTACAGTTCTGTTAAAATCAGCCAATAGTCGTTCAGGAAATGAGCGGGAACTTTGAAATATTAAATCGTTGTTATGGTTTCGTCGAATTCCACCAATCAAAATAAAGAAAATGGGCGCGAATTTTAAACTATATTTATAACAAAAAAAAAACCGCGAAATATTTTTTCTGAACAACAAAAACACTGATTATTTATAAATTGCTTTATATTTATTATTGTCTGTATACAAACATTGGGAAATATTTATTCAAAATCGTGTCTTATCATTCGTTTAAAAAAAACAGTTGTTTCATTAGTGATAAACACATTATCAATTACAATAGTAATTTCATTCTTTATTTTTCAATCTACAAATTCAATCTATAAATTTTCATTGATTAATTGAAACCATTCAATTGAGGTCGTTGAAATGACATTGAAGTCAAAAATTGCAAAGAAAGCATTTTTAAGAAAATCCTTGACTCATTTAGAAATTTCAAAGTTGAGTCATATGATGGTAAGTCTGTTGGAAATTCACAGAACCGCTTTCTACCAGGATGTGTAAATAAATTCTAAAAAAAATATTTAAATTGATAAATTCAATAATAATTAAGCTTAAGGCAACGCTCTCTTTTGCTCAATCTTTCAAGTACGATTCACACCCAACCTACGCAAATTTTTCATTGTAATTACATCTTCCTGTAAGTGGGCTTTTTAACTACATGACATCACGATTTTAACAGACAAGGAAGCTATAATCTTGATTGGATAAATCTCCAAACAATTACTTGTTGACTTTTGTCTTGAAGATTAATAAAATCACGAAAATATTTGTTTTTAATTTAAGAATTGATTTGTTAGTTACAGTTGCTATGGTTTTGTTAAATAAATTCATTATCAATTTTTGACCAATAGAAATCCAGAAAATGAATGGGAATTTCAAAATTGAATGGTTTCATAAATGGGGCGAAATTTTTAAACTTTTTATAGTTTAATAATTTTTTTATAAAAAATTGGTAATTCTGTCATGGTTAAACTACAATTTTAAATTCAACCAATAGAAGTGCTGGAAATGAGCGGCAATTGAAAATTAGCCAATAACTATCAAGAGAATGAGCGGTTTTTTCAATTTTTTTTTCTACTGTATGAAAATTTATAAAATCAGGAAAATATTTTCAATTTTTATTTTCGAAACTAATTTATTTGGTATTTGCAGTTGTTATAGAGATTTATTTAGTTTGGACAATAGAAGTGGAGGACATGAGCGGGATTTTTGAAACTATCCAATAACTTTTTTGTTATGATTTGAACATTAAAATTAAACCAATAGGAGTGTTGGAAATAAGCTCAAAACTCAAAATAATGGTATGGTTTTGCAAAATTTATTTAATTGGCGATATAATGGACGTGATTTTCCAAATATTGTATCGAATGATATCTTGAAATTCTAAAATTAGCCAATAGAAACTTGCGGAAAGCGCGAGAATTTCAAAATATTGTATAATTGTTATGGTTTTGTGAGTTGAAGCCAATAACTATCAAGGCAATTGGCGGGATTTTTCAAATTGTTTTTTTTTATAAATGAGGATTTTTGGCAGACAGATGTATAGAAAAAGCGGGATTTTTAATGTTTCAAATCTGATTTTTATCAATTTTTCTGTTTTGAAAAATTGTCAAATAGCATCGTGGGAATTAAGCGGGAATTTTCAAAAATTGCTGGTTGCTATGGTTTTATGAATTAGCCAATAAGTATCAAGACAATAAGCGAGATTTTTCAAAATTTTTATTGTTTTATGTAGATTAATAGAATATTTTCCTATTTAATTCCTAAAAGTTATTTACAATTGTCATGGAGATTTCTTCAGTCTTATTCAAACATTTTAATAACAAACATAATTAAAAATCCTAAAAGTACAGAAACAAATTGTCCGAATCCGTTTTTTCGTTCCGAATTTAAAATTTCAAAGAATACAACATACAACAATGTTCCGGATGCAAGTCCTTGGAGAAAAACCGATGGAATAGCAGTAGCTGCTTCTCCATTAACTGTCACAATAATCCCCATTCCGATTCCTAAAGGACTAACAACCGCAAAAATAAAAATATAAATAATAACTAAACGATTTTTCAATCCAGAAATAACTAACTCGATGCCGATACAAAAAGCAATGACAAGTTTATGGGCACTGACTGCCCCAAACATGTACCATACATTAACACTGGACGATTCCAAGCCCACAGCTAAACCTTCGAACAATTCATGGACGGAAAGTGCCAAAACCACAAACAAACCTCGGATGGATTTCATAGTCGATTCTGAACTCGAACTCAAATGACTATGATGATTCTTATCGGATTTATCCGTACAAACACTAATTTCACCGTTTTGTGGTTCATTAATCTCATCTTCATGGTGATGTTTATGAAGACACAAATGTACTGATTCTTCTACAAAATACATAAGAAAAAATCCAGCACACATGAGAATTTCAGCGTAATGAATTTCTTTCGTTGGAATGCTATCAATCTCGTCAATTTTTTCGGAAACTTCGGGAAGAAGATGGATGAATGTAGTACAAAGAAGAACGCCACCGCCGACACAGAGGAGTTTTTGAACCCAGGGATTAGTCTTCTGAGAGTTGTTATTCCAATTGAAGTAGCGTTTAAGAAGAACAGGAATACTTCCAAGAATTAAAGATGTGGAAAATAAAACACTCATTGCCACAAGTTTGGCTGTGAAGGATCGGTCGGCAGCCGACATGATTGACAACAAAATGAAATATAATTGTTAACAGTGCCACTTATAGGTAGATATTTTGATAAAAAGATAAAGAAATCAGGGTAGAAAAATATTCCAATTGTTTATTGCATTTATATTTCTTAGACTTGATTAGGCAACTAATTATACACCAAAATTGAAAAATTATTTATTTATTTGGAAAACCATTTTGGGTTGAACTTATTAATTTTAATTAATTAGTTTTGACAAATGTAGACATCTTAAGTCATCTTTTTAATCAATTCAAGTGTTTTTCTAAGAACGTCATGATGATAAGAAGATAGAAATCTAGACGAACAGTTCAAGTATTGATATTTTTATAATTTTCAAAATCAGCTTGTTTGTTCCTGTTGATGAATTATTTGATTAAATTAATAATTTCTTGATATTTATTAATAGAAATTTAAAAAAAGACGCGAATAGACAGAAATTAGCGTCATCCATGTAAAAGAGCGGAATTTTTAAAATATGATTAGTTGCTATAGTATTAGCCAATAGCAGTATAGAAAATGAGCGGGAATTTTCAATTTGTAAAAAACACAAAATTTCAATATTTAATAATTTATGTACATATTATTAATGGTTATGTTCCCCAATGTAAGTAATAGCAGTCATAATCAAAAAACCGATTAAAACAGCACAAAATTGCCTAATTCCCGTCACTTTTTCACTTTTCAAAATTTCAAAAAAAACTATGTATAACAAAGTTCCAGAAGCTAAACCTTGTAAAATTATTGAAACCATATTCGTAGTTTCATTTTCTCCATCTTCACTGACAATAATCCCAATTCCAATTCCAATAGGACTGACCACAGCAAATGTAAAAACATAAATAATAACATACATTGTCTTCAGTCCAGAAGTAACCAATTCCACTCCAATACAAAACGCTATCACAAGTTTATGGGCACTGACTGCCCCAAACATGTACCAAACATGAGCTGGACTTTCTTCTAAACCCACAGCTAAACCTTCGAATAATTCATGGACGGATAAAGCCAAAACTACCAATAAACCTCGGATTGAATTTTGAAGAGGATAATCTTGACTTTCAGTATCTTTTTCTTGATGGTTTTGAATATACGAATGGACGCATTGTTCGACAAAGAAAATTATGAAAAAACCGCAACACATTAATAGTTCGGATAAAGGAAAATCGATGTCGGTTAGTGATTCGATATTTTCGGAAACTTCAGGAAGGAGATGGAGGAAAGTGGTGCAAAGGAGAACACCTCCGCCTAAACAAAGAAGAATTTGGACGTAAGAGTTAGTTTTAATTGAAGATTTCCAATTGAACCATTGGGAAAGTTTAATAGGAAAGGTGCTGAAAGTCATGGATGAGAGGAAAAGGACGCACATTGCCGTTGACTTGGCTATGATTGTCGGCGACATGGTGGAGGGACTGAGCGGAGTTGTCTCGAACGGGGCTTTATACCCACTCTTGATGATAATTAAGATATAAATCCATATAATAATTTTGTAATTTCGTGATTATTACGTCTTGATAGCCCCTATTTTTTCAAAAAATGGCGGCTTCAATTAGGGTGTTCACTTTTTCATGCTGGCAACAATTCGATTATTGTTCTATAATTTGAAGCTTTTTCTTAAAATAAGATTTTTTTTCATAATCTGTGTGATTTCCCAAATGATTGAACAATTTCAAAAACTCAATTTATTAACATTAGATTAATGTTTTAACAAAATTGATTTTAGATTTTAGCTCTTTATATTTTTAAGGTTGGCAGTAAATTTTTCTGACATTTGAAATGGAGTCCAAGAATTTAAAAAATTGTGTTTTTTACGGAAAAAAATTGATTAATTTCAGTTGTAAAACGCTGTTTTATTGTTGTCAAGTGATTTAATCCCATTTCTAGATGTTTAAATAAAGGTATGTGTAAAAATATAATCCACTTGTTGAAGTTCCAAGTAATTTGATAATATGGTTTAAAAAGGTAGATTAAATGGTTTTAACAATAAAGATGATAACCGTTTTATAAAAGTATCATTTTTTGTGTATTTAAGTCAATTCAAGGTTTTTCTTATCTTGATTGATAAAGGCTTTAAAGTGGTTATTTGAAAATGGTTTCATCAATCAAATTTTTGGAAATTTCCCAACTTTTAATGCTAATGCAGTGATGCCAACTCCAATTTTAGAAACAAAATTGATCAAACTTCGAGGTTACCTTTCCGTTTACCTGAACCTAACCTGAAAATAACGATGGATAACGAATCCGAAAGTATCACCGAAGAAAAAGAAATAGAAAATACAAACGATGAACAAACGTTGAAAAAAGGCCGTCATCGTAAAAAACAACTCTATAATACGATCCTTCAACAAATGGAATTTTATTTTAGTGATTCTAACCTTACTAAAGATCGGTTTTTATCCCAACTTTTGCAACAAAGTGAATGTAAGTTTAATAAGTATCAAGTTGAGTTTGATATTAATAATGCAATTCTAGATGTAGATTTGGATGTTTTTTTGAAATTCAATAAAATCAGAAAGCTGACGTCAAATATTGAAGACATTCAAAAAGCTGTGAAAAATTCCAATCTGATTGAATTATCTGAAGACAAATCACGAATCCGTCGGAAAGTGCCAATTAAACAAAAAACAAACGTCGATGAATGTACAATTTATGTTGAAAGATTAAAATCAGATGCGACTCATGAATGGGTCAGTTCAGTTTTTTCCGAATTTGGAACTGTAGTTTATGTTTCAATTCCGAAATTTAAGCACAATAATGTGATTAAAGGGTTTGCGTTTGTTGAGTTTGATAAAGAGGAAGAAGCAGAGAAAGCGTTGAATTATTTTGAAAGTATCGGCTGTAAAATGCCGTCGAATACAGAACCGGATCATTTGTGTAGTATTGCGACTTTTGAAGGAAATAATGAAGAGAATAATCTCAAACGTAAATTTGATGAAATTGACGAGAGAAACGATTATGTTAATGAGAAAAAATTGAAAGTTGATGGAGAAGTGTCGGAATCTGAAGATACAGATTGGAAGAAAAAAAAGAAGTTGAAGAAGGAACATAAGAAGAAGAATTATTTGAAAGAATTAGGGCTCCAAGTATTGTCAAAGTATTTTCTATCAATGTTTTTGAGTGGATTTTATTTTGATTATTTTTCCAGGAAAGAGTGGAAAAAGATGAGAAACAAATATTTAGATTTGCAGAAGAAGAAAATGAAAGAGTTCAAGAAACATTTGCACAAAGCTAAATATGGAAAAACAGACTACACGGAAAAAGCAAACGAAAAATCAGAAAGTAATGAAACTAAATATGAATTTGTTGAAGGAGTTATTGTTAAAATCAAACTGAACGAAGCTGTTGTTGATATAAAGAAACTGAAGGTAAATTTGTCTTAAAAAAACGAACAATTGAGTTTATCAAAATTGGTAGCAATGTAATGTCAGATTGAGGTTAATAGTAAAGTGAATGAGAGGGTGTCAAGTTGACAAATTCCAAATTGATGTTTCCATAGCAACGGCACAATGTTGCCAATCACTGCAAAATTTTCCAAATTTTTGATGTGATTTTTTTCAGAATGAAATTAAATCTGCATGTCCTGAGGTCCAGTATGTGGATGTCCCCAACGTAGGCAGTTCAGAAATTTTCGTACGATGTAGTACCAAAGAAAGCGCTTTGAATTTCACCAATTTAGAAATTGCTGGAAAAAAGGAAGTGCTTAAAGGCGAAGAAGAGGCTGCATATTGGAAGAAAATCAATGAAGATAGAGACAAAAAAATGAAAAAAGTCAAAAAGAAGCAACGTGGAAGAGATAAACTTTTAAAGAAAGCAAAACATACAAAATTTGATGAATAATTTTAAGAATTTATTAAAAAATTGTTATATTCTATATGGTTAAGGTGTTACCACCTTTTTCCACCTCCTCGTCCGCCACCACCGCCACGTCCTCTAAATCCGCCACGACCGCCTCGTCCAAAATTGCCGCCGCCGCCTCTGCCTCCAAAGTTTCCACCACCTCGGCCGCCAAAACTAGGTCGATTGCCGCCTCGTCCACCACCACCTCGACTTCCTCTCCCGCTTTTCTTTTGTACAGAACCAGGAGGTCGTGGTAGAAACCTTTGTAAAGGTAATAACTTCGCAGGATCAATAAATAACTAAAACCAATCAATTAAAATTAGGAAACTTTACTGAAAAACCTCACTTTTTGGTTCTTTTTAAAACTGCTAGCTTTAATATCGTCTCCTAAACGTATAGTAACATAATAGTCTCGTAAATTCCCAAAAATTTCATCAATTTTTCCTATTTGTTCTTTGTTTTCTAAATAAATGGGGGCGTTGAAAAATGGAACGTCTTCTATTTCTACTTTTGCCACTAAGTCATCTTGAACTGTGTAATCAAAGTATCCTAAAGGAATGACACGGTCTGGAGGCCCTTGATCGGCGTTTCTACCTCCGCCACCACCACGACCGCCAAAATTGTTCCTGCCGCCACGACCACCGCCGAAATTGTTGCGATTACCACTGAAACGGCCGCCACCACCACGGCCTCGGAAAGACATTTTTGATACAAAACAAACACGTGAAGACTTTTCAAACAAACATAACCCCACTTTGCGGCTTTGGTGCAGATGACTGTTTTATCGACGCAACAATGTTTACTTTTTTTTTTATTCTCACCAGAAATATAACTTTTTCAAATTTTGAACAAATGTTAACACTTTTTTGTCTAATTTTTATTTAATTTTCGATGAAATGTGAAATAGTACGTTGAATAACCTTGAATTATCGCACCTGATTGGTCCATTGTTGAGTGGTAGCCGTGGCGACTAATTCTGTAATCTTATTGGCTAGTTTTTTTAGTCAACAATTTAAGATAAGTGCCGATTATGGTTTAATTACTTTAAATTGGATTTTTGCCGGTTGAAAGTGTGAATTCGATTATTGGTGAGTATTTTTAATCAATTTTTACAAATTTAAAAAAGTTTGTGCAATTTGGAATAAAATTAAGAACGAAAACTGTGGCTGTATCAAGTAAGCAGTGTTGTTTTTCCGGAAAGAAATCGCATTTGGAATTTTTTCCATTTACCGCTGTTCTATCAACAATTGATATAATTTCCAAGAAAATAAGCTGTTCAATTGATATTTTCATTCATAAAATTATAAAAAAAATATGACATTTTCTAGCCTACTGATGAGATTTTTTTTAATCAAAACCAATTTTATAACAATCAAATCAAATATTTCTTATTGTTATTATTTGTTAAATCTGGCAATTACGTTGACCTTGGTGCCTATTTTAGAAAATTTGAATCATTTGCCCTTAAAAGGTTTGCATTTGTTACAATTATCGCTAATAGTCGATAAAGAGTATTGTGAAGTGTTCCTCCGATTGATAAATCATTGATAAAAAATTCAAGTTGTATTATTTAAACTATAGCAACAAAAATTCCTGTCAATGGAAGGAACAAGTATTAAGCGTACTTGTAAATCTATAAATATTTTCAATAGAGCAGATTATTGAAATAATTAAAAAATTCTAATTTTT
Source organism: Latheticus oryzae (assembly GCA_030157265.1). Taxonomy (NCBI): domain Eukaryota; kingdom Metazoa; phylum Arthropoda; class Insecta; order Coleoptera; family Tenebrionidae; genus Latheticus; species Latheticus oryzae. The sequence goes on along the minus strand of CM058048.1, from coordinate 27,214,306 downwards.
ATTGATTTTACAGAAGATATGGCTCCAGCTTATAAGTTGACTTATTTCCCAGTGGCAGCTTTAGCTGAACCGATTCGTTTTCTCTTCAGTTATGGAGGCATCGAGTTTGAAGATTATCGATTTAAACAGGAAAATTGGCCACAAATCAAGCCAAGTATTTATTGATAATTTTTGTTCTTCTTAATAACTGATTGTTTTAGACATGCCTTTTGGCCAAGTTCCTATTTTAGAACACAACGGAAAAGTGGCCAATCAAAGCATTGCAATTGCTAGATATGTAGCGAAAAAAGTAAAACTTGTTGGCGAAAATGATTGGGAAGATTTAGAAATCGATGCTATCATTGATACTATCAATGATTTCAGAACAAGTAAGTTAGAAATGCGTCAAAACAATTTATTATTGTGATTTTATTTCCAGAAGTTACATTGTACCATTATGAAACTGACGAAAAAGTGAAAGAGTCTCGAAAAGAACTATTATTCAAAGAAACTCTTCCATATTATTTGCAAAAGTTTGATGAAATTGTTAAAGCTAATAATGGACATTTCGCTTTGGGAAAACTGACTTGGGCTGATTTATATTTCGTTGCAATTTTGAAATATTTGAATTTTGTGTTTGGTAATGATATTATTGTTGGTTATTCGAATTTAGTTGCGTTGAAAAATGCCGTTTTGGCATTACCTGCGATTAAAACATGGGTGGAAAAACGTCCAAAATCTGATTATTAAACAATGTTTATTCAAGTAAAAATTTATAAACGATAATTAAACATATTTGCTGCTTCTAACCATGCTCCATCCATTTCCTTGCAACAGTATTCCCAGTGGTTAAACGATGACTTGTTCCTCCAATTGGGACCCTACAATCTGAGCATTTTGATAATTGCATGCGTTTTAACTGACAGAAAGATAAACAGTCTTTGGGAATAAGTAAATGCTACTTTTTGGATAGATAAGTCTGTGAAATCTTTACTTTATTCTGGTGAAAAATTCATCAATATGTAAATGTTTAATAAAATTTCATTTGAATATATCTACAGTTTTGTGAACTTTTTTTCGAAAACTAGACAATTTGTGAAAAAGCTGGAAAAGTCTTAATCATTTCAAAGAAAACGATAAATACCCTAAATTTTAAATTTTTAGTGGGATTTTTTATGGAAAACATAACATAACTTCAGTGCGTTACGCTACAGGGATCGGCTTTATCGACGCAACAATATTCACTTTCCATTTAATAATTCTCACCAGAAATACAATTTTCCAAAGTTTTTTAACAACTAAAAACACTAATAATGTTTACTTTTTTTGATTTTCGATAAAATGAAAAATAATTGTTTAAATAACCTTGAAGTATCGTACCTGATTGGTCTATTGTTAGATGGTAGCTGTGGCGACTAATCCTGTAATCTCATTGGCTAGTTTTTTTAGTCAACAACTTGAGATAAGTGTGTCAATTGCCGGTTTTGATTTAACCACTTTAAATTGGATTTTTGCCGGTTGAAAGTTTAAATTCGATTATTGGTGAGTGTTTTTAATCAATTTTTATAAATTTGATTAAGTTTGTGCAGTTTGGAACAAAATTAAGATCGAAAACTGTGGGTGGTTTCTGTTAGTATCAAGTTGGCAGTGTGTTTTTCTGGAAAGAAATCGCGTTTGGAATTTTTTTCATTTATCGCTTTTCTATCAACGATTGATGTAATTTCCAAGAAAATAAGCTGTTCAATTGATATTTTCATTCGTAAAATAATATTATTAACTTCAAGAAATTATAAAAAAAAGACATTATTCCCTAGCCTACTAGCTACATTCATGTTATCACAAAACTTATAAGATTTTTCTTAATCGAAATCAATTTTATAACAATCAAATTAAACATTTCTTGATGTAGTTATTATTTCTTAGATCTGGCAATTACATTGACCTTGGTGCCTATTTTAGAAAATTTGAATCATGATTCAGTCCAAAAGTCCTTGAAAACTTTGTATTTGTTATAATTATCTCTAACAGCAGATAAAGAGTATTGTGAAACCTTCCTCCAATTGATAAATCAATAATAAAAAATGCAAGTTGTATTATTTAAACTATAGCAACAAAAATTCCTGTCAATGTCAATTTATTATGGAAGGAACAAGTATTAAGCGTACTCGCAAATCTATAAATATTTTCAATACAGCAGGTTATTGGAATAATTAAAAAATTCTAATTTTTATTGATTTTGTAGAAGATATGGCTCCAGCTTACAAGTTGACTTATTTTCCAGTGGAAGCTTTAGCTGAACCGATTCGTTTTCTCTTCAGTTATGGAGGCATCGAGTTTGAAGATTGTCGATTTGAACGGGAAAATTGGCCACAAATTAAGCCAAGTATTTTTAATTAATTTTTGTTCTTCTTAATAACTGATTGTTTTAGACATGCCTTTTGGCCAAGTTCCTATTTTAGAACACAACGGAAAAGTGGCCAATCAAAGCATTGCAATTGCTAGATATGTAGCGAAAAAAGTAAAACTTGTTGGCGAAAATGATTGGGAAGATTTAGAAATCGATGCTATCATTGATACTATCAATGATTTTAGAACAAGTAAGTTAGAAATGAGTCAAAACAATTTATAATTGTAATTTTATTTTCAGAAATTGCATTATACCATTATGAAACTGACGAAAAAGTGAAAGAGTCTCGAAAAGAACCATTATTTAAAGAAACTCTTCCATATTATTTGCAAAAGTTTGATGAAATTGTTAAAGCTAATAATGGACATTTCGCTTTGGGAAAACTGACTTGGGCTGATTTATATTTTGTTGCAATTTTGAAATATTTGAATTTTATGTGTGGTAATGATATTATTGCTGGTTATTCGAATTTAGTTGCATTGAAAAATGCCGTTTTGGGACTACCTGCGATTAAAACATGGGTGGAAAAACGTCCAAAATCTGATTGTTAAACAATGTTTATTAAAGTAAAGGTTTATAAACGATAATTGAACATATTTGCTGCTTCTGACCATGCTCCATGTCTAGCTCCATCCATTTCCGTTGCAACAGTATTTCCAGTGGTTAAACGATGATTTGTTCCTCCAATTGGAACCCCACAATCTGGGCATTTTGATAATTGCTGAGCACCACCGCATTCACCAATTGCATATGGGTGACCATTAGGACATTTATACCAATGACCTTGTTTTAATCCTATTGCTTGAATAATTTCTCGTTTTTCTTTTTCAGAAATTGCAAGTCCTCCTTTTAGTGAATCATTGAGTTGCTTTAATAATTCCACAACTTGAACATCAACTTGATTGTCGAATTTTTTAAAAGAGAATAATAAGGATTTGGTTTGAGTTAATTTCGTTTTTAAGTAATCGGGGATGTAGCGAGATTGAAGTTTTGTTAAATCGACAATTCGTGATAAACGATTCAATTCGTATTGAAAATCATCAATTTCTTGATTAGTTATAAAAGCTTCATCACGAAGTAAAATTCTATACAAAAATTCAATTTGTTCAATCATGGTTTGTTTATAACCACCTGAAATATTTTCAATATGTTCAGCAATCTGCAGTTTGGATTCAAGTGCTTTCAATTCCGACTTATTAATAGGTTGGCGCTTGCCATCTTTTACAAATTGTAACCGATTTTGAACCATTTGTAAGAACAATTTTTGTGGACTTGAAATGCTCCGATGGATTAACACACTGGAATTTATTTGTTGTGTCATTAGTTTTTCCTCCAATCTTTTACGCAAATCAAGAATCTCATTTCGACATCCATAAAACTTAATCTTTGTTTTAGTAATTTCCTCCATAGTTTTTTTAATAATATTTTTAAATCTTTGTGTAGTTCTAATCGGAGTCTTACATTTAGGACACTCTTTAAACCCGATTTTATCCCCATCTTGTTCCATCCATCTTTCTAAACCAGCACTTTCAAACACGTGTCCACAATCTTGCAAAACAACAAATCGAGCATCTTCTGAATCCTCATCTCCAAAAAATATTTCTTTTAATTCGTCTCTATGGCAGATTAAACATTTAGATGGACATGGATCCCCACAAAATCCAATACAAAGATGTCCACAGTTTAAGATTCTAGGACAAGGCTGATTGCATGGTGGTACGTTGCAAAATTCTCCACATAATTTCGTGCATTGTTGATGTCGACATCTTCTAGTACAACGTTCGGTGCATGGGGTACAAATCTCCCCGCATTTTTTCCCACAGGAACTATGCTGGCATTTATATGGACATTTTTGTATACATGGCTGGCATGCCAATCGACATGGGAAACTGCAAGGATGGTTGCATACTAACGGAAAATTGCATTTTTCCGTACATTTTTTATGGATCCGACCTTGATAGCATTCACTACACGTTCCTGAACATTTATGTTCGCATTTTAGAACTTCAGAACATGGATTATTGCAATATTTCAAAAGAATTTCTTCATTATGTTTTGTTGTTGTTTTATAGCAAGGAATTTTAGTAATTGTATGTCCACACGGCGATTGAATACTACAATCTACCAATTCCAAGCATTTTGTTGTACATTCGTCTTTACATGTTTTAGTACAATTATGTCCACAAGGTAGAGTCAGAGGACATTTCTCCGAGCAAAGCTTGCGCGTTGGTTGCTCGTGACATTTGACTGTGCTTTTATGCCCACATTCTAGGATTGTTTTCTCAACTTTGATTATACACAATCCACATGGTTCGGAGCATTTGTTTTTGCATTCATGTCCACAGTTTAGGATTTTTTTGCACGGTTTTGTGCATTCTAATAAGTCTATATCAGAAGAGCATGGGATTTTGAAAAAGTGTCCACAGGATCTTTTCTTTGGTACAAAAATAAGACAAAGTTCACATTCTTCGTAACATAATTTTAGGCAACGATGTTCATCAGTTTCTAATGTGCAGTTTTTGGCGAATTTCGCGCATTTTTTTGTACATTTATACTAAAAAAAAAGAGATTAAGTGTGAATAGTTACGTTCGAAAATGGAGGCTTTTTGTACAATTTATCAATATGAAAATATATATATAATTTTTTTTTTTTAGAGAGAAATCACAAAGGGTTTGGTATTTGAAGAAAAAAAAATTAAAAGATTATCAAAAAAAGATTTGTGATTGTAGAAAAATCCAAAACTTGGTGGAATTTGGGAAATGTGTTTGGCAGAGAATCTGAAGAATTTTAGGATTTTTGATGAATTAGCAACTGTCTTAGTATGGTTTAGTTAGTGATTTATAGATTTTTATGCAACCAACATTACATTTGTTAATTTTCAGGTCTAATAATTAAAAAAAAAAAAGACATATAGTGTGAGAGATAATCAAATCCAAGAAACCAATAGGATAACTAGAAAATGAAGTTTTTTTAAACTTGAGAAATCCAAAAGAAATTTTAAGAATTCGAAAGAATCTGAAGTATCTAAATTTTTTTTTGAAAACTCAACAAATCTGAAGAAAATCAAAAACTTAAAAATTTATAGAAATTTAGAAAATAGAGAATCTCAGGAATCTACATTTATTAGGAATTTATAAAAGAAAATTAGAGAATTCAAAAATTTCGAGAACAATGGAAAACTATGGGAAAACTAAATCGAGAAAATTCAAGGAACGAGAATAATTCAAGAAATCTGAAACATTTGAGAAATCTAAAAATATCGGAAAATAAAAAATTCAAAAAATCAAAGGACACTTGAAAGAATAAAAAATTTAGAAAAACTTAAGAGAAAAAAATTAAAAAAAAAGGGAAATCTATAAAAATGTAGAGAATGCATAGAATCTAGAAAACATGAAGAATTTAGAAAATCTAAGGAAATTAAGAAATAAATAGAGTATTGAAAATCTCAGAGCATCTGAAAAATGTGAAATTTATTGAAAAATTTCGTGAAAATCCAAAACTAGACAATACAAACAAATTAGGGAATGAATTCTAGAAAATCTGGAGAATATGAACATTTAAAAAGTTCAAAAAATTCTAGAAATATGAAAAATTTTGAGAAATCAAAGGATACTTGAAGGAATAAAAAAAAATCGGGAAATCTATGACAATGTAAAGAATCTAGAAAACACGAACTATTGAGGAAATTCAAGAAAATTCTAGAAAGTCACGAGCATTAGAGCAATCTGAATAAATTTAGGAATTTCAAAGTTGAAAAATGAGAAATTTTTAATACTTCAGAAATCCTGAGAATCTGGATAAAAAAATTTAATTAATCTATAAACAAGTAAAAATTTTAATAACTGAAAGAATATAGAAAATTTGGAAAATTCAAAGAAACAAAGAAATATAAAAAATTTAAATAATTTCAAGAATCCAAAGGTTCTAGAAAATCCAAGGAATCTACATACAATCAGTTTGGAAATTTATAGAAAAAAAAATTTTGGAAAAAATCCAAAAATGTAGAGAATTAAAAATCAGCAAGTCTGGAGAATGTGAAACATTGGAGAAATTCAAAAATATCAAAGAATATGAAAAAATTAAGAAATCAACATTTAGAGATTTTAAAATAAAGGAATCCAAAAGAATTTTAAAAATTATGAAAATGTGGAGGATCCAAAGAATCTAGAAATCATGAAAAATTTAGAATATCAAGGGATTTCGTAAATCTAAGAAATATCAAATGAATTTTAGAAATCGTAAAGTATCTGAAGAATTTAAAGATTTGAAAAAGAGATTTCTTGAATATACTCAAAAAAATCAAAGATACTAAAAAAAAAATCTGTAAATTTTAGAGATTTCCCGGAAATAAAAAATAAAAAACTCGAATGAATCTCAAGAATCAATATAAAACTCAGAGACATAAAGAAAAACAGATCCGACAAATCTATAAAAATGTAAAGAATCGAAGAAAATCTAAACATCATTATGGTAATAGCCTCCCTTATCACAAACCCAAAAGTCTCCACTACCATTTACTTACTTCTAAATGATCCGGATCATTTCTGATATGACACGTCAATTTACAGGCATGCCCACATGGTTCGACTTTGATTTCACAAGGCATTGGACACTTGAAAGTCTCAGCATCTCGATAACATGGCTTATCAACAGTATGACCACACGGTAGCTTTGTAGATACTAATGTCTCACAATTGTAAGTATCAACATTAATATGACATTCTATTGTAACCAAATGTCCACAGAGTAATGTGCGCTGGACTGGATACCAGCAAGGCCCACAATCCTGATAGCACGTCTTCCGACATAAATGCTCCAGATTTGAATCACACAAATTTTTGCCACAAACCACTCGACATTTATAATCCAAATGTTGTCGATCTTTAATATGACATAAAGATGTACATTTATGACCGCAAATTAAATCTGCGTTGCATTTTCGACTACATCCACCTTCAGAAATTTGCAAAAAATCATCAGGAAGACGAACTGAAGTCACAGTGTCTGGATGCATTTGACAACGTAGTTTCAACTCTCTACCAATTGAATTTTGTGTTTCTAAAGACGCGCGGATTTTGCGCCATAACTGGAAATGGAAAATTGGTAATTAAAAAAAATATAAAATAAAAATTTAGGGAGTTTTTTCGTAGTTGGTAGCAAATTTTACAGTTCTAACCTCAAAATGTTATCTGACGTTTCATGCTACCAACTTCGAGAAATTAAAATACCTCGCTTTGGGAGCAGAGTTGGTTCATATTGCCCATGATGTAAAGACCGTTACGCGCGCGCGACAGCGCGACACAGACGCGATTTTCAATCCCTAAAAACCCAATTCTCTTTTCATTGTTGCTTCGTACTAACGACAGAAGTATAATATCATTTTCTTCTCCTTGATAATTATCCAAAACAACAATTTTAATGTTGTTTAAAATATGCGAATATTTTTGCTTCAATCTTTGCATTTGAAACATTTGTCCAAGATAAGCGGCAATTATTGTTATACTTTCAGGTGGATGATTATTCAAGATTAAATGTTTGGCCAATTCAATTAAGAATTCAGCTTCATGAATATTTTTCTTTGAACTATCGTAAGATTCTTCTTCTTGAAATTCATGATCTAGGAAGAATAAACAATTATCGAGACCTTTAATCATCGGTCGATCTAAAACACTTTCATGATTTTCCAAATTCGGATAAATAGTTGGTGTAATTAAATTGGAAATTTCCGGACGCATACGATGTTGCACATTTAAGGTATGTAATTGGATTTGGTTTATAACCATTCGTTCAAATAGACTCACATTAAGGTTAAAATTCCGTTCAATGATAAAATTAGCAGTTGATGGTTTTAATTGTTGATGATCGCCGATTAAAATTAAATGTTGGCAATGTTTAGTAATGGAAGTAATGATATGAGCTTCTAAAACTTCAGCTGCTTCTTCGACTATAACAATTGGAGATTTAAGAGCTTGAAGGGATGAATGTAAACGAGCAGCTCCTGTTGTTGTCATTCCTATAACTATCGCATTTTTCATTAAATTCACATTTTCGATGTCGCGCATTTCTTCGTAAGTTTTGTATTTTTCACGGAAGTTAGTTTGTGAGATTTTTAATTTATTCAATAATGATTGTTTGTAGAGCTGTAACCAATGGAAGTAAAGATTCCAACGATCTTCTGGTGGGATTAAAAATGGGTTTTGCAAATTTGGAGCTGTAGGGGGATTTCTGGTGAGTTTGCGTTTGCCTTGGTTTAGTTTTATCTGGAAAATAGAGAAAATTGATTTGAGTAGTAGATTTTGTTACTAGAAATGATATCATTTCAATATAGTTAATATATCGATTTTTGTAGGAATTTGAAAAAATTGAAAATTGGACGATTTTTGAGATAATTTTCAGAACTGATAAAATTCAAAGGATCTATTAAAAATAATTTGAAAAATTGAATTAAACCACGTCGAAAAAAAGTCTAAGAAAATTGGAAAATTCAAGTAATCCTGAAAATCTTGGAAACTTTTGGAATATAAAATCTGAAGCATCTAATCTAACAAATCTGAAGAAAATCCAAAGTTTGAGGTATTTAAAAAATGAAAAATGTTTAGGGGAATCCAATTCTTTCAAGAGTTTTCACCAATGGAAATAAAGCTTCCAATGGTCTTCCAAAAATGGATTTTTTAAATGTGAAGTTTTGGGGGGATTTCTAGTGAGTTTGCGTTTGCCTTAGTCTAGTTTTATTTGGTGTCAAATTTGACTATTTATGCAACCAACATTACACTTATGAATTTCAGGTGTGCATAATTTATAATTTTTTTACAAAAAGTTGATGCTTAAAAAACGGATATTAAAGAATTCGAACATTATGAGGATTCTTGAAGAAATTTGAAAAATTAATGAAATCTAAAGAATCTATGAAAATGTGAGGTATTTAAAAAAATCAAAGAATTCACTTAAAAAAATTGATAATTCTAACGAATCTTCAGAATTTGAGTAAATCCAAAGTTTGAAAATGGGATAATTTTGAGAATTTGGAAAAATCCATTAAATCTATTGACAAGTGGGAATTTTGATTATTTATAAAGAATATAGAAAATCTAGAGAAAATAAAAATCGATGAATTACAAATTAGATACATTTAACAACTTCTGACAAATTCAACGAATATGGAAGAAATTCAAAATCTGAGATATGTAAAAAATTTATGAAAATATAATAGAATTTAAAAACTAAAGATTTTCGTAAGAATCTCAAGAATATGAAGAATCTAGAAAATCTAACTTTAAATCTACAATTAGTTCGAAAATCTATAAAAGTTTGAGAAATGTACGGAAACAGCAAATTTTAAAATTCTAGAAAAATTAAATAATCCAGACATTAAAAATAATTCCAGAGATCTAAACAGTCTGAAGAATCATTTAAAAAAATGTAAGGAATATAAAAAATTCAAAAAATCAAAGGATACTTGAAAGAATTTGGAAACTCTGAAGATTTAAAAATAAAAAAAAAATAAAAAAATGGAAAATCTATAAAACTGTAGAAAATTCAAAGAAATTAGTAAATTTAAGAAACATTAAAAAAAGAGAATTTTCAAAATCTCAAAGTGCCTGAAGAATCTGAAAACTTAAAAATAAGAGAATTCTTGAAGTAATCCAATGAAACTAAAGACATTGAAAAAACTTGAACATTCAAAAAATCTTGAGAATTAGGGAAATTTGAGAAATCCTGAGAATCTGGAAAAAGATCCAGCAAATCTATAAACAAGTGGAAATTTTGATAAAAATCAAAGAAAATTCAACAAATCTGTGAATTCAAAATTTGAGGTACCTAAAAAATTAAAAAATAAACTTTGAGGAATTTTAAGGAATCTTAAGAATCCAAAGCATATAGAGAATCTGGGGAATATAAATCTCAAAGAACTTCAAAGAATCTACGAAATTGTAAAAAACCCAAAGAATCTAGAAAACATAAACAATTTAGAAAATCCAAAAAAATAATTCTTGAGATTTTTCAATTTCAAAAAAAAAAATAAATAAATAAATAAATCCCAAAAGCACAAAATCTAGTGAATTTTGATAAGTTAGAAAATGAAAAAAATCCATTATTGAATTTCAACAATTCAACAATTTTCAAGAAATTTAAAAAATCTGAAAAAAACTTTTTGAGATTCCAAAGTATCTAGAACTGCACAGAAGTGTGTTAATTGCATTATGAATCAGTCTTAAAAAAAACACTCTGTATTATACTTACAACTAAATAGTCGTATCTTTGTTGTACTTCTGCAAGTTTAAAAGTTGTCGTCTCTATTTCAATTATTTCTTCAAGAGATGGCTGTTTTTTAGCTTCAAGTGTATCCAACTGTTTCTTCAAATTGGCGATTGATTCTTTCAATTGTGAAACCGTAATTAAAGGAAATGAATCCGTTGCTTTAGAATGGATATCTTCAAAAATATCATCAAATTGAAGCATTTGGTTGTCGTCATCATCGACTTGCTCATTATCAAACTCTTCGGTATTATCATCATTAACTTGAATATTTTCCATATTTCGTGTTGAATCAACATAAGCATTAGTGTCGTCTCTTTGTCCCAACAACCAGTCCAATATATCGCCTCTTCTAGCTCTATAAAACCAAGAATTCCCATAATTTGGAATAATATTTTCAAAAACTTGAAAATTCCTGATACTATTCCACATATCAATAAATTTCAAATTATCAGTGATAGTTTTAACATTACTTAGAATATTCTTCACTTTGCGACGTTGTTGAATTGTTCCTTCACTAAACTTATGTTTTTGTTGATTCAAATTAAAACTTTTCAGTTTTTCGTTTTTACTCTGACCTCCAACTCGAATAATCCTATCTGTAAATTCCGTCATTCCTTCTAAAAATTGATCAAGAGCATGATTCGTATAACAGATAATCAAAATTGGTGTTTTTTTATACCAAACTTGATAGTTTTTAATCAAAGTTTTAGCAATTTTCAAGCCAAGAAAAGTTTTCCCAGTTCCTGGTGGTCCTTGAATTATGCAAAACTCTTGCGTAAGCGCAGCTTTAAAAGCTTGCGTTTGCGATTCATTGAAATTGTAAAAATTACAAATGTTATGAAGTAATGGTTGGATTTTGAAATTTTCAATTTGATAAGTTGTTTCGGGAGTTAGATATTCAGGTGGATGTACATTTGGATTAACATTAATAATGTATTTTTCCATTGGGAAATTATCAATTGACATTGTTTGTAAAACGTTAAGTACATGGAAATATGGTTCGAAATAAATTCGACATTCTACCATTAAATAATCAATGTTATAATTCAAATGGATTTGATCGTCAAATCCAACAATCAATTCGCCTTTTTCTAAATCTTCATCTTTGCGTTCTGCAACTTTCCCAAAAATAATCGTTTTGAAATTGTCTTTAGTAAAACATAACAATGAACCAAACATAAATCTTCGGGAATTCTCATATTTGAATTTTTGTTTCTTATTGGAAAAATTAAACTTTAGTCGGACACAATATTGTTCGTTGATTGTTTCCGATTGAAGAAAATGAACTTTTCGATAAATTTTCACATTTTCATTTTTAGAATTATGCGACGGATGGAGATATTCATTGATTCCGGTACGTAAGGGACCGACAAAATCTTCACGAAATAAACGAAACTGAACATCGAGATAATGATCGACTGATTGGTATTGTCCTTTGATTATATTCTTCCGAAGAAAAGGACGACTTTCTGAAAACAGTTCACTAGTTGTTGGATAAATCGGAATTGAACGAAAATCATCAGGAGGTAAGATTGTTATTTCCAATTCTTCTGTTAAATCTTTATTAACAATAACAGTCTGTACAGCTTGGTTTAATTCCTCAACTTTTGTTTTAATTTCATTAGAAATTCGATAATTGTGTTGAGTTTCAAATTTCGGAAAACTCATTGATAATGTCGTCAATAAATTTGGGATTATTTTTTGACTAAAAGTTGGTATTACATCGATTAATTCTTTAGAAATTTTGATTAGATTCAACCAAAAATCATCAGGATCATTCCAAAAGTATTGATTCTCACGTTTTTGCTGTTGATTTTGCATTGATAATCCAACAATATAGTAAACTAATTGTTTCATGAATAAGTCATCGCCGAAATAAATTTGGATGATTTTATACTTATTATTATCAAATGACGAATCGCAAACTTTCCGGAAAATTCTTATCAAAATGACAATTTGATCTTTGGATAAATTATTCTGTTGGATTAATTTCAAAAGGCCGTTTTTGCTATTTGATAATTCAATGATTAACTCTTCAGAGTCTTTAGATAACAAGTTTTCAAGAGCTCTTAAACCTAGCGGTCTTCGAGGTATTGGATTACTGCGTCTTGTCGCATTATTCCCATGACCTTGATAAAACACGAAATTTATCAAAAATGGACAAACTTTTCATCACTTACCTTCAAATGGTCTTGAAGTTTTACTTCGCCAATTTTCTGGCAACCGTTTTCGCATTCTTGCACTTTATCACTCACAAAACTAATTTTCGCTAACTTTGCTGATTGTTAAATTACAAAATGCCTGCTTACTTCATTCAACTTTCTTAATCCGTTATTTTTACGCGCTATTTTAATGCAAATTTACAATTGATTAAAACACAATTTAGAAAATAACCAAAACTTATTATTTTAAAACAAAAAGTTTAATGAATTTAAAGAAAAATTAAAATTTTAAACGTTTGTTTTAATTAATTGATTGAAATTTCCAAAGAAAGGGTGAAGTAAGTTGGAATGAAATTTCATAGATCACGTGAAGAGGCAGGGATTCCCATGTTTACATAAAAAAATAAGTCTCTAGATGTTTGTATATTTAAAATCTCATAATTTTGGTTAATTACAACATAAATAAGTGTAGACAATACCTATAGGTACTTTAATAATAGTTTGAGACATAAAATAAATAAAATCTATTAAGAATTTTAAAACTAACAGCGTCTAGCGTTAGATAAAATGAAAAATCACAAGTTGTTTTTAAACTGAATCATCTAAAAATAAAATTTTTGAGTGAATAATCAAATTATAAGCAAATTTTTACCATGATACCACCATTTTGTCTTCTTTGGATTTTTATTGCAAGTTTTAACATAGAAAGCATTATCTGGAGGTCTTTGCTAAAACAAAACAATAATATTCAAAGTAATAGAATTTTTAACTTACTTTTTCTTTACAACTACTGAGCATAGAAACAATTGATAGACAAACTGACTGTACTGACAATGCAGGTGACCAATCGTCGGTTAAAATTGAAAGACAAATGTGTCCATTGCTATAAATATGTGGATGAACTGGAATGTTATTCCCAATAAAAGTAACCTAAAATTGGGTTTTAAAAATTTTTTCAAAAAAAAAAAAAAATTAACGTTACTTCTGGCGAATCAAAAGGATATCTGTTGCTAAATTTAAATTGTAATTGGAATCGTTCACCTTCGTACAAAGTACCAGCAGCCCCTTCCATGTTAATAATCCAACTGTAAAGGAATTGAAATCAAATTTTTGGTTAGTATTAACTCAGTCTTACTGTAGTAAGTTTTGTTCAGCCAAATCAGTAACAACTTCAACCCCCGGTGGTGGTTCTTTCATTAATGACATTAATTCCTTTTGGAGACGTTTCTATAATGAAAAATTTGATTTAAGAAGAAAATCCAAAGATAAAACTTACTTCAGATGGTGACATTCCTGCCATTTTGGAATTAACTTTTCATCATAAAATTGATTGGAAATTAATTAATCACTTGATTTTTACTTAAATTAACTTCAATTTAACATTGAATTTATTTTAATTTGGATTTATTTGACGCTGAAAAAACTATTTTTATGACCTTTCAAGAAACAATGGAGAATTTGATAATAAACATAGGAGGGGGCAACTGTCAAACGTTATTAAAAACCAAGATGAATAAGATAATTATGGTGGAACGGCTTACCCAATTTGCCGTTGATGGGCGCGAACCAAAACATGGAGCAAGTTGAGAGGTTTTGTTTAAAAATGACGGATGGCGCCAGAGTAGACTGGGACTGTCATTATGACAGTTTTATAGAAGGGTTGAGGTTACGTATTCAGCTTATTTGTCTCGTTTTAGAGTTGCCTCATGATGTATTGTTTTTGTTCGCGAAATATTGTTAGAAATTTACTTTTGGGTTAATCGGGGGGTGTCTGTAGTAGGTGAGATTGGCTTCACGATTTCGAGAAACGATTGTTTTTTACGTTGCTTCGATGAGACCTTGGGGTTAGTGATGTGGTATATCGTGGGGATACTACGAAATCAGTTGCTTAATCAATTTCAGGTAATAACACAGTTAGTGGCGAATACTATTTACCGCAGTAGGCCCCATAATCGTTCTGTACTGTCCGAAAATTGAGAGTTGAGCGGTCTAACGCATGTAGAAAACGAAAAACTCGTGTGCCTATCCCAAAAAACGGTGCGATAATTCTTAAGTCAGTTGTATAAATATACGACATAATTTACCGAAGCATTATTGTTAAGAGCTTTATCTGACCACACAGTCGACATTTCTTCATTTTTACAACGAATTTACAAAAAAATTTGTCAATTTGATAACTCCAGTGACAGTCCTATGACAGTCCCAGTCTACCGTGCTGCCATCTATCTACTTGCTCCAACGTTAGATTCAAATAAAATGGCGACTCAGTTTACCTGTCTGTCTAATATCGTGTTAAAAACTAATAAAAAAAAAAAACGTTAACTAATAAAAACGACAAAATATAACAAAATCAAATAATTTTAAACAACTATTTGCTATTTATATTATTATTATTATTATTATTATTATTATTATTGTAATTTTAAGCAATATTGATTGAAATCAGGTGGTATGACTGTTGACATTATCCGCGCTATCTTCGCGTTTGTTTTCTCAAATAATTAAATTGTTAAAAATAGCTTAATTCGGTGATAAATGTGATAAAACCATTAAAATCTTATGATTTTTCACTCAAGGTAAATATTCCCATTAATTATAACTCTTAATTTTTGTTTTTTAGATGTTAACCTAATCTAGTCCAAAAATGAATCTCGGTGGTGTAATTCACTTAAATAAACCCGGAATATGCATTATTCTTCTTTGTTGTTCTATATTATTTATTTATATGTTGAGTGGCAAATCGAATAATGATAAAACTGTGCCTAGTGTTAAAGTTAACCTCAAACATTTGCTTCAAGTGTCGATAAAAGCAGCTGAAAATGGGGGCAATGAAGTCGAACGTAGTAAAAACAATCTCAATATTAAAACAAAAGGACTGACTAAAGAAGGTTTGCAAGATCGTGTTACAACTGCTGATTATTTATCTCATTGTGTTATGATGCGAACCTTGAAAAATGCCTATCCGAATTTGGAAGTAATTTCAGAAGAAGAGAAAAATTGTGATGATAATTTTGTTGATTATTTGATTGGTGATGATAAGTTGAAGTTTGAGGATGAATGGGTGGATATTAAAGATGTGACAGTGTGGATTGACCCATTAGATGCTACCTACGAATATACGAAAAAGTTGTATGATTTTGTTACGACGATGGTATGTGTTGCTGTCAATGGTAAACCTATTATTGGAGTTATACATAAACCATTTTCGAAGGATAATCAACGGACGTTTTGGGCTTGGGTGGATAAAGCAAAATCGAAAAATTTGATTTTTAAAGTAGGGAATTTTGGTTAAAATTGGTAGTAATGATTCAGTTTTAGAATATTAAACGAGATAAATCGAAAATTGTTGTCTCAATGTCACACAGTGGAAAAATTAAAGAAATTCTTGCAGAAAATGCAAATAATTTGGATGTGGTTACAGCAGCTGGCGCAGGTTTATATTTCCTATCAATTTAACAGTTGTCTGATGGTTTTAATGCAGGTTATAAATCACTGGAAGTAGCTATGGGAAATTTCGACGCTTATCTTCACATAACAGCCATAAAAAAGTGGGATATTTGTGCAGGCAATGCAATAGTAAATGCAATGGGCGGTCGAATGACCACAAAATTCGATAAAGAAATCAATTATAAAGACAAAACAAGCATTAATGAAAATGGTATTGTTGCAAGTATCAAAACCCATGATTATTTTTTAAATCTGGTGAATAAAACCTAGGGTTTTTTGTTCTAATCTAGGAACTTTTCTGTCAGTACCATGTGCACCTAACCTATAAAATGTTCAAAAGTTTTACAAAAAAAATTATAAAAATTGTTGGTTTTGGTTTTTCTGATCGTTTTTTACTGTTTACAAATGTGGGGCTTTCTGTGTTTTTATCAAGTTTAGGTGATGTTATTCAACAACGTTATGAAATTTTATCTAATAAAATGGAAACATGGGATCGAGTGAGGACTCGAAATATGGGTTTAAGTGGAATGGGAGTTGGAATTTTTTGTCATTATTGGTATAATTATTTAGATAGAAAATTACCAGGATATAGTATACGGACTGTTTTAACAAAAATTATGTATGATCAATTAGTATGTTCGCCTGTTTGTATCACAACTCTATTTGTAACAACTGGATTTATGGAAGAGAAAACATCGATTGAAATTCTTGAAGAAATGAGACGCAAAGCTTGGATTCTATATGCTGCGGAATGGACAATTTGGCCGCCAGCTCAATTCATCAATTTCTATTTTTTACCAACGAAATATCGTGTTTTGTATGATAATACAATTTCCTTAGGTTATGATGTTTATACTTCGTATATTAAACACAGAAATTAGAAGAAAAAAAATAAATTTATTGAAGTTTAAAAAAAATGGTGTTTTTAATGTTTTTGTGTCATTATGTTGGTAGTGCTAACATTAGTTTTGTAGGTTAGAATCAACAAAATGAATGTTTTTGACGAAAATTCACTCGAAAATCCGCAAAGTCGAGAAGAAGATGAAGAATTGGAAGAGCAGAAACGTCGTCAAGCAGAAGTATTAATAAAATTTGTTAAAATTTTTAATTTTTTATTTAGCTTGCAGATTTGCTTGCGACCGGTATTCATGCATTTAATTATGACGAAAGTACAATGAATTCATCAGTAACATCAACAGAAGATGCAATTTTATCAACAAATTATAAAAATGTTGATCAACAAGATCAACTCAAATTACTTTATGAAGTCAGAGTGCGTGAAATTCAAAACCTAACCGAAGAATTCAACAAATACAAAACCGAAAAAAACGAAGAAATTAAAATACTAAAAAATAAGTTAACTCTATCCGAAGCTGAAATCCGACATTTACAAATAAATCTAACGAATTGCGAAAGTCTCTTAATTGAAAAAAGCGAAGCTATTAACAATTTGAAACAAAATGAAGCGATTTATTTGAAAGAAATTGAAAATTTGAAGAAAATTATTGAAGAAGTATGTTTTATTTTTGTTGGTTTTAATTGGATTGTTTTTATTTTGTAGCAAAACTTTGAAATTTCAACGTATAAAAGTACAGTTACTGAATTGGAGTTTAAATTAAGTGATAGCAATCCTTTCAATGTTAATAACAGGAAATTGCAATCAGAGGAAGCGCAGAAAGCACATCAAGAACAGATTAATAGATTAGAAACGCTATTGCAAGAACAGACGAAAAAAGTATCAATTTTGGAGAAAGAAAAAAGTCAATTAGAAGCCGATGTTAAGAAATTAATTGAAAGTCAAAAAGAGATTGAAGAAGAAAATAATTTAACAATTGTTGGATTGTCGAAAAAATTACAAAATACACAACAGCAATGCAAAGACTTGTTTGTGTTAGGAGAAGCTATAAAGAAAGAGAGTGATCATTTTAAAGGTGTTTTTGTTGAAAAATTTATAAAATTTATTAATTTTTGGTTCTAGAGAGATTACAACAAATTGAAACGACTAATAAATTGGATATTTCGCCAAAAAAATGGGTATGGGAGAGTGCTTGTTTTGGAATTTTTATTATCTTGAGTTTTAGGACAAAGAGACAGCTTTGGTACAAATGGAGAAACTTAAACGGATGATGGTGGATAAGGATGCAGAGTTGAACACGCTGAAGGCCAAATTGAAGTAATTTTTTTTATAGTAATTTTAGTTTTAGAATTGTGTGTCCAATATTCCCTTATCACAACTTGATAGTGAACCTAAAGCCAACCTATACCACCAAAGAGTTGAGCTGCTATTAAGAGTTCTTTCTCATGATATTGGGGGAAGAATTTGTGGGAATTGGTGTTGGATGTGGTGGATGATTGTAAATTCGTTGAAAGTAGCTATTGGCTTCATCTTCTATATCTTTCGATACATTTGGTGACATTTCTGGGAATAGATTATATTCAGGAACGCGTTTATCAATATTACTAGTAGGTCCCATTCGTCCAATATTTCCAATTTGGTTAACACCCAAAACTAGTGATGAACTTGTTCCAACTGGGCCTTGATGTTGGATTGGCATCATAGGAAACGGACTGTTAGATGGTCCAGCTCCTAAAATTCTTGATGGTGAACCAGGAGATTGTACCAATGGTCCTAAACCTCCTTGTAAATTAAACGCCGAACTAGTCGGACCTGACATTGTCATATTTCCTAAATTTGTAGTCAATCCTGGAATATCAACTGAATGGTTGTATAATTGTCCAGAAATTGCTGATACACCAAATGGTCCATCGACTGTAGCACGTGATCGTACCAACGTTGGTTGTTGTCTGGATTTCAACAATAAAGTACAACCAGCTGTGACATTAATTATCGCTTCTTGACACTCAGGACTGACATTATTCATACAACTTTGTAGACAAATCATAATCGTAGTTAAAGTTTCGTTTGGTAGACTTGATGCTTTTGTCATTGCATCATCGTTTTTGCCCATTCGACGATGAAGGAATTTCACACAAGCAGTGACGAATGGTTCGCCATGTTCTCGAATTTTATCTGATAACCATTTTTCCAATTTTAAATATTCCCGACGTGAAGCTAAACAAGCCAAATCGATTATAAATGGATACGATTGGGAATTCTGAGCGTTGAGTAACATCGACAATGCTTTCAAGTCTTGAGCGACATCTAGGATTCTTGAAAGGCGAGTTTGATCACAATCACTTCGAACATACCATTCAGCCATTGCGTGCATTATTATTGTTTTGATGTTAATATTAGTCGTATGCCAAGCATGATGGAGAATAATCGCCGAATTCGGATGATTGACTAAAAACATTGGAATCAAATTTGATAAAAGTTCTTGTCGGAGAAGAGTTATCGGTCCGGAGATTTGTAACAAAGCCAAGACTAAAACATCCGGACAATGTGTCAATGGATATTTGAATAGTTCTTGAACGTAATTGTATAATCCACATTCGGAGATGTGAAGTAACAATTCAACTAAATTCAATGATCGCCAATTGGCTAATTCTTTGCTGTCTTGTTCTGGCGGCGTTTTAAGAATATCAACATTGACTGTAATCGCTGGATAATCGGCAAAACAAAACACATCTGGATATTTAAGAATGCTTTGAATCAAACTGAATTGTCCTTCAACATTAGTCCATCTTCTGTAGAAGTGATCGACAGGAAATGTTTCCGGATGAAAGCCTAAAGTCTGTAAGCCTTGTTGAAGTGCACTTATTAATATCTGTAATCCGGCTTTATCTTTAATCAAAAAATCTGGATGATCCAATTCGGCGACAACATTCGTCCATTGAAAATTCGGCACTATTTCTTTTAAACTTTGTACAAAAACTTCAACATTCCATTTTCTTGAATCATTAGCTTTGGTAAAATTGCCAGGCGATTGTAAACTCAAAGATTCATCAAGGCCACTGTGTGTTCGGCACATTACGGTAAGGATTCGAGCAACAGTCGTTGGCGATATTTCCCGTCCGCCAAGTTTCATCAAAGTGTTGCGACATTCTTCAACTGATGATGTAAAATTAAAACCAATTTCAGCTATTAAATCGGCCATTGATGTATCGAGGATTCCCCCGGCTAGACCGGGGCCTTCCGATGACATCTAGTGTTCGGGATAGACAAGTGGCGCTAAAACGATTCGGGAAAGTTCGATGTGTGGCGTTTGTTAATCCAACTTCCAAGATTTGAGAATAGCCGAAACAATTAAATGGATTACTTCGGGAGTGTTTTTTTTTCGACGAGTGGCGAAGAGCACTTGCTCAACTGTTGGAAGAACTTAAAGCTTAAAATTATCATAATTTTATATTCTATAGTCGATAATTTTTTTAAATGAAACTAATGAATCTAACATTAAATTTTTTTCCAGATTTTACGACTCCGACTTGTCCGAACTTTTTGAATACAGAAAAATATTGAATAAAATGTATTCTAAAGTAACAGTCTGCAGTAAGTTATTTATTTTTCTTTGAAAAAAAATCAAATATTTTTTTTAAGATAATGCAGATCATGCCGAGTTGATACTCTTCATGCAAGGCCAACTCCAAACTTACCAACAAGCAATCGAAGATCGCAACAATCAAATAATCACTCTAAATTCAGTAAACAAAGAACTCGAAGAAAAAATCGAAGAAATGTTACAACAAACTCGAAGTGACATTCAAAACATTTCTCAAAAATATAGTCTTCCACAATTAGAAACAATGAATAATGAATTAAAAAACGCCGAAAATACAATAAACTTATTAAAAAAAGAACTAGAAGAAAAAACCGAAGAATTAAAAAAAAATGAAAATATAAAAAAAACATTGATTGAAGAAAATGATAAAGTTAAAACTCAGTTACAAAAAATTTGTCTTAAGTTAGGATTATCTGAAGCTGAGATTTTCGATTCGGATGAATTCGAATCAGTTGAACAAAAATATGGAAAAATTCATGTACAATTACAAGAAATTTTCAAACATTTAGAAAATATGAACGAAAAACGAGCGAATTATAATATTATTTTCAATTTGAAAAAACAAATAGAAAATTGTTTACAGAATAATGAAATTGATGAGAAAATCGAACAATGGGATAATTTATTAAGTGATTTTATTGAAAGTTTAAAACATAGCGACAATTTCAAACATTTTGAAGACATAGTGAATAATAAAATTAGTTTAGAAAACGAAAAAAAAACATTAGAAATTGAACTCGAAAAGAAACAAAAAGAAATCGACGAAAAAAATCAAGAATTTGAAAAATATTTAGAAAATAACGACATTCAAGCGAAAATTCTACAAGCTGAAATTTTACTTCGCGATCGACTTCAAACCGAATACGAAAAAAAAATCGAAAAAATTGAAAATCAATACAAAACTGTCATTAATGATAATTTGATTAAAGAAAAAGATAAATGGAAAAAACTAGAAGCGAATTATCGTAAACAATTTGCTGGGATTTTGGAAGAATGTGGCCAAAAAATGAAAAATCTTGAAAATGAAAACGATGAATTAATTAAACGCATTAATGGAATGATACAAGAATATAAAAATTTCAAAACAAACGCTATGAAATATATTAATGATTATAATAAAATAATGGAGGTATTATCACATTCTGTTTTTATTATTTTAATCATTGTTTCTATTTAAGCAATGGAAAATACTTTTAACGTATTATTTATCAAACGCTTCAAAAATTGAAAAGAATTGTAAGAAGAATACGAAAATAATTGATAAAAAAATCCAGAATTGTGATAAAGAGGTAATTGTAAATTTAGTAAATCTGGGTTAAATTTTTTAATTTTAGGTGAAACTAATTGAAATGATTTTTGATGAAAAGATTAAAAAACTAAAGGAGCATCAATTAAATAAGAATAAATGATTATTTTTTTTAATAAATAGATTATTTGAATTTTTGTAGTTTTTATGTTGGTGATAAATTT
Organism: Latheticus oryzae; assembly: GCA_030157265.1. Lineage (NCBI taxonomy): Eukaryota > Metazoa > Arthropoda > Insecta > Coleoptera > Tenebrionidae > Latheticus > Latheticus oryzae. Next base: position 27,192,121 of record CM058048.1, on the reverse strand, counting down.
AATCGTTGTAGATGGCGTTAGTGTTGTAAATAAATATGATTGCTTGATTAGTGTTTTAGAATAATAAAAGTGGTTTTATTTTCATTAAAATTGAGTGATTTTTAAGTTTGGTGAGTTTGATAATAGAAGATAATGATAATAAAATTGTTTGTCCCACTCAAGAGTTCGGTCATGCGCAGTTAGTTTCCATATGTGCATGTGTTGTGTGTTGCGTGTGTTCCTACAATGATTCTAATAAATTAACGTTAGAAAAGTGCATTAAAGATTCGATGATGGTCTTGGACCATTTAAAATTTCGTTTATTTTCAAAGCGCAATAAGACTTTGTGGATAAAAGCCCCGTGTATCCCGCAGAAAGCTTCAAATCTCTTTGAAGCTTTCGAGGCCGTGTTCATGGAACTATGAACCTAGATCCGTTGTCTTTTACTTTGTCACAAATAAGTTATTTAGTTGCATCTTTAACGAAAAAGAATTATAAGCAAGTTGTCGGTGACCTTTCAAAGGTAAGAAGTTTTTATTATTGTATAAAAAAAGTGCAAATTTTTTATATAAATTTTGTCACAATATGCGTGGCTGAAAAACGCCATATTTGTCACTACTTTACCGATTGAGTCAGACAAAGGTATTTTGATTGTTTGCAAAAATTGAGATTTTACACAAAAATGTCAAAAGTTTTTTCAATGAAATTGTTTTAGTTGGTAAATTTGCATGGTCTGGAGGCGGACCGACACTTGCTCCGATGTCTATTCTCGTCGGTGGAGTTTTCCGAGTCGTCGAATAAAATCTCGCCACCGTCGCCCCAAAATCAAGCGTTGTTAGAGCAGTGCTCGAACTTGCTGAATAAACCCTCGCTGCTGACTTGTATTTGCTATATCACTGACAATCCTAATAAGGTATTCAATTAGATTATAACAACTAATCAGAAATTATAACAAATGTGATTGTAGGCTTTCAAAGTCGCCCCTCAGTTCTTCCAGCAGTTGAGCAAGTGCCTTCGCCTCTCAGCTGTTCAAGAAGTGGTGTTTGCGTTAGCTCTTCGCCACTCGTCCCATTCCGACGTCTCGTCTCTAGCTCAGTCCCATCTCCGTGCCACTGTTCCGACTCTCGTTCAATCCTACATTGAAACCGAAGGTAGTAGTCGGCAACACGAAGGCGGCTTGCACGAAACCACTCCTGAAGTACTCCATTTAATCCTTTCGACTATTCTCAAATCTCCGAAAGAAGTTGGATTAACAAACGCCACACATCGTACTTTCCTCGATACTCTTCAGCGTGACTTTCCCGAATCGTTGTGTCCTGTCGTTTTAGCGCCACTTGTCTATCCCGAACACTGGGAGATGTCATCGGAAGGCCCCGGTCTAGCCGGGGGAATCCTCGATACATCAATGGCCGATTTAATAGCTGAAATTGGTTTTAATTTTACATCATCAGTTGAAGAATGTCGCAACACTTTGATGAAACTTGGCGGACGGGAAATATCGCCAGCGACTGTTGCTCGAATCCTTACCGTAATGTGCCGAACACACAGTGGCCTTGATGAATCTTTGAGTTTACAATCGCCTGGCAATTTTACCAAAGCTAATGATTCAAGAAAATGGAATGTTGAAGTTTTTGTACAAAGTTTAAAAGAAATAGTGCCGAATTTTCAATGGACGAATGTTGTCGCCGAATTGGATCATCCAGATTTTTTGATTAAAGATAAAGCCGGATTACAGATATTAATAAGTGCACTTCAACAAGGCTTACAGACTTTAGGCTTTCATCCGGAAACATTTCCTGTCGATCACTTCTACAGAAGATGGACTAATGTTGAAGGACAATTCAGTTTGATTCAAAGCATTCTTAAATATCCAGATGTGTTTTGTTTTGCCGATTATCCAGCGATTACAGTCAATGTTGATATTCTTAAAACGCCGCCAGAACAAGACAGCAAAGAATTAGCCAATTGGCGATCATTGAATTTAGTTGAATTGTTACTTCACATCTCCGAATGTGGATTATACAATTACGTTCAAGAACTATTCAAATATCCATTGACACATTGTCCGGATGTTTTAGTCTTGGCTTTGTTACAAATCTCCGGACCGATAACTCTTCTCCGACAAGAACTTTTATCAAATTTGATTCCAATGTTTTTAGTCAATCATCCGAATTCGGCGATTATTCTCCATCATGCTTGGCATACGACTAATATTAACATCAAAACAATAATAATGCACGCAATGGCTGAATGGTATGTTCGAAGTGATTGTGATCAAACTCGCCTTTCAAGAATCCTAGATGTCGCTCAAGACTTGAAAGCATTGTCGATGTTACTCAACGCTCAGAATTCCCAATCGTATCCATTTATAATCGATTTGGCTTGTTTAGCTTCACGTCGGGAATATTTAAAATTGGAAAAATGGTTATCAGATAAAATTCGAGAACATGGCGAACCATTCGTCACTGCTTGTGTGAAATTCCTTCATCGTCGAATGGGCAAAAACGATGATGCGATGACAAAAGCATCAAGTCTACCAAACGAAACTTTAACTACGATTATGATTTGTCTACAAAGTTGTATGAATAATGTCAGTCCTGAGTGTCAAGAAGCGATAATTAATGTCACAGCTGGTTGTACTTTATTGTTGAAATCCAGACAACAACCAACGTTGGTACGATCACGTGCTACAGTCGATGGACCATTTGGTGTATCAGCAATTTCTGGACAATTATACAACCATTCAGTTGATATTCCAGGATTGACTACAAATTTAGGAAATATGACAATGTCAGGTCCGACTAGTTCGGCGTTTAATTTACAAGGAGGTTTAGGGCCATTGGTACAATCTCCTGGTTCACCATCAAGAATTTTAGGAGCTGGACCATCTAACAGTCCGTTTCCTATGATGCCAATCCAACATCAAGGCCCAGTTGGAACAAGTTCATCACTAGTTTTGGGTGTTAACCAAATTGGAAATATTGGACGAATGGGACCTACTAGTAATATTGATAAACGCGTTCCTGAATATAATCTATTCCCAGAAATGTCACCAAATGTATCGAAAGATATAGAAGATGAAGCCAATAGCTACTTTCAACGAATTTACAATCATCCACCACATCCAACACTTTCGATTGACGAAGTTTTAGACATGTTAAAAAGATTCCAAGACTCACACAATAAAAGAGAACGAGAAGTAAGTTACTTTTGTTAACCATGAAAAGTCATTTTGAGGTTAATGATAAAATAAATGAGAAACTGTCAATTCCTCAAACTTCAAACTGACTTTTCCATGGTAACGTCGCAATGTCGCCAATTTCTACAAAAGTTTCTAAATTTCTTTTAGGTGTTCAACTGCATGCTGCGCAATCTGTTTGAAGAATACAAATTCTTCCCTCAATATCCTGAGAAAGAACTCTTCATAACCGCTCAACTCTTTGGTGGAATAATCGAACGAAGCATTGTAACTTCGTATGTGGCTTTAGGTTTAGCTCTTCGTTTTGTATTAGAAGCGTTAAAAAAACCCGAAGGATCGAAAATGTATTATTTTGGTATAACAGCATTAGATCGCTTCAAAAATCGTCTTAAAGAATATCATAAATATTGTGAACATGTTCGTGCTATACCACATTTTTCTGAATTTCCTCAACATTTACAAGAATATGTTGAATATGGATTACAAAGTTTAGAACCACCAAATAAACCACAAGGTACGGTTTTACCAGCATCAATGGCTTCAATGTTAGCACCACCAAATACACCAGTTTCTCAAGTGTATAAACCAAATTCTACTATAAGTTCAAGTGTACAAAGTAAAACGAATACTACAACTACAAGTACTTTAGGAAGTCGTCCATCTATAGCAAATGCTACTAATATTGATACATTGTTAGTTGCTACAGAAAAAGATGAAAAAGTTGTAGCACCTCCAGAAGCACTTCAAGATAAAATTGCTTTCATTTTTAATAATTTGAGTCAATTAAATTTGAAATCAAAATGTGATGAATTGAGAGAATTAGTATCTGAAGAATATTTCCCATGGTTAGCACAATACTTAGTAATGAAACGAGCATCAATTGAATTGAATTTCCACGGTTTATATTCGAACTTTTTGGATACTTTGAATATACAAGAAATCTATCGAATGGTAACTAAAGAAACTTACAGAAACATCAAAGTACTTTTACGTTCTGATAAAGGAATTGAGAATTTTTCCGATCGATCTTTATTAAAAAATCTTGGACATTGGTTAGGAATTTTAACTTTAGCACGAAACAAACCAATTCTACAAATCGATTTAGATTTAAAATCATTATTAGTAGAAGCATACCATAAAGGACCACAGGAATTATTATACGTTGTACCATTTGTCGCAAAAGTTATTGAATCATGTGCTAAAAGTAAAGTATTTAAACCACAAAACCCATGGACTATGGCTATAATGAATGTTTTGGCGGAATTACATCAAGAACCAGAACTAAAGTTAACACTTAAATTCGAAATTGAAGTTTTATGTAAAAACTTAGATATTGATGTAAGTCAATTGAAACCAACAATGTATTTAAAAGATCCGGAACGCTTGAATAAAATTGAGTATCAATTATCGCAACCGTCGAAAAAAGAAAATTTACAACAACAACAACAACAAATACAGCCGCCTGTTAATGAGCCAGAATTGGTGAATATGATTCCAGGACAAGTAGCAAATTCGCCTGTTACACATAATAATAGTACAACTCCAACATCAGCATTGTCAGCGCCTCCAGAGCCAAGATTTAGTTATGGTGATATTCAAATAGCTGGTATGAATTCATTTCAAACCCATACAGTCGTCAGTCCATCAATTCTTCTCTTCCAAAACCAACCACAATTAAAACCATTAGTTCGTCAATCAATAGAACATGCAGTTCAAGAATGGATCGCTCCAGTTGTCGATCGTTCAATAAAAATCGCTCTTCAAACATGCGAACAAATAATTCGTAAAGATTTTGCTTTAGATCCTGATGAAAATCGTATGCGTTTAGCTGCCCATTTTATGGTACGAAATTTAACAGCAGGAATGGCAATGATTACTTGTCGAGATCAATTATTAACTGCTATAAATACACATCTTAAACAAGCACTATTAGCTAATATTGGAACTCCAACTTTACAACAAAAAGAAATGATTGAACAAGCTGCTAATATTATAGCTAATGATAATATGGAATTAGCTTGTGCTTTTGTACAAAAAACAGCTGTAGAAAAAGCAATTCCTGAAATTGATAAACGATTAATGAGTGAATATGATTTAAGAAAAATGGCAAGACAAGAAGGAAGAAGATATTGTGATGCGATTGCTTTAACATATCAAGCTGAACGTATGCCGGAACAGATTCGATTAAAAGTTGGAGGAATTTCGAATAGTCAGATGGCTGTTTATGAAGAGTTTGCTAGAAATATTCCAGGATTTTTACCAAATGAACGAGATACGAATATTCTGATGCAAAAACCGATTGAACAATTACATCCATCGACACCGTTTCCTATAGCACAAGCGACTGTTATTAATGATGATTTAACGTTGTTGTTTGAAAAATTAGGATTGGAAATTGAACAATTTGTACAAGCGACATCAGGACAGCCACAGTTTGCGCATATGAATTCTAATTTGTTGTTGATTAGGGAGTGTTTGATGCATACGTTGAGGAATAGAGATCCGACGCCGCCACAAGCCATTGTACAAAAGGTAAGAAGGGGCTTACGTACATAACCTCAATTGTAAAGTAACTGGTTTTATTGAAGTATTGATAAAAATTATTACCTAGTGGCTTTGGAACTTTAATTAGATCACAAAAAACACTATTTTGGATTATTTTAACTACAAAAACTTGATTTTTTTGGGTAAATGTTGTAGGAAATGTCATATTTTAGAAGCGACTTGATTTTTCCAAGATTTGTGTTAGATAGAAATGAAGTTTGTGTTTTTTAGAGTTTCGACTTTTGTAATTAATTTTATGATGAAAAATCAACAGTTTTTGAATATTTCAACTATAAAAGTGTGGTTTTTGTAGTTTTGTGTGGAAATTCATATTGAAGCTCTCCTGTAATCATTGGAATTTTTGAAGTTGTTTAAAAAAAAATTAGTCACTAGTGGGCTTGGGTTACGTTAATGACTTATAAAAACACAATTTTAGATAATTTTGTTGTGAAAATGTCGATTTTCTTGGCGATAATTAACCCAAATGTCATATTTTTAAAGCAAGTTGATTTTTACAATTTTTTAGTAATGAAGTTGGTGTTTGGTGTTTTTAGCTTTGCACTAATTTCATAACTTGAAAAAATCAGTTTTTCATTTAATATTACGTTAAAATCAACGAATTTTATAATGTTTCTTCACTATTGTAAGTTTTCAAATATTTTCTAATGTGTTGAAAGTTACAACTTGAGTTTTTATAACATAACCTAGCTTTTAATTTTTGCTTTCAATTTTCACAATTTTTTAGAAGTTAGAAGTATAAAGAATCGTGTTTTTGAACTTTTCAACTTAAATCTAATGATTTTTTAATATTTTAACAAGTGGAAATATGAAATCAAATCAAATCATAACATAACCTCACTTTTGAAATATTATTTCAAAATGTATTTATTTTATTTATTTTTGTTTGTTTGTTTGTTTTAGTGTGTGGAAAGTCTCCAAGACTCCCTCGTCTCAACTCTGAACGACACCGATCCTGTTGTTTTACATTTCAAAGAAATAATAATAAGAATTTTGAAATCGTTCCAAGATCCTCGTGTCTTTGGCCAACAATGGACCAATAAATTAGTAACACGCTTTTTAACCGAATGTCGTGAAGATTATCGTTATAATCTAGACGCAGTCGATACATTAATCAAATCTGGATTAGTTCACGTACCCCAATATGATTTAGCTTTAGCTCAATGTCTTGAAAATGGTGTTAACTATATGGGTGTTAATTTTGCTATGCAATTAGTCCAATTGTATCTAATCGACGATCGATCGAATCAATTTGTCACCGATAACGATTTATGTAATACTATTGAAGTTTTAGCAAAAATACAGACTCATACTCGTCAGCCTCCTGAAGGTTTAGGAAATATAATTGATATTTTAAGACAAAATCCAGAAACTCCATTTTTTGGCGATCGAGCAGCTGTCGGACCGACTGTACATATTCATAATGGGATATTACAAGTCCGTGCACCAAATTATGACGATCCTCCAGGTCTAGTGGAAAAAACTGATTATTTATTACGAGAATGGATAAATGTTTATAATCAGCCACAAGGAAGAGATTCAACTAAAGCATTTAGTGTTTTTGTTCATCAAATGAATGTTCATGGAATTTTGAAAACTGATGATTTAATTACTCGATTTTTCCGTTTATCAACACAGTTGTGTGTTGAAGCTGTCTATCGGATTTTTGCTGATAAAGCTAATGCAACACAATTACCAACAGTACGTGCGAAATGTTATAATACACTTGATGCTTTTGTGAGATTGGTAGCATTGTTGGTGAAACATTCAGGCGATGCGAATAATACCACAACAAAGATACATTTATTGAATAAAGTTTTGGGTATTGTCGCTGGATGTTTATTGCAAGATCATGATACAAGAACAATTGAATTTAATCAATTACCATATCAGCGTATTTTTACGATGTTGTTTCTAGAATTGAATGCACCTGAGCCAGTTTTGGAAGCGATTAATTTTCATGTATTGAATGCCTATTGTCATACTTTGCATATTTTGCGGCCGACGAAAGCAGCTGGATTTTGTTATGCTTGGTTGGAATTAGTATCCCATCGGATTTTTATGGGTAGAATGTTGGCGAGTACTCCGCAACAAAAATGTTGGCCTTTGTATGCACAACTTTTGATTGATTTGTTTAGATACTTAGCGCCGTTTTTACGTAATGCAGAGTTGGCTAAACCTGTTACTATGTTGTATAAAGGGACTTTAAGAGTACTGTTGGTATTATTGCACGATTTTCCCGAGTTTTTATGCGATTATCATTACAATTTTTGTGATGTGATCCCCCCGAATTGTATACAAATGCGTAATTTGATTCTATCAGCATTTCCGAGGAATATGCGTTTGCCTGATCCATTCACTCCGAATTTAAAAGTCGACATGTTACCGGAAATATCATTCGGGCCTAGAATTTTAGCTAATATTCCAATGATGATAACGCCAGCGCAATTTCGTAAAGATTTAGATTCGTATTTGAAAGCACGAGCTCCAGTTACATTTTTATCCGAATTAAGAAGTAATTTACAAATTTCGAATGAACCAGGTGTGAGATATAATATACCATTGATGAATGCGTTAGTTTTACATGTTGGGATGCAAGCAATTGCATATATTCGAGGTAAAGGACATCCACCGAATATGACTACGATTGCACATAGTGCTCATATGGATATATTTCAAAATCTTGCTGTCGATTTAGATACAGAAGGAAGATATTTGTTTCTAAATGCAATTGCAAATCAATTGAGATATCCAAACAGTCATACACATTATTTTTCATGTACTTTGTTGTATTTATTTGCTGAAGCAAATACTGAAGCGATACAAGAACAAATAACGAGAGTACTTTTAGAAAGATTGATTGTTAATCGACCACATCCATGGGGATTATTAATAACATTCATTGAATTAATTAAAAATCCGACATACAAGTTTTGGAGTCATGAATTTGTGCATTGCGCGCCTGAGATTGAAAAGTAAGTTTTATTAATATATTACCTCTAAAGTTTTAATTGTGATTTTTAGATTGTTCGAGTCGGTAGCAAGATCATGCATGGTGCAAAAAACTACAGTGCAAACAGCAGAAACTGAAATCCAAGAGTGATTAGTTTTGTGATTTGTAAATATTTAAATGTGAATTCGAATTGATTTTTGGCTTTTTCTTATTTTTTTTTTGTGTTTTTTTTTTAGGTTTAAGAATAGTAGTGTGTAGATAGTAATGTAAAAAATTAGTTATTTTTCAAGTATTTGTAATTACTATAAATATGTGGATGTATTAAATGGTTTTCAATGTTTTGAACAAATAATTGGATGTTTATTTCTATATAAAAAAGGTTTAGAAGATAGAATTACAATGTTAACAGTATTATTATTATTTTTTTTTTATTATTGGTATTTTATACACAGAGCCATTCCCTACATTAACATCCACACTTTCAAAAAAAAAAAAATCTGAAGAATTTGTTTCTCTCGGGAATAAACAGATGGCGCTAAATGATAAATAGTCATGCTAGAAATAAAATAAAAAATGTCACAACCTGGCCACAATATACAAATAAAGTCTGTGAAATGATATCCTATATTGGCATCTATCTACTAATTTTTAAATGGAAAGTCTACAAATAATAGGTTAATGTTGCTCTGGATTATGGTCCCTTTTTCATTTCCCCAAGCCGAATTCTTTCGCATCATCTTCAGTTATATCTCCATATTCCCATATATTAGTATGATTGCGTTTAGCTTCTTCTTGTGCTTCTTTATAAGCAGCAAGTAATTTATTTTGTCTTCGTTCTTTACGATTTTCCACTAATAACAATCCTTCTTTTATTAAATTCATCACAATATCTCCTTCATTAGTATTGTTAAGATGTAAAGAAGCAGCTGGTGGATTTCCTTGTTGACGATACTCAACATTTAGTAATAATTTACTAACAGCTGTATCTTCTCGTAAATATTTAATAGCCAAAGCTGCATACTCTTCGTCTTTTGGTAAACTAACATATGGAAGAATATATTCAGTAGCGTATGGTTTCTCACTTGCATAAGCTGCAGGTAAGGACGCTAAACGCGTAGTTGCAATTGTTTCTCGATTCCCAAAATCGATATAATGAATCGTCGCTTTTCCACTTTGAACTTTTTCAACTTTAACTCGATACCATTCATCATCGACTGTATATTTAGCCGCACAGATGTCGCCACGTTTTGGTGTATAAGCACCAGGAAGTGGAGGATTTGCTTGGAATTCTTGACGAAGTTTCGCGTTTAGCGCTTCAGCTTTCGGACCTTCAGCTATAGTTTGAACAAAGAACGTTCCTTCAGGAGTAACTTCAGTCACGACGACTTCTTCATAACTAACTTTACGTTCCACGTTCGTTTTTTCTTCTTCTTGATGTTGCTCTTCTTTCTCTTCTTCATAATTCTGCCACATTCTTAATCGTTGTTTTTTCGCACTATCTTCAGCTTCTTTTAATAAAGCACCATATTGCGATTTTTCGCCAGTTCGATGCACTGAAGCAAATCCTTCTTTAACTAAAGCGACTGATAGGTTAATATTGTCAATCCATAACCATCCAATGAAATTGCCTGCTTTGTCATGGGTATCAACTTGAATCGAAACTTCGCGTTGAAGACAACGTTCTTTTGTAAATTGAAGAGCTTCATCACCGAATGGTTCGCCTTCAACTGCTGCTTGCGCATTTGTTGCTTGGCGGGAAGCTCGCGGACAATTGATTCCACCTAAAATCATAAAAAAAAAAAATGTAAGTGGGGTGAAATAGCGACTGACTTTTTTTTTTTAATCAAACGCATTGGAAACCACTGTTTAATCTTGCATCTACTTTGACGCTTATACTTTAACATAGAAGCGTGGTTTTAAGATGCAAATTCAAATTTCGCGCCTCAATTTGACAGTTCGAATTGAGGTTATATCAAACTTACCTAATAAAAAGGTGCACAAACTGTTGGATTTCGGTATAAATAGTCTCAATCTCGTCCCACTTGCTACAAACTCAACAACTGCATCAATTCTTTGTGCTCTTTGAAATGCCGACAATTCAAGTTTAGCTCTAGCAGCATCAATTTCAGTAACACGATGTACAGGCGTTTCTTTTTTATTATGAATACCAACTTGTGATTTAATTGCTTTAGTTTCAGCTGCTAATAAATCATCATAACGTGAACTGCGTTGATCATCATCTGGACGATATTTTACAACTGAAGCTAAACCTTTAGACACAAGAGCTTCTGCTATATTTCTATTAAATTAAAATCAATTAATAAAAATGGTTAATTTTCAATTGTTAACTTACTTTCCACCTACTGTAACAGTAGCACAAACTTTCTCAGGGTAACCATCTCGTGCTTCTTGAATATAATCAATCACAACTTGCACTTTTTTACCAATCAATTTTTTACGTAAATATTCGCGAGCTTCAAACATCCATGGAATATCATACAATGGACGGAAGCCTTTAGAACGTGGAGCCAATTTACCATCTTCATCTTGCACTCTAAAAAATTTACATAACCTCAAACTGATATCTGTCACTTTTCTAACCTACAAATACTCACCGTCCGGGTTCTTTCGGTGGTCGAATACTCGACAAAAACACTTTTTTATATTGTCCATTATTCAATTTAAGTGATAATGCATCACCATTTATAACTTCAGCAACAGTAGCTGAAAATTCTTTTTCTTTTCCTGTAACTTGAGGTACATTCGATTGCCAATCTTTCCATATTCTTAATTTTGCAATTTTAGCTTTTTTTTCAGCAGCTCTTAAACCTTCAACTCCTGATTTCATAAAAGCAATTGACCAATCGACACAATGTGCAAATCCTTCTTTTAATAAAGCTTCAGCAATATTTCCTTTTGGATGGATTATAGTTCCAACAAAATTATTATTATTGACTGATTCCAAAACAATTTCGACTTCGCGTTGTAATAAACGAATTTCAACAAAATAACGAGCTTCTTCAGCATAGGGAACTTTGATACTCATATCAGGTTTGCCATTTGAATCTAGTTTAAAACCAGGACACTAAAATATACAATAGAAGAAAAAAAAAACACTAATATAATAAAAAAAAAAATTAAATACCCTAATTCCGGAAATCATAAGAGTGATGTGATAAAAGTCGGGTAAGAGAAAAGCCCTAACAGTTGATCCATCGCGGACGTGCTCAATAATAGCCTTAACGGGCTTATAGCCCAATTTATCAACAAAAGCTCGCATATTATCCACCGACCATTTGATATCTCTAACATGCTCGGATCCTGAACTATTGCCCCATTTTCCTTTTCCAGCAGCTTTCGCCGCATCTTCCAATTCAGCCAGTCGTTGTCCTTCAGGCGTTTGACGCACTCCTTCCCGTCGAACTGTTACTAATCCTTCCGAAACTAACGATTCGGTGATATTTTCTGCAGTATTGAAATCTTTTCCTAAATAAACTGTGCCATATTCTCGATTAGTGTTTGGTGGTTTTTCCGATACAAAAAACACTTCTTCTCCTATTAGTTTTTTGCGTAAAAATTCACGCGCTTCCCATGCCCATGGTTCATCTTTTGTTGGTTCAGATCTGGATGAAAAAAGTGAGGTTAGGTTGGATTAACATTAGTTAAAAAAATAAATATTACTGATCACCAGCTCGACGTGCTAATTTCGGAGCGATAATTCCCGAAAAATTAATTTGTTTTTCGGGTGGTGGAGCTCCAGTGGGGCCTCGGATTATAACAGAGTCGCCTGAAAGAATCTGAAAAATAACAAGTTAAAGAAATGTGCCAACTCATACATAAATTTAGGTTAATCGATTTTCGACAATAAAATCAATCAAAAACTAACAATAAATTATTAAAAATGAAAAATTTAATTGGAATTATCAAAATAAACCGGAGAATTGTAAAATTTTATACAAAAATTCCAAATGCCATATGTAATAATCGTGCCAACCAAGCACAAAGTGTGCGTTGACCGTAATATGACAGTATTGAAGTAACGCAAAAATTCCAACATACTATTAATTCCCAACAAATAAATTTTGATTTTTTCTTATAAAAACCACTTACTTGTTTCACAATTCCACGTTTTGGCTGAATTTGTTGAGTAGTCATCGTGGTAAGTCCATGCAACTTGTACTGAAAGGTGGATGAAACGTCACTCGGTCACGTGACACAAGTGAAAGCGTCTTTTCAAATTTTAATCAAAATCTTTTACTATTCTTCAAATTACTTAAAAATATACACAAAAACTTTCGATAAAACACTCTGGTAAGTAGTTTCCAATTTGTTTGGAAAATTTATTATAAAAACGTGGCATTTTTGTAGCGATGCTAACGCCATCTGTAAACACTCTAACCTCAAATTTTGTGAATTAAAAAACGTGTTTTTATATGAAAAAAAAAATTTATTAATCGTTATCTTCGGCTTGTAGTTGTTCGATGAGACGTCGACGTTCTTCAGCTTGACGCATTTTTGTTAAAACTATACTTTCGTAGTCGGATGGTTTGACTAGGGTACTGGGGGCTGTGGGGCGTTTAGATGGAGGTGGAATTATCCAGTCGAGAGTTAAAGGATTAGCGGCTAAGCCGCGTTCCATCTCTATTGCCATTTCCTACGATTTTAAATTAATTTCAAAATGTAATTGAATATTTCACTTACAGCAGCGTTACGTGTCTCAAATTCCACTAAAGCACTGCCTGTCTTTTTCAATGATATGACTAACGCGTTGATGTTTCCATACTACAAATTATAAAATAAATCAATTATATTTTTCGATAGAAAATTGATACTTTTGATAGAAATCTGTGCAGCAAATCATAACTATAGCCCCCATTTGTATCATCTCCTTTGTTACAATTCCATTTGATTTTGATTCGATAATGCCCACTATCATATTTAGTCTCTTTCTGTAATCGAATTTCCTGATTAATTTTCTCTAATTCTTCCTCAACTAATTTCGATCCTTCTTTTCTTAATCTTTCAATTTCTTCTTTTAATTTTTGATCAGCTGTTTTAGTACAACGATTTGAAGCAGCTAATCGTTCCCTTTCTTCTAAATCTTCTTTCAATTTCCGTCTTTTACTATCTAATTCTTTATGACGTAAAGCTGCTTCTTTGCGTCCTCTTAAAACAGCATCATATGCTTTTCTAGCTGTTTCATCAATTAAAATTTCAAGAATTTTCGACAATTGATGAAATTCTTTTGCTGCGTTTGGATTGTCTGGGTTTTTGTCGGGATGGCATTGTAAAGCCTTCCTTCTATATGCTTTCTTAACCTAAAAAAAAAAAAAATGTTATAATTTAATAAAAAAAACAAAAAGTTTAATTAATTTACTTCAGCAGTTGTGCTTTTAGCATCGATTTCAAGAATTTCATACAAATCTAAATTTTCAATTTTGATTTCTTCCATTTTTTTAGTGTTTACATAACCTCAAATTGGGTTACATCTGTCAATTGCGAGCGCGAAATTTGAATTTTTATGTTGCAGATGGATGAATTGAAAGAATCGGAATTGGGCACTCGAGAGTTTTGGGATAATCGATATAAAGAAGAAATAGCGAATTTTAAAGATTATGGAGATGTTGGGGAAATATGGTTTGGTGAAAATACAGTCGATAGAATTTTAAATTGGTTTAAAAAGCAAAAAATTGGAAAAAATGCGACAATATTAGATGTTGGTTGTGGAAATGGTCAGTTTTTGATTGAATTATCAAAAAATGGATATAGGGATTTAACTGGGATTGATTATTCAATCGATGGAATTGAATTAGCAAAATCAATTGCTGAAAATGATAATCAATTGAATATTAATTTTAGAGTTGGAGATGTTTTGGAAGGAATCAATGGACAGTTTGATTTGATTCATGATAAAGGAACGTACGATGCGATTAGTTTGAGTCTTAATAGTAAAGAAAATCGATTGAAATATTTAGATAATATTTGGAAGGGATTAAATGATTCGAGTTTTTTTATTATAACTTGTTGTAATTGGACGAGAGAGGAATTGAATGAACAGTTTATGAATAAACTAAAAGAAGTTGATTATATCCCAGCGCCACAGTTTCAATTTGGAGGAAAAACAGGAAGTCAAGTTTCGACAGTAATTTACCAAAAATTACAGTGTTAAAATTTATTACATTCAAGTGTAAAAACATGAAAGTGCAAGAAAAATGGATTACATTTATCATAAGAAATATTGACGATAATTATTTATCAATTGCACTAATAATATTAATTAATTGATCATTAACACTCTGTGCATTTGGATTATCTTTAAGTTTATTCAAAACATCGATTAAATTGTTAGTTTTTAAATGTTCGATAAGTTGTTTTGAAGTGATTAATTGTTTGAAAAGATTGACTAAATTTTCAATCGTTTGTTTATCCATTTTTTCGCCATATTTATTGATAACAAAATTAAGATTTTTGCCAATATCAGCATTAATTAATAGTTGGTAAAATAAATCGTCATTGACATCAACTCCATTTGTTGTATTTTCATTGTTTGAAACTTCACAACCGATTGATAATAGATACAAAGCGTTGAAAGCTTCATTTTGCATTACTGAATGATTGGATGAGATCATTTCAACAAGACATTTAACACTGTCTTTGATTTGGAGGAATTGTTTGAATGGTTTAAATGAATGACAGTTTTTTATAAGCCAAGATAAGAGTCGAGGGATTTCGCCTCGGACTCCTAAATGATCGGAATTGTAAGCCCAATAAATTAACTTTTCTAAAAACTCTTGACGAGAGATTAAATCTAAAGCTGCTTTTTCTTGTCCATCAATTACCATACGAAAAGTTCCTAATAATTTGAAAATAACCAAATACTGATCGAGATTAATCATTGGATAGATGACATCGATTAGATTTTGTTTCAAAACAATCGATTTGTTCTGTTGAGGAATGACTAGATTTTTTAAAGTGCTTAATAAGGCGTGTTGGACTTTGATGTCGCTATCTTTGGTGTTATACTTCGATAGTAAATGTATTAGTTTTTTCGAAATCCCATTTTGTACCATCTGGATGCAATGTGTATCTTTTCTAGCAAAATTGCCCAATGCTAAAACCCCAGTACTTAACAAATCCATATCGTCCGAATCCAACCATTTAACCAACTTTTCATAAAGTTTTCCTTTCCCATCATCATACAATAAATACATGCATTCATCTTCTGTTAAAATAATAACAATCATATCACAAGCCATTTTCATAACAGATCGAGTTTCTTCATCATTCACTTCGCTTCGATGTTTTTCGATTAAATCAAAAACTAACTCACAGACGCCTTTTTTTGCAAGAACAATTTTAACATCATCTAGAAGAAAATAATAAAATTTTTGTTGTTTTAATTACGTTTTACCTTTATCCGATTGTCCGTGAAGAATCTCTAAACATAAAACAGATATCTCCGGCACTGTTGGAAGTTTTAAAATATCAATAAGAGTCAAACACAAACTTTGCTTGAATGGAATGTTCAAATCGTCGATAAAATCCATGGCGTGGTTTAATACTGTTAAAAGAAACGCAAAAAGCATTGGATTTTCATTAAACGAATTGAGATATTTTTGTAAAAGTTTCTCAATTATATCGATGATGTTCAATTGGACTGCTTCTTTTTGTAAATCGTCGTTGTTCATTAAAAGATTGAGTAAAAATCCGGTTACTTTTAGTGTAAGTGTATTATTTTTACGTTGTGTGTCGGCTTCGAGGATTTTAAGGATTGTTTGAAGCCCATCTTTTCCAATCAATTTTCTCCCTTCTTCGTTTTCATAACAAATGTTGCCTAACACTCGAATTGTTCCTATAACAATTGACTCTTCTTTTTCATCTAACAAACTTAAAAAATATTGGATTAAATCAACATCAGTATATAATTTGCGATTATTTTCGTGCTTAGTCCATTCAGCTGAAACTTCAATAAAATTCTGACAAATTTGTGCATTTTTAAATGTTATCAACAACTTCAATAACTTATCATTTTTCAATTCTATATCATTCCCATTTGATAGAATACGTCCCAAGATATCAATTATAACTTTTTCATCTTTATTTTCAACAGCTTTTGTTAAATCTTCAAGATATGAAGTCATTTTTATTTTTCAACATAACCTCAAATTGTAAAATGTCAATACATTTAAGCGCCAAATTCAATTTGTTGTCAATCTTGTAAACACTTTATTTTGGTAAATTACAATAACGTGCTGATTGCTGATATAACAGGCACATGACAATATATTTAAATAATTTAAGAAAAAAAAATCTTGAAATTGCAATCTAACTTATTTACAAAATTGCTACCAATTAATAAGCTTCACCTTCTTCATATTCATCTTCGTACTGACGACTACCATTAGTGTTGTCTGGTTCATATTTTTGTTCGTCTTCGTCTTCATATTTGATTCGAGTTTGGTCGTAGGTTTCTGGAGGATATTGAGGATATTCTGGATAGTCTAAAAAAAAAATCATTATTTTACTCAAAGTTAATCAAATGAATAAATTGAATGAAGAAAAATTCAAATGTGAGAGGTTTATACTACCACCCAGTCTAAACTCAAAGACTGCCAGTCCTGTGAACCTCTATTACTCTAGCAAAACAATTTGTTCAAAAACCATCACAAAAAAAATATGATAAAAATGATAAGACAGTTCGAAATGATAAAATGAAACCAAACCATTTTGCATCCTTACCATCAATCGGTTCTTCTTTAATCCGCACTTCTCCTCCATCGTCCGTTTTAATATATTCTAATCTATCTCCACGTTCCCTTTCTCTTCGTTCTCTCTTCTCACGTTTACGTTCTCGATCTCTATCTCTCGATTTCGATCTTCTACGTTTACGTTCACGTTCACGTTCTCTATCACGATCTCTATCTTTTTCTCTAGACCGTCGATCGAAACTTTCATCAAATTCTTCACCACCTCGAACTCGTTCTTTACTTCGTCTTCGTTTTTCACGTCGTGGCGATCGTGATCTTGATCGTCTTCTACGATCGCGTGAACGTGATCGACGTCGATCAAAACCAACACCACGTTCACGATCTCTTTCACGTTCTCGATCTCGATCTCCTCGACCACCACGTTCTTCACGTTCACGCTCTAATCGATATCTTTCACGCTCGCGCTCGTTATCTTCACGACCTGAATGTTTGATATTTACCTCAGGACCGCCACGGCGCGTGCCGCCCAAACCGCCACCTGCAAATTTCAAATTATTACATAAAAAAAAAACACACACACAACAACAAAATAACTAATAGTGTTGATGTTGCTATGGTAACAAATATCCATGGACCAATCGTACGGAAGCGCGATTTTTGAATTGAATTTTATTAACATCATTTAAATTTAATAAACAGACACAAATTAGCCAACGGCGTGCCTGCAGTTATAGCAACAAACCAACAACACCCAATCGTATTGACGCGCAAATTTTGAATTTTTTTTTTCAAGACTTGATCTAACAGTGAATAAGATTTAAAAAAAAGCGCTCCGAAATAACCTATAGTGTGATTGTTGTTATAATTACAAATAATAAGAGACTAATAGCATTAACGCGCATTTTATAAATTTTATTTTATTATGTTCAAAGTAAATTTGTATAGCTGTTGTCATGGTTATAGATATTTATCAACCAATAGAAAGGAGCGTTCTATTTTCGAATATATCTAACACCCAACCATGGAATAATTATGTGTATGTTATAGACACTCATTGACCAATCAAACTAAAGAAAATTTTTGGTTAATGCACGATTTTTGAAATTACTCAAAAAATATTACTCTAAAATAGTCCAAAAGACGACATTATAGCAATTAATAGAATTTAAAAAGCCCGCTGCGGATTAGCCAATAGTATGGCCGTTGCTATAGTCACACATTCTCATCAGCCAATCGTGTAAGCGCGCGAATTTTGAAAATTGAAACATACCTAAACGTCTCGGTAACCATCCTTTCACAGTACGGGCTCGTTCAACATCGACTAAAACCCGTCTTCCATCAATTTTCTTACCATCGGCATGTTTGTACGCAGCTGAAAAATACAATTTCAATAACACAAAACATTTTTTTTTTAAACAAATTTTTTTATTATTAAACCCCACATGTTTTAATGAATTGAATATTTTTTCAACATGCGGGATTCGAATATTGTGGATTTTTGTTTTTTTTTAAATCGAATCGAAATCAAAATCCACTAAAAAAACCGTCGAATAAACGCGATTAATTTATAAATTTGCTTTTAATCGAACAGAAATTAAAAAAATAGGTATAAATGAAATATACCTACCCAGCTACTTACGTCAATTAAACATCATAATGAGAAAAAGTCGTATTTGAATATTTTTAGCAATCCGAACAGGTGAAAGGACTCCTCGTAACTTTACCTGGTGCGCAATTACTTACTCAGCGCGCATTTACTACCATTTTTATTATTTAATTATTAAGCAAAATTTGGAATTATTTTTAACTGAAAAGTTCTTTTTCCATTCAAATAATGAGAAATAAAATTTTAAACTGAAAATTTAAAACCCCGACAAACAACTCAAATGATATTTGTATGCAGGGTTCTTACCACACATACAAACCTATATAGCCAGCAAAAAGCGGAAGTTTGGGGCAAACGGCACTAGTTGCCTGCAGCTCGGACTGTGTAAAAAATAGAAAAATTATTAATTCACTCAGTCAATAATAAGTAAGAATCTTGGCGAATGGTTGCTGGCTACATAACCTAACAAAAATTTCAATTCACCACCAAATACATTTATATTTGTCAATTTCACAACTTTTATCAAATAGTGGCTGAATTGAAAATTATCTATCCATTTATAGAACTTCTCTACTCACAGTGCATATCTCGTTCGTGTTCGTATTCAATGAATGCATAACCACGCGGTTTACCATTTATACTATTATGGATCAAAACAATCTAAAACCAAAAAATAACAAATTAATCAAATATCAACACACTTAACTTAAAGTTTTCCTGAAATCGTCAAAATTATGACAAATAAAAAAAAACTGAGTGTATTGTTGGTTGCCTATACTCTATAAAATTAACAAGTGCACTTAAATAATTTGATGATTTCAGAAAATTATTATTCCAAGTAAAATACCTTTTTAATAGGTCCGTACACCTCAAATTCACGTCGCAGCTTCGATTCAGACGTATCATAATTCTAAAAACAAATAAATTTAAATCAAACGCCATTATTTCTAGTGGAAAAACCAAATGTCCCCAACTCGACTGCCATAAATTTACAGCGAAATTTATAACTTTTGAGGTGGTTTTTGATTGATTTAATCTGCCTGCGCTTACATACATTCAATGCTTCGATTAAACCGCAAAAATGTGAACAACACAGGCGTTTATACTTAAAAAAAAATAATTACTTACGATTCTCGCAACGAATAATGTTTTAAACGGATCTGCGGTAATATTAGGCGCAGAATTTGGATCCCAAACTGCAATTTCCTGTTCTAATTTATAAGCAACTTGTTCAGCTCTTTCCCTGCGTCGTCTTTCAAGTCGTTCTTCTCTTGTTTCGACTCGTGTCGGCGGCGGGGTATCTTTCGGATCCTTAAAAAGTGTAAATTAACACTAATTATTGATGTTTTAATTAAAACTTACTTCAAAACTCTTCAAGAACGCCCCAACTCCCAAGTATCCACGCGTCTTCTTTTCATGTGGTAATTTCGCGACAGGTGGTAAATATGGTATAGGATCACGTGGAGCAAACAAAGCTAACAAATTTGGAGGTAGAAATTGCGTCATTTTATTAGATTTTTCTTAAATTTCAAACATTATTTTCACAAACATTGATTTAACAAAATGGCTACCTAGCGTCATTAATTGCGCATGTGCTATAAAAGTTACTAAAAATAAAATAAAAATTACTAAAAGTGATGACGTAATTTGTAAACACTAAAAATGGGTTTAAAAACGATTTTACAAGTTTTTGGGAAAATTTCTATTGGGGGAAGTGCTTTAATTGCTACTTTTTATACGATTATTGATTTAATGTGTTTTTTGTCCGATCCGAATTATAATAAAAAAGTGGCGAATGGAAATGGTAAACATATAGGCTTTATGGGTGGGTTTTTATGGTTTATTTTTAGATATATGGCTTTTGGTATCTTGGAGTTTACTTATTGATATGTTTTTATTGACTTTGTTTGTTTTACAACACTCATTACTTGCCACTAATGGAATAAAACAATTTTTTTATAAGTATGGCTTGCAGAATTCATATCGGTGTTTTTATATTATTTCAACAGCTATAACTCTTCAGGTTAGATTATCTTGATTATAAATTAAGCAATTGTTAATGTTTTTTTTTGTAGATTTTGGTCAAGAACTGGTTGGAAATACCTCAAGTTACTTTATGGCATTTTAATTTAAATTTCAAGCCATTTTGGTGGTTATACTTTTGTATACATATAGTATCTTGGTTGGTAATCTACATTGGCAATATTTGCATGGATGTTAATGAACTGATAGGCATCAAACAGGTACTTTTAACGAAATTACAAATACCAATTTTCTGTTCAGATTTATTACAGCATATTAAACCTCCCTGATCCAAACACACGCAAATCTATACAATTACAACGTTTGAATTCTCACATGCGTCATCCCAGTTTCATTTCTTTTATAATCATCTTCTGGTCGGTACCAATTCTCAGGTAAACATAACCTTAAAAATGACATCTGTCAAATTTAGTAATTTTTCAGTCTTGATCGAATTCTCCTTGCTTCTATTCTCACATTATACATGATTATATCATGGAATCCGGATGAAAACGATTATGCTTATCAATACTCACAATATATACGAAAATTTTACGAATTGGAAAATCTTCATTAATTTAAATAAATTTTGATACTTTAGTTTTAAGCAGTTGGTATTAATTTGACATATAACCTAAAAATTAACTCACGTGTATTAATTTATTTCTTGAATTATTAAAATGTCTGATGAAGAGATGGATGTTATTGATGATGATAATAATAGCGATTCGGAAAATGAAGCAATGAATGAAGAAACTAATCAAAAACCATCAGATGTGTATCTTCCGAATAAGCCTTTAGAGGAAGGCGAAGAGTTAGTTTGTGATCAATCAGCTTATGTTATGTTACATCAAGCGCAAACTGGAGCTCCGTGTTTAAGTTTTGATGTGATTAGAGATAGATTAGGTGAAAATCGGGACAATTATCCACTGACTGCCTTTATAGTCGCAGGGACGCAAGCCCCTCAAACTCATGTTAATAATATAATAGTAATGAAATTATCGAATTTGCATAAAACAAGTAATGAAGAAGAAGACGACGATGATGAAGATTCCGATGAAGAAGTATCCAAAAGTCCGAAAATGGCAGGAGCTTTGATTAAACATCAAGGCTGCGTCAATAGAATAAGAGTACGATTATATTACCATTAACAATAAAGTAATAATCATTTTCCAGTCTACTATAATCAAAGATAAAGTAATCGCAGCAAGTTGGAGTGAATTAGGACGAGTCAATTTATGGGATTTAACCAATCAGCTTGAAGTTGTAGATAATGACTTATTACTTCAACGATATAATAAAGAAAATCGCGCTAGTTCAATAAAACCCATATTTACATTCGCTGGTCATCAGAAAGAAGGTTTTGCTATTGATTGGAGTCCGACAATTGATGGGGTTTTAGCAACTGGTGATTGTAAACGGGATATTCATATTTGGAAACCATCGGAAACTTCATGGTTAGTGGATCAACGTCCATTAGTTGGACATAGCGATTCTGTTGAAGATTTACAATGGTCACCAAATGAACGGAGTGTCATTGCGTCTTGTTCTGTCGATAAATCCATAAGAATATGGGACACACGTGCTCAGCCCATCAAAGCTTGTATGATAACAGCGGAAAATGCCCATGAGAGTGATGTTAATGTAATTAGTTGGAATAAAAACGAACCATTCATAGTAAGCGGTGAGTATGAAATAATATAATAAAACCATAGCAACGGCTATTGATTGATAAAATTGTAATTTTAGGTGGGGATGATGGGTTTTTGCACATTTGGGATTTGCGTAAATTCCAGGAAAAAAAACCTGTGGCTAGTTTTAAACATCATACTGAGCCTGTGACAACAGTTGAATGGCATCCATCTGATTCAGCTGTTTTTGCTTCAGGTGGTAGTGATAATCAAATTGCTTTATGGGATTTATCAGTTGAGAAAGATAGTGAAGATAGTGATGAAATTGAAGTATGATGTTAACACTTTTGATTGTGTGGTTGTAATTTTGTGTTTTAGGGTATTCCCCCACAGCTTTTATTCATCCATCAAGGTCAGACAAATATAAAGGAATTGCATTGGCATTCACAATTACCAGGTGTTATTATAAGTACAGCTGAAAATGGTTTCAATATCTTCCGAACGATTAGTATTTAATTTTGGATTAAGTCTAAATTGATTAAATGTCGAATTGTAGGGCGTCCATGTGGGCAATTCTATAAAAACTAAATAATAATTTTTTTATTATAAAATTGATGTTATTTTTACCCATGGTTGTTCAATTTCACCCATATGGTCGATCAATTTCCGCATGTCTGATTTAGTTAAAGCTTTACCAATCATAATAGACATTCGGCATGCTCTTGAAGCAAACATTCCTCGAATTCTTGATGGACGACAAAATTCGTTAGTGGAGTCTTGTAACAAAAAAAGCATCTCGTCGATGTCGTCTTTACCAAAAATTACACTTTTACTTAATGGGACTGATGTTAAAGAAATTTTTTTAGTACAAGGTGCTGAAATTTTGATTTATTAAAGTGAGTTTAAAAGAAATTGACATACCAGATTCGTCAATTTTGAATTTGAAACCGTTGCGTTCGAATATTTGTAAGTTTTCGATTAAGAGCGATTCGTTTCCAGCAGTCAGTTGTAAAGGTTTTGGGCTGAAAAAAAAATGTGAAATTTTAAAAATCCCGCTGTCGAATAACCAATAGTGTGAGTGTTATTATAGTAACAATTAGATGACGACCAATCATGTTAACGCGCGTTTTTTGAATTACTCACTTGACAAGTAGTTGATTTTCGAGGACAGTATTAGCTTGAAGTTGTTCAAAGTTATATTTCTCATCAGTAGCATGCTGATCGATAATAAATAAATCATTTTCGAGTTTTGTTATAATAAAACCTAAATTAAATTGACCGATTATTGTCATTGTTTTAAAATCGTCTTTTGAAATTTGTTTGCGAAGTTCTTCTTCAGCTGATTTATTACATTCGGGTGTGATTTTCGAATGGAATTTCACTTGAATATTTGAGGTTTGATTAGTTTTAGATTTTTTAGCGATGGAATTTTTTATGTTTTCTAAAGTTATATCAAGACTGATGCTTTTACGATGGGATTGTTCTTTGATTGACGAATCAATTGATACGTCGAGGGATTGAGAGTTTGAGATTTTTGTATGTTTGCAGATTGTTTTTAGGACTTTTATTGAAATTATATCTTCTTCGGTTTCTAGTGTCTCTTTGCTATTAGTTTTTATCAGCTGAAAAGATTCAAAACTATCGTTTTTGCAAATTGTCTTTGGGGTTTCTTTGGAAATTATTTCGTCGTTGATTGTTCCAATTTTTACATATTTTTCATCTTTCCATTCCTGATTTAATCTAATCCCATCCTCCTTTGTCTTTTCTCCAAATTCTTTCATTTGTTTGACTCCAATCCCACCATTTTTCAATTCTTCGACAATAACTTCCGTTTCCTCCACTGTTTCTTTCCCCATCTCTTCTACTTCCTTCTCAACAATCATCTTCGCAACTTCAACAAACCCATTCTCCTCCAACCCTCCTTTATCACTCTCTGTTTTACATCTCTTTTGAAACTTTCCCAAAATACTCCCTTTTTTAATCGAACTTTCCGTCAAACTCCTCTTAATTCCTTTCGTTTTTTTCTCCTCAATAAAACTTCTAATACTCAATTGTGACACTTCCTCACATTTGAACGTCGATGGAAACGTCTGAAAAACTTCAATAAGCGACGATTTAATTGTCGCTAATAAGATTTTTTCTTTTTCTAAAAAAATCTGTCTTTTGTCTGGAGTCACATTAACATCCACTAATGCGGATTTTGTTTTAATATTCAAATAAATAAAAGGATATTGATGATTGTTGTATTGTCTATAAGTTTCATTGATTAATTTAATCACTTTTGTCGGTTCGCATGGTCTTGAATTTATGTAAAAAAATTGTCGATCGGTGGTGCTTCGTCCGCTTCCGTGGATAACACTCGAGATGAAAAATTCAAAAGAAAATGGTAAATCGGTTGCGATTTCCACTCCAAATTCTGTTAAAATCGATTCAGAAGGTTTGAATATTTGAACTTCAACTAACGAAGCGATTTGTTTCGATCCAAAAACGTTAATAATGTTGTCTTTGACACTATTCAAACCGTCTGTAGCTACAATTGTATTCTTTGTTCCTTTATTTGTAATATTTGTACACTGAAATTTAACTCCTTTAGACACCAAACAATAAGCAAAAAGCAATTGACACATTTTATTAAATTCTCGTTTCAAATTTTTCAAAAACTCTTTTCTACGAACCGGCAATGTACTAAAAAGATTTTCCAAAATAACAGTCGTACCAACTTCACGTGCTGTAACACTTCTATCAACAATTTTCCCATTTTTATCATATTTCAATTTTGTCGCATTTTCAGCTAATTTATGTTTTGTTGAAATTGTTAAATCTGAAAGCGCACACAATGAGCTTAAAGCTTCGCCTCTGAAACCTAACGTTGATAGATTTGTTAAGTCGTCGAATTTTTCGATTTTTGAAGTGTAATGTTTAAGTGTTAAAGCTTGGAAGTTTTCTTCTTTAACTCCTGACCCATTATCAGAAATTTGGATTAATTCCGATCCGTAGTCTATGAGTTGGATGTCGATGATAGTAGCAGATGCGTCGATTGCATTTTCGACAAGTTCCTTGACGGCTATGGCTAGACTTAAAACAACCTACAAGGGGGCTGTCGGATTGTATAAAAAAAAAAAAAAATAACTCACTTGACCAGAACAGATTCTGTGGATTGTGTCACGACCAATTGGGTGGATAAAGTCGGATTTTTGCGATGGCGGCACTAACATCTCATCCATTTTTCTATTTCAATTTTACTTGAAATATTCGAAAAGTGAGGTTAAACCGCGAAGACTAGTACCAGCTGTCATTTGACATCAGTTTCACAAGTATATTAAACAAAAATAAGATATTATAACTATCCAACAACCAATCGTTTGAATAACAACGAAATAAAGATACATACATTATTTTATAACACATCAAAGGCAAATTGTGGCCAAAAACTGAAAATAATTCATAGATGTATTGTTGGTTGTCTATAGAAGAAATTGTAAGAGAAATTAGTTTTTTTTTTCACACTTAACGTTTTTGTCACTCGAAGCCATTTTATCAATTGATAGATAATAATATCTATTCATTGTAATCCACAATCGAGAAGAATTATTCGCAAAACCACAGCACAACCATCAGTCAGGGTACAGGTACCCTGCATCAGTCCTGAATTCGTCTTGAACTCATGAGCAGAACAAAACATTTTTACAAAAAAACTATTGTTGTCGATGTAACTAGAAAAATCAATTTTAAATATTAAATATCTAGAAAAATTGTCGCATTTTTAGTTAATAACAAAATTTGAGATTTTTATGATCATGTCCTGTCTATAGATATAGTTATTGAAGTTACAGGAATCTGCTTGAAATTAAGTTTTGAGAAAAAACAAAATAAAAGAAATGTTTTATATTTTATTGTTTTACATTTTTGAAATCTAAAATAAAACTAAATTGACAGTTTCTGGTATTGATTGAAGAATGAACATTGTTTCAAACCAAAAATAAAATCAAAATTCCCATTTTTACCAAAATTACCAAAAGAAGCCTCTCCGTCTAGTTACTTTAGATTCGTCAAGTTTTTGCGCATCCAACCATTTGAAAAACTCCAAATTTCGCAAAATATTATCTAAATTTTTTTCTAAAACAAAAATCGTTAAATCACAGTTTTTCAAAATTTAATTACCATTTAATTTAACCAAAGACTCAAGTTCCCCTCCATATTCTTCCGGTAAACACTCTTTTGGTATAAACTCATACAACGACTCCAAGTTTTGCGACGAATGTACTTTAAACTACAAACAAATCCTACAATTTTAAAACCAAAAATCCCTAAACTATACTTTATTGTAAGTTTCAGTTTTCACAAACGGCCGTATCAAAGTTATCAATTTTTTAGTCACTGGAACTGTGTTAACAAAATGGATTTCTGTCAGCTTTGCTGGTGCAGATTCCTGTAATTAAAAAAAAAATCAATATCTTTAGTGATTTTTATATTTATAAGTTTACCTGCATGAAATGAAAAATGTGTTTTACAGCACTAAAATCCACGCGGAAAAGATGGCTAAAAGTGCTGAATTTAAAATCGCAGATGCTTTTCATCCCATTGGTGGGTCCATTTTGATGGTAGTACAGCATAATTTGCATTAGAGTTAATTTTAATTGGTCGCTGGAATGGTACATTTGTGGGTCACTGACTAAGAGTCGGGATACAAAAATCGCTTCGTTTTTTGGCGATTTTTTAGGGAGAAACCCCACAAAACTACAATAAAAAAAAAATAAACAAAAAAAAACATAATGAAATTTTGGAAAATACAAAACTGATAACGTTTTTCGTATCATCTCCTCTGTCCCATTTCGAAAAAAATCCGAACTGTTCCGAATAGAAAAATACTTTTGGATTGTTATTTTTGTGTCTTCGGTGTCATAGTTACAAGCGCTCAAAAACAGAATTATTTGGATTTCTGGAAATTATTATTATTCTTTTTTTTTTAATTTGTTTTTAATACCTGCGAGATGAGGCAGATGGGGTTGTAGTTCCAACCATTTGAAAATTTCCTCAACGTCTTTTTTTTGCAGTTTTGGGTCCTTGGTATATTGGTTTTGGACATTGGCTAATTCGAACGGCATTTTTCACTGTTTTTTTATCAAAATGAAGCAAAACGTTGAATTGGTTACTTTTTTTTTATCAAAGGTTAAACGAAACGTGATTCAAAAAATGGTAATTTGGTGTTTACTGATACGTGGAAAGAATTGTGCATAATTTTGTGATTTGATTTTTTTTTATTATTATTGTCAAATTGAATGTGAGCGTGTCTTAAGATTTTTAACACACTTAAAAGACTTAACTTAGTTTTTATTTGTTTTTCTCTGAATTTTTGATTTTTTTATCCATTTATTTCTTTCGTCATCTTTGTATTTTTTGTTTTTCAGTTTTTCTCATTCTAATTTGCTTTTTCTTCATTTCCTTTTTTTCATTTTTATACTTTTGTTCTTGAATCATAGCATAGTTTATTTTTGTTTTCTTCTAATCTTTCAATCATTATTTTCAGATTTCTCATTTCTTTTTCCTTACTTTAATTCTATTTTTTAAATTTTTTAATTTGAGTCTCAATTTTGAGTTTTTCGATTTTTTTAACTTTCCTCTTTTAGTCCCTTTTTTCCATTTTCATTTTTAGCCAATTTTGTCTCTTTTTCTCTTTTTTTTTAATTTTTATTTATTATTTTCGTCTTTGTCCGTTTATTATCTTTTACTTTTGTATTCTTCCATTCTCCCATTTTGTCGGTCGTTTTCCCTTTAATTTTTCATCCTTCTTACAGTTTTGGATTTCATTTATGCTTTCTTATTCTTCTATTTTTTTATTCTTTTATTCTGTCACATTTGTAATTTTCTATTTTCTTCTCCTTTCTTCCATTGTTCTATGATTTAATATTTCTCTAATATTTTATCTTTGGCTTACGTTTTTTTGTCCTATTCGTTAATTACTTTTCTTTCCTTTTTCATTCTGATTTTCTTCAATTTTTGTTTTTTATCTTTTTAATATTTATTTTTCCGATATTTCCACTTTCATTTTTATGTTTGTTTACTTTATTGGATTTATATTTCTCTTTTTTTTACTTTCTTTTCTTTGCTTCTTTTTTTTCCATTCGTGATTCAAAAGAGCAGAATTTATTTAATTATTTCTATTTTTAAATTATTTATTTTGATTTTTTTGTATTTTTTATTATTCTTTAATTGTCGATTTTGAGCTATAGCTATTGTTATTCCTTTTGTTTCTTCTTCTATTCTCTCATTTTTCAATTTTCTGTTTGTTCATTTTTTTCAATTTCGTATTCCTCTATTCTCCCTTTCTTTTCCTGTTTTTTAATTTATCAGTTCTTTATTTTGTATTGTTTGAATTGTTCTTTTTTTACTACTTTCTTTTTCAATAATTCTTTTGTTTTTTTTTATTATTATTTTGAATTTGTTTATTGTTTTATTTTAGTCATTAATTCATTTTACATCCTTCTTTCTTCCATTTTCCTTTGATTCATATTTCTTCAATTTTTTTCACTCTATTTTTCTGCATCCTTCTTAACCCATTCGTCATTCAAAAATCTATTTAATTATTCCGTTATTTTTTTTTCTCGCATTTTCTTTTATCTCATTCGTTATTCAAAAACGCAAAATTTATTAATAATTATTTCTCTTATTTACTTTCATTCTTATTTTCGAATTTCTTTTTTATTTTTTTTTGGCTCCAATTTTTTTTCATCTTTTTTTATTCTTTAATTTTCGTTTTTTTGCTATTTCTATTGTCATTTTATTTCGTTTCTTCTTTATTCTCCCATTTTCACTATTCTGTTTTTTGTATATTCCTTTATTGTCTTTTCCTTTTTACAAATTTCTATCCATCATTTTACAATTTTTTATTGTAGTATTATTGTTTTTTTCTTATTTTCGTTTTATTCTTTTATTCGTTCCTTCTATGATTTATTTCAACAATCCTATTTTTTCCATTATTATTCCTTATTCCTTTTCTTTTTATCATCAATTCATTTTAATATTTGTTCATTTCCTCTGATTTATATTTCTCTTTTTTTTATCTTTTTCTTACTTTCTTTTCGTTGCTTCTTTTTTTTCCATTCGTGATTCAAAAGAGCAGAATTTATTTAATTATTCCTATTTTTAAATTATTTATTTCGATTTTCTTGTATTTTTTATTATTCTTTAATTGTCGATTTTGAGCTATAGCTATTATTACTTTTGTTTCTTCTTTTATTCTCACGTTTTTCAATTTTCTATTTGTTCATCTATTTCAATTTCGTATTCCTCTATTCTCCCTTTCTTTTCCTGTTTGATAATTTATCAGTTCTTTATTTTGTATTGTTTGAATTGTTCTTTTTTTTACTACTTTCTTTGTTTCATTTTCTTTTTATTTTTCCATTCATTTCAATAATTCTTTTGTGTTTTTTTATTATTATTTTGTATTTGTTTATTGTTTTATTTCAGTCATTAATTCATTTTACATCCTTCTTTCTTCCATTTTCCTTTGATTCATATTTCTTCAATTTTTTTGCATCCTTCTTAACTCATTCGTCATTCAAAAATCTATTTAATTATTCCGTTAATTTTTTTTTCGCATTTTCTTGTTTATCATTCGTTATTCAAAAACGCAAAATTTATTAATAATTATTTCTCTTATTTTCGAATTTCTTTTTTATTTTTATTTGCTCCAATTTTTTTTCATCTTTTTTTATTCTTTAATTTTCGTTTTTTTG
This sequence comes from Latheticus oryzae, assembly GCA_030157265.1. Lineage (NCBI taxonomy): Eukaryota > Metazoa > Arthropoda > Insecta > Coleoptera > Tenebrionidae > Latheticus > Latheticus oryzae. Next base: position 27,161,725 of record CM058048.1, on the reverse strand, counting down.
CTATTTCTATTGTCATTTTATTTCGTTTCTTCTTCTTTATTCTCCCATTTTCGCTATTCTGTTTTTTGTATATTCCTTTATTGTCTTTTCCTTTTTACAAATTTCTATCCATCATTTTACAATTTTTATTTATTTTTCCGATATTTCCACTTTCATTTTTATGTTTGTTTACTTTATTGGATTTATATTTCTCTTTTTTTTACTTTCTTTTCTTTGCTTCTTTTTTTTCCATTCGTGATTCAAAAGAGCAGAATTTATTTAATTATTCCTATCTTTGAATTATTTATATCGATTTTCTTGTATTTTTTATTATTCTTTAATTGTCGATTTTGAGCTATAGCTATTATTATTCCTTTTGTTTCTTCTTTTATTCTCTCGTCTTTCAATTTTCTGTTTGTTCATCTCTTTTAATTTTGTATTCCTCTATTCTCCCTCAGTTCTTTATTTTGTATTGTTTGAATTGTTTTTTTTTTACTACTTTCTTTTTCAATAATTCTTTTGTGTTTTTTTATTATTATTTTGAATTTGTTTATTGTTTTATTTTAGTCATTAATTCATTTTACATCCTTCTTTCTTCCATTTTCCTTTGATTCATATTTCTTCAATTTTTTTTGCATCCTTCTTAACTCATTCGTCATTCAAAAATCTATTTAATTATTCCGTTAATTTTTTTTTCGCATTTTCTTGTTTATCATTCGTTATTCAAAAAGGCAAAATTTATTAATAATTATTTCTCTTATTTACTTTCATTCTTATTTTCGAATTTCTTTTTTATTTTTATTTGCTCCAATTTTTTTTCCATCATTTTTTATTCTTCAATTTTCGGTTTTTTGCTATTTCTATTGTCATTTTATTTCGATCCTTCTTCTTTATTCTCTCATTTTCACTATTCTATTTTTTATTGTAATATTATTGTTTTTTTCTTATTTTCGTTTTATTCTTTTATTCGTTCCTTCTATGATTTATTTCAACAATCCTATTTTTTCCATTATTATTCCTTATTCCTTTTCTTTTTATCATCAATTCATTTTAATATTTGTTCATTTCCTCTGATTTATATTTCTCTAATTTTTTTATCTTTGTCTCTGCTTTCTTCTTTTCTTATTCGTCACTCAAAAAAGCAAAATTTATTCAATTATTTCTCTCATTTTCTTTTATTCTTATTTTATAATTTATGTATTCTGATTTTCGATAATTTTTTTGATCTTTTTATTCTTTCATTTTTTTCTCCTACTTTATATTATATTCTGTTTAATTATTTCATTAATTTTTCTATTCCCAGATAATCTTTGCAGTTTTTCTCAATTGTGTCTTATAAGTTATAAAACACATCTTGTTTTATAACAAAAGAATTAGAAACTTTATAACACATAACTATGTGTCTTATAAAATCATAATACACAGTCACATATTTTTTTTATAGTATTGTTTTGACCTTCTATCTTATCAATAACAAACGATAACAAAAAACAAAATTACCAAGTGCTGTTTTTCAATTCATGCCAAGTCAAAAACACAATAGAAAAAAAAAGTTCCAATCAAAGTCAAAGCCAAAAGCCAAACAAACATTAATCGCAGTGACCTAGTCATTTTGACCTTCACCTTTAAAATTTCCACTTTTTCTCTCTCTCCATAAATCAAGGTCTTCAGCTTCCTACAAACCTTGATCATTGTGTTGTGTAGTGTTTTCCAACAATGAATTGTCATTTAATCGATTTACAAAAATTCTACGAAAATGATTCAAAACTCAAAAAAGAAGACATTGAAGAATTATCCAAATGGTTATTAAATCAAACCCATCTTCCGGAATTAACCGAAATGCAAAAAATTATTTTTTTACATTGTGCTAATTACCAAATTGAAGATGCTAAAACTATTATTGAAAAATATTTCACGTTTCGGACAAATTCGGATTTATTCAAATGTCCCAGTGAAGAATTAATCAAACGGACTTTGGATGTTGTGTAAATATACATAGTGATTAAAAAAAAAAAAAATTAATTATAAAACTTTCAAGATTTATGGGTGTCCTGCCGCGCAAAACTCCTGAAGGATACTCAATCCTTTTCACAAAAATCCTAGACGCAAACCCACAGAAATACAATTATGTGGAACAAGTGCAAGTTGCTATGATGACGATGTGTTTACATTTCCATCAGTACGGTCCTGCTAATGGCATTGTGGCTGTGTTTGATGTTGCAGGAATGGGATTAGGACATTTATTCAGGATTAATTTTTCAGCAGCAAAACATGTTTTATCCTTCATTCAAGTATTACTCTTAAATACGAAAAAAATAAATACAATTTTTTAAATCATTTTTAAGGAAGCAGCTCCTGCCAGGATAATCGGCATCCATCATATTAACACCGTATCTATAGTAGAACACATAGTAGGCGTGCTTAAACCATTCATGAAAAAAGAAATCTACAATTTGATGAAATTCCATTCGAATTGTAGCGACCTCTATGATGTGGTTCCTATTGAATGTTTGCCGAAAGATTACGGCGGGAATTTACCATCAATTGAAGAACTTAAAGGTAGAATTAAATAAAGTTTTTAGTGATTTTAAGTTTATGATTTTAGTGGAAAATTTGAAAAATCTGCTCGATAATTTAGATTTCTACAAATGGCATGAAAGTCAGATTGTTAAAGAGAAAAAAGGCATGGAAAGTGGCAAAGAAGTTAAGAGTTTAGAAATTGATTGAAAAGTATTAAAAGTGTTGATTGTCTGTGATATTATTTAGATGCAAATAAGTTTTTGGATTTAATAAATTTCTAAATTTTGTTTATTTTTTTTTTTATTTATTTTTCAAGTTTTTATATTAAATAAGCTGGATTGGAGGTTGATTTGACGGTTTTATATTTCCATTCTTCCTCCAGCGAGGTTAGAGTTTAGTGACTGCAATTTACAAAGTCACTAGTTTTAAAAATTCAATTTTTTATCACAAATTATTGAAAAATTAATTGATTCTATTCTAATTAGACTTTCTGAGTCTTTCTTTGCGTTTTTCTTCCAAAAAACAAGCCCTTTTCCAACACTCTTCATCTAATGTGGTTTTTCCCTGGGAAATACACACCAGTCTTGCCAACACTAAAAGATGATGCAAATCATCGCCTGAAACATTAGCTTCTTGTCGCATCCTAACAAACTCGTTTTGTACCAACTATAACACACCAAATTCACTAAATTATCAAAAACTCTTAATAAATTACTTCTTGCACGCCATCTGTCAACCCATACTCAACTAATCTCGCTTCTGTTAAATAAACTCGAATATCATTCAGCAATTCTGGTTTTAAAAAATGGTTTGCAGCTTGGATTATTTCATTAAAAGTATCCAAATGCATTTGTTCCAAATCAAGTTTCACATGAATGTCACTCTAAAAATTAGAAAGATAAAAATCCCTAAAAACTCTGTTAATCCTCTACCGGAAGCATTGATTTTCCTTCAGAAAAAATCAAAAATGGAATATCACAATCAAACTCAATTTGATAATATGTGAAATCGTACGTTGCTTTTTGGTTTTTTATCGCATTGGCTAAAGCTTTGACGCTTGTAACGCCCCCTTCATTCAATTTGCCAGTTTTTAGTTTAGTTTCATCAATTAGGAGATGTGTGTTGGCGCTTAATTGTAAAATACTACTTCTGAGTCGATTGGTTGTGTAATCCTTTTTAAAATTTAAATTTCGCGCGCTGGAGAAATAATCTGATTGGTTGATTTGACTTACTTGGGAATAAAAGTAAGCTCTTTCATATTTTCCAAAGTCATTGGTAAATAGTGACTTTTTGTTACTAATAATTCAATAAATTTGTATATTTCATAAACGTAATCGATATTCTCTTTCTTATTTTAGTCCTCTTTTCCCATTTTCATATTCCACCAATTTTTTCCTCTATTTCTCATTTGTTAATTTACGTCAACAAAAATTTTTGATTTAATTGGATTTTTTTCTGTTTTTTGTAGAGGAGATTAAGAAGTTGTCTGAGACGGAATTAAAAGGGATTTTTTTTCATCCCATGTAAATTTTCAAATAGATTCTATGAAATTAGTAATTATGTATGTTATGGCTCGAATCTATTTAATGCAAATGTGAAAATTGACATGTATAAAGAGTAGTGGAATTTTGACTGTAGTTCCCGAAAATTTGAAAGTCGCGGTTAAAATTCCAAATCTGATTGGCTAGGAAAATGTACGCAAAGTCACTAGTTTTTAGGTAGTTGAAACTCTACACCTCAATATTGCCAACAGTAAAAGACGATTTGTCTTTAATGTTAAAATTGGACAAGTTTTAAAAGTCAGGATAGGAGATTTTTTTTTTTATTTTGGTGGCAATGACGAGAAAAATACTAATTTTAACACCTTTTCAACGGTAAATCATATTGCTGCCCTTCTAATAGAGATAGAGTATTGAGCTTAGACTCATTTTGTAGATTTTTTAAAGCTCTATCTGCAAACCAAATATCATTAGTTTACCTTGAAAAATAAAAGTGTTATGAATTTTCAAATCCTGGTTGGCTAATTTTGAATTTTCGGATTTAGAGTTGGATCTGGCGATCAAACAGCTTTTTTAGGTCAAACTAAAAATACTCGAATAATAAAAGACGTTACGAAGTATAATTAAGTGCTAATTTCACCTCAATATTCCAGAAAGTAACAAAAAAAAAACACTAAAATTTTGTCAACAATTTTCAAAATTTTATTGTAGCCATCTATGTATATTTTTGAATCAATAATAAAAAAACTTCCCGCATTCTTGTTTTTTCAATCCTAATAGCCCATCCTTCCATCAAAAATCCACGCTCATTGCGTTCAAAACTCTTAAATGAATGAATGAAGGTGCAGCGCAGAATCGACTATGTGTATACCTCTACAATCTACAATTGTTTCGAGTTTCCTGCCAAACAGTTCATAAAACACACAAAAAGCTACACTTTTTACATTTCCATCCAAAACAATGTTTTCGACTTTAACCGACGAAGAAAAAACCGACTTTTTGACGCAATCGTACGACAGCTTCATTCCTGGGTAAGCAAAAAATTCAAATTTTTATTTGTTTATCAACAATGCTGTGTTTGTTATTAATCTAGTTTCCATAACAACAAATAAACAATCAATATAATATTAATTAAAAAGTGTCATCTTTTAATCCGATTCGGTTCATTTCTTCGACCGATCCATTTTCCAGCAATCAACACTCCTAAGGTATCTAGACCGAATCGATGGACAAAACTATCAACAATCAAACCGCGAAATCTCAATTCTTTAAAAAAAAATAATTAACTTCTGATAAACGCGTTTCTGAAATTTCAGTACCAGCAATTGCCTGGCACCGAAATCTGCTATTTCAGTCTTTGCTATCAGTTGGGGTTGAAATTTATTGGAGTTTCAGATATACAGGGCATTGTCCGACTTTGAAGTTTCATTACGGAAGACCTTATGGAGCTAACACAAAAGACATCCTGCGGGTAAGCCTTTCGTTGAATTTTTCAAAAAATTATTAAATTTTCCGTGCAGGAAATGCGTACAAAACGCATTTATCAAGGAGTCCAAAAGGATAAATATCGATCGCAGGATTATAAAACACCAATTTTGGATCCGATTGTTCGAAATAAAGGACAATTCAAGGATTATGCTTTGGATTTTAAGAATAAAGCGCCGAGGTTCATCACCGGATATACAGGTTCAAATTTTCCCCAACACCTTGTAGTTTTAATAGCAGTTATTATATACAGTGTGTTTCATTAATTATAGGCTTTATTCCGACGTTGAATTTCCGCTACGGTAAATCCTACTGCCGCGCTGCTGCCGACAGCACCCAAGAATACGAAACGAACAAACATCGCCGCATCCAAATAGCCGAAGACGAAATAAATCGAATATTTCGCGCGCAAAGCGCTCCTCGAATGACATCAATTCGTTCTAAAGATGAAGTTAAAAAAACTTTGGATGAATATATTGAAAATCGAAAGTATCAACCGCATCGAATATCCCCAGATTATCCACCAATTGCTGGCTACACTGGACATATTCCTCGAGTTAAAGGCAATGAAGAATCGTTGTCGCAACGTTATAATACAGTTGTTAAACGAGGTTTAACAATTTTACAAAAAGAGCGCGAAAAAACACAAAGTTTGAAAAAAGCGCAAAATCAAATTGGTGGAGTTTTACAAGATTTTGAAAATTTGCATAAAAGTATAGAACAAGCTTCGTAATATTGTTGATGCAATAATACTGAAGACGTGTAAATATTTTTTTAGGAATTAAATGAGTCAAGTAGGGAGTTTGTGTTTTTTGGCTGGTGTGAATTGTCAAAATTGACAAGTTCCAAGAGTGAGGTTAGAGTTTGGTGACTGCAATTTACAAAGTCACTAGTGTTAAAAATTCAATTTTTTATCACAAATTATTGAAAAATTAATTGATTCTATTCTAATTAGACTTTCTGAGTCTTTCTTTGCGTTTTTCTTCCAAAAAACAAGCCCTTTTCCAACACTCTTCATCTAATGTGGTTTTTCCCTGGGAAATACACACCAGTCTTGCCAACACTAAAAGATGATGCAAATCATCGCCTGAAACATTAGCTTCTTGTCGCATCCTAACAAACTCGTTTTGTACCAACTATAACACACCAAATTCACTAAATTATCAAAAATTCTTAATAAATTACTTCTTGCACGCCATCTGTCAACCCATACTCAACTAATCTCGCTTCTGTTAAATAAACTCGAATATCATTCAGCAATTCTGGTTTTAAAAAATGGTTTGCAGCTTGGATTATTTCATTAAAAGTATCCAAATGCATTTGTTCCAAATCAAGTTTCACATGAATGTCACTCTAAAAATTAGAAAGATAAAAATCCCTAAAATTTCTGTTCATCCTCTACCGGAAGCATTGATTTTCCTTCAGAAAAAATCAAAAATGGAATATCACAATCAAACTCAATTTGATAATATGTGAAATCGTACGTTATTTTTTGGTTTTTTATCGCATTGGCTAAAGCTTTGACGCTTGTAACGCCCCCTTCATTCAATTTGCCAGTTTTTAGTTTAGTTTCATCAATTAGGAGATGTGTGTTGGCGCTTAATTGTAAAATACTACTTCTGAGTCGATTGGTTGTGTAATCCTTTCTAAAATTTAAATTTCGCGCGCTGGAGGAATAATCTGATTGGTTGATTTGACTTACTTGGGAATAAAAGTAAGCTCGTTCATATTTTCCAAAGTCATTGGTAAATAGTGACTTTTTGTTACTAATAATTCAATAAATTTGTATATTTCATAAACGTAATCGATATTTTCGAATTTTGGAACGTTGGAAATGTTTAGAGAAAATTTACCTAAAGCCATAAAGTCCTTCCTCAAGTATCTAAAATTCGAAAAAATTAATTAAATTGCGCTGAATTCCATTTCTGAAATAATTACACTTGTGATATTGAATGATAAATTAAATACTCTGCAGCTATTTCGTCTCCACACAACAATTGGGTGAACAAAATCAACAATTCTTTTCTAATCAATTGGAATTTCTCTTTAGGGGTTGATTCTAATCCCACTAAAGGATTATCATGTTGTAAATGTTTGAAAAAAACGCAATGTAATTTTGGAATAACAGTTGGAGGCGGATTATGAGCTTCAAACTCAACATCTTCCATTTCTTCATTGGATAAAACAGAGTCTAGTGATAAAAATCCAATAAATTCACAAACCGAATTAAGTTTCAATGAATCACTATTTTGGTAAACTTTCAAATGACAAACTTTCGCATTATTGTCTGGAAGTGGAAAGTTTTGTGAAAATTCAACTGATTGTGGATTCCCAGATGTGCATAATTTTTTATTTGATGGTTTTGCCTCCAACTTATAGCGATTTTCTACAATCTGTAACAAACAATAAATTTTTATTTCAATAGTTGGTTTACTACTTTATAAGCCCAGGGATTCACAGCAGGGACTGTAATACCAACATAAGTATTTCGTTCGTTTCTAATAATAGACGGACCATCATCAATGATAGTTTCGTTAATCTAAAAATCAGAATTAGAATTTTACACACATTTATTGTAGTTTTACTTCAGTTATTATATCAACATATTTCCCAATTCGATTTGACACTTGTTTGGTGTCTTCATTCATAACTTCAAATTTTTCTAAATAAAATTCAGGACCATGCATATCTTGAATCATGGCGTTAAATCTTACAAGTTTTTGTTGTTGAAGACTATTCAAGTCGTTTACATTCAATAAAGGTATCTAAAAATGCAAAATTCCAAATGAAATGACAATTTAAAAAAAAAATCGACATAACCTCATTTTTTATTGTCTCGTTTTTTAGCAATTCCAAAAAGTGGGTTTCGTTTTCGTACCATTGGAGCGGTGTACAATTCAAAATATCCATTTTTAAACACAACTTTACAAAAATATCAAATGCCACAAAGTTGAGTTGGATGCACTTGGCGCCAATTTATAGCATAAGCCACTTGCCATAATCTGTCAAAACAAAACACATAATTATTTATAGAATAATAGAAAATACTGTTTTTTTTTATAAAATTACAAAGTACTAAAAATAAAAAAAATCAAATATTTGTCAATAATAAAAATTATACAAACAGTTATAACATTATGGATAATATCAGCTTTCATTGTCACTTTGACACTTGTCAAATCCACATAACCTCAACTACAGGTTTAAACATATTCCCTAAAAATGAGTGTAAAAACCAACGTTGAGTTAAAAAACTTCTTTATTTTCAACTCCTTGTATGGTCCTAAAGAAGGCGAGGTTTGTATCACTCCTCAAATTCACTTTTTCATAATTTATATTTTTCAAAGGAGTTGAAAAAAATCCTTTATTATTACCCCATAACCGATGTCGCTGATGTCCAAATAAAAAACGTGGGTCTTGTTGAAGGCATTATTCAATTCACAAGGTAATTCCTCTAACTTTTCACTGAAAATTTTCAATTTATTTCATTTCAGCACATTCAAACCCAAAAGTCCTGTCAACTCTTTACACAGCCAAAAACTTCGCCAATTATATTACCAACCGGAAAAAAACTTCTGGCTTGTGATGACTTTAAATCTGCCTACTGTAACGAAAAGTAAAGACAGCTCCAATCAAGTGGAATATTTAGAAGACGAGATTCAAGACGACGTCTATGAGGCAGTCCTCCAACAAAGCTACTTCACCTATCGGTTATTTTGCGCCACATTTGAACAAACAATAGAAAAACACGATATTGGGACGTTGAAAACAAAATTGGAAAATTTTTTCAAACCGTATATAACAACGTTAAATTTGCAGCATTCCGATATTCTAAGTATTTTTTGCGGCATTCAATATTTACCATTAGATAAATTAACATTTCTTAAAGTGCAATGTTTTTTGAATAGTTTAGAGTGCAATTATCCGTTGATTGAAAATATTGCGTTTTTATACAACGATCATTTGATATGGAGTGGCCTTGAACCTGAAGACATGAAAATTGTTTATCAGTATATTGTAAATACGCTTTTGCCGGCGACTATGGAAACTGAATTACAAGGAGGCTCAATGCCTCGGAATTCTTCACCATTTGCAGCATTACACCACGGACGATTTGTCACCAGTCCTGGGAATATAAAAACAGCGAAAAAACTGGAAAAAATGACAAAAGTGCATTTATATGCATCCGGAAAAGCTGTTACTTATTATCTTGTAGTTTATAGGGCTTTAAGCGCGTCTGTTTGCTTATTCATGAAAGGTTAGAAAAAAATGTTTCTTATACCTAGTATAAGTTTGTTCTAGATGATGAAGAGTTAAGCTTGCAAATGTTCAAAGAAATGGACGAATATTTAAGCCAAAAGCTAACGCCAATAGTTTCGGAAATTTCCGACTATTGTAGCAAACAAGTGATAACTCCGTCAAACGTGCCTGAAAATGTCCCTAGATTTATTTATTTCAACAAATTGAATTTAGCGTATAAAAGTACAGTGCATTTAGATAATAAGCAAAGTGGCAATATTGCTTGTACTAAAGAATCATTGAAGTTGATGGCTGACATGAAGAGTAAGAAAAAAATTTTGGGATTATCAAGTGAGATGATTGTTAAAACAATGAATGATTATTGGGTAGTGGCGAAAAATTCCAATTCGAGAGAGTTTTATGTAGCGTTGCAGCAGAAAAATGCCAGTCTTATTGATATAAGTGGTAAGAGAAAATTTTTGATTTAATTGGATTTTTTTCTGTTTTTTGTAGAGGAGATTAAGAAGTTGTCTGAGACGGAATTAAAAGGGATTTTTTTTCATCCCATGTAAATTTTCAAATAGATTCTATGAAATTAGTTATTATGTATGTTATTGCTCGAATCTATTTAATGCAAATGTGAAAATTGACATGTATAAAGAGTAGTGGAATTTTGACTGTAGTTCCCGAAAATTTGAAAGTCGCGGTTAAAATTCCAAATCTGATTGGCTAGGAAAATGTACGCAAAGTCACTAATTTTTAGTTAGTTGAAAAACTACACCTCAATATTGCCAACAGTAAAAGACGGTTTGTCTTTAATGTTAAAATTGGACAAGTTTTAAAAGTCAGGATAGGAGATTTTTTTTTATTTTGGTGGCAATGACGAGAAAAATACTAATTTTAACACCTTTTCAACGGTAAATCATATTGCTGCCGACCCAACAATAAGAAACCAACAAACATGAACGAAGACAAAATGAATCGAATTTTTTGCGCGTTTTGGATGAATATATTAAAAATCAAAAACACCAACCTCGTAAAATATCCCCAGATTATCCACCAATTGCTGGTTACACTGGACATATTTTTCGAATTGAAGACAACTAAGAATCGTTATAATACACTGGTTGAACGAGGTTTAACAATTTTACAAAAAGAGCGCGAAAAAACACAAAGTTTGAAAAAAGTACAAAAGCAAATTGGTGGAGTTTTGCAAGATTTTGAAGATTTCCATAAAAGTATAGAACAAGCTTCGTAATACTGTCGATGCATCAATACTGATGATGTGTGAATATTTTAATAGGGTTTGTGTTTTTTGTCTGGTGTGAATTGTCAAAATTGACATATTCCAAGAGTGAGGTTAGAGTTTGGTGACTTCAATTTACAAAATCACTAGTTTAAAAAATTCAATTTTTTATCACAAATTATTGAAAAATTAATTGATTCTATTCTAATTAGACTTTCTGAGTCTTTCTTTGCGTTTTTCTTCCAAAAAACAAGCCCTTTTCCAACACTCTTCATCTAATGTGGTTTTTCCCTGGGAAATACACACCAGTCTTGCCAACACTAAAAGATGATGCAAATCATCGCCTGAAACATTAGCTTCTTGTCGCATCCTAACAAACTCGTTTTGTACCAACTATAACACACCAAATTCACTAAATTATCAAAAATTCTTAATAAATTACTTCTTGCACGCCATCTGTCAACCCATACTCAACTAATCTCGCTTCTGTTAAATAAACTCGAATATCATTCAGCAATTGTGGTTTTAAAAAATGGTTTGCAGCTTGGATTATTTCATTAAAAGTATCCAAATGCATTTGTTCCAAATCAAGTTTCACATGAATGTCACTCTAAAAATTAGAAAGATAAAAATCCCTAAAAACTCTGTTCATCCTCTACCGGAAGCATTGATTTTCCTTCAGAAAAAATCAAAAATGGAATATCACAATCAAACTCAATTTGATAATATGTGAAATCGTACGTTGTTTTTTGGTTTATTATCGCATTGGCTAATGCTTTGACGCTTGTAACGCCCCCTTCATTCAATTTGCCAGTTTTTAGTTTAGTTTCATCAATTAGGAGATGTGTGTTGGCGCTTAATTGTAAAATACTACTTCTGAGTCGATTGGTTGTGTAATCCTTTCTAAAATTTAAATTTCGCGCGCTGGAGAAATAATCTGATTGGTTGATTTGACTTAACTTGGGAATAAAAGTAAGCTCGTTCATATTTTCCAAAGTCATTGGTAAATAGTGACTTTTTGTTACTAATAATTCAATAAATTTGTATATTTCATAAACGTAATCGATATTTTCGAATTTTGGAACGTTGGAAATGTTTAGAGAAAATTTACCTAAAGCCATAAAGTCCTTACTCAAGTATCTATAATTTGAAAAAATTATTTGAATTTCGCTGAATTTCATTCCTGAGTTAATTAAACTTCTGATATTAAATGATAAATCAAATATCTGATTTTAAGGATTCGATTGAAAACACTTACACATGTATTACCAACCTTCAAAAATAAAGTCCCAAATCTAATGCGCAACCTTGTTGTAGGATGAAATAACAAAATTGGGAGTACTAACATTTTATTTAGATATCATTGTTCACAGAACGATTTACACTATAAAATTATAGAATATACACTACGGAATAAACATAAAATTGATAAAAATTTTCCAATATAAAATTACGTTAAAAATTCCCTATGTATAAACTTTGTTCTTTCTAGCAACAGTCTTAACATCCTTAACCGTACTCGCAAATCTCAATGAATTAATACTTTCATTAAAACACTCTTCAAACGGTGCGATATTAACAAACATTAACGTCTTCGAATTACCTCCTAAACAATCCTGTAACAAAAAAGTTAACTTGGAATTTCTATACGGAATATGTTTATCATTATTATGCAACGCCATCATAACATTCCCTAATGTCGATAAACTCTTATTAATATTTTTTGTTTCATTTAAACGTTCAGCTGTTGACGTTTTAGCACTTTCCGATCCAGCTAAATCGACTAAATTAATCGATCCAGAATATTTCACTTTACTTCTTGTATTCACTCCTTCCAAATGAATTTTTGTTACAGAATGTGATCGAGAACTGTGCAAATTAAAATCAGTGGCTGCTGTAGCTCGATTTTTATTAGCTTCTTGCATAAGATTTTTCAAATTTTCAGCTGTTTTTATTGAGATTATTTGAAGATTTGTTACGGTGATTCCTCGACCTTCGTTGTAACGTAAAGTATAGTTGTGGGTACTATTTGGGACTAGTAAATCGCGGATGTTTTCGTTGTAAATTTCGAGAAAACTTGCCGATACGGTGTAATCCCAATCAGCTTTTGCTAATTTATTTATTTTGTTGAAAATTAAGTCGATTGTGCGCGGGATCATACCTGAAAACAGAAAAAAAAAACAAGATTATAAAAAGTCACAATCTCTTTTTTGAGTCTTAAATTAATGGAAACTAATACGCACTTTTGGCAATCCCCTATCAGTTGAATTTTCACAAAACTTTCCACTTCCAGACAATAGTGCGAAAATTCGTCATTTAAAAATTTACCGAAATAGTGGATCATTGAAACTTAATTCGGTTTGTGAATTTATTGGATTTTTATCACTAGACTCTGTTTTATCCAATGAAGAAATGGAAGATGTTGAGTTTGAAGCTCATAATCCGCCTCCGACTGTTATTCCAAAATTACATTGCGTTTTTTTCAAACAATTACAACATGATAATCCTTTAGTGGGATTAGAATCAACCCCTAAAGAGAAATTCCAATTGATTAGAAAAGAATTGTTGATTTTGTTCACCCAATTGTTGTGTGGAGACGAAATAGCTGCAGAGTATTTAATTTATCATTCAATATCACAAGTGTAATTAACTCAGAAATGGAATTCAGCGCAATTTAATTAATTTTTTCGAATTTTAGATACTTGAGGAAGGACTTTATGGCTTTAGGTAAATTTTCTCTAAACATTTCCAACGTTCCAAAATTCGAAAATATCGATTACGTTTATGAAATATACAAATTTATTGAATTATTAGTAACAAAAAGTCACTATTTACCAATGACTTTGGAAAATATGAACGAGCTTACTTTTATTCCCAAGTAAGTCAAATCAACCAATCAGATTCTTCCTCCAGCGCGCGAAATTTAAATTTTAGAAAGGATTACACAACCAATCGACTCAGAAGTAGTATTTTACAATTAAGCGCCAACACACATCTCCTAATTGATGAAACTAAACTAAAAACTGGCAAATTGAATGAAGGGGGCGTTACAAGCGTCAAAGCTTTAGCCAATGCGATAAAAAACCAAAAAACAACGTACGATTTCACATATTATCAAATTGAGTTTGATTGTGATATTCCATTTTTGATTTTTTCTGAAGGAAAATCAATGCTTCCGGTAGAGGATTAACAGAGTTTTTAGGGATTTTTATCTTTCTAATTTTTAGAGTGACATTCATGTGAAACTTGATTTGGAACAAATGCATTTGGATACTTTTAATGAAATAATCCAAGCTGCAAACTATTTTTTAAAACCAGAATTGCTGAATGATATTCGAGTTTATTTAACAGAAGCGAGATTAGTTGAGTATGGGTTGACAGATGGCGTGCAAGAAGTAATTTATTAAGAATTTTTGATAATTTAGTGAATTTGGTGTGTTATAGTTGGTACAAAACGAATTTGTTAGGATGCGACAAGAAGCTAATGTTTCAGGCGATGATTTGCATCATTTTTTAGTGTTGGCAAGACTGGTGTGTATTTCCCAGAGAAAAACCACATTAGATGAAGTGTTGGAAAAGGGCTTGTTTTTTGGAAGAAAAACGCAAAGAAAGACTCAGAAAGTCTAATTAGAATAGAATCAATTAATTTTTCAATAATTTGTGATAAAAAATTGAATTTTTAACACTAGTGACTTTGTAAATTGCAGTCACCAAACTCTAACCTCACTCTTGGAACTTGTCAATTTTGACAATTCACACCAGCCAAAAAACACAAACTCCCTACTTGACTCATTTAATTCCTTAAAAAAATATTTACACGTCTTCAGTATTATTGCATCAACAATATTACGAAGCTTGTTCTATACTTTTATGCAAATTTTCAAAAGCTTGTAAAACTCCACCAATTTGATTTTGCGCTTTTTTCAAACTTTCTGTTTTTTCTTGCGCTCTTTTTGTAAAATTGTTAAACCTCGTTTAACCACTGTATAACAACGTTGCGACAACAATTCTTCCTTGCTTTTAACTCGAGGAATATGTTCATTGTAACCAGCAATTGGTGGATAATCTGGGGATATTTTATGCGGTTGATATTTTGGGTGCTGACGGCGGTAGTAGGATTTACCGTAGAAAAGGCGTTTGCTAATTGAATATGGGTTAACACATGATAATTTATTGGGACTTTCGATAATTTAGTGAGTTGAGTTTTTTAGAATGTGACAAGAAGTTACTTTTTTTACTCTAGGTCTAATTAGTCCAGAATTAATTAATTTTCTAATGATTTATGATAAAAATATAATTTTGAAATTTCAATTCTAGTTAGCTTTGAAAGACACTCCACTAAAAACTAGTGACTGCGTAAAAAACAAATTATATTGGAGAATCAACTGAAACGAACTTCTAGCCAATTAGATTTATAGCTTCAACAACGGCTTTCAAATTTTGAAGAATTCAAGTACTAAAAATTTTTAAAAAGTAAAGGGCGTTAAGAGCGCTTACAATTAGTGTCTTTTGTCTTGTAATTGGTGCCAAATTAAAAAAAATTCAATCCCTAACCTGACTCTTGCAACTTGTCAATTTTGACATTTATTTCCTAAAGACTAACTTCTAGTCGAAAAACAGAAATAATAGTTTTTCCATTAGAAACAAGCTACGCAACAAGAAATTTAGCCAATCAGATTCATGATTTTAACCGCGTCTTTTGAACTTCACTAATTGAAACTGTTCTCTTAGTAACTGTCAATAATTTTTCATTATATTCATTCAAAACTGAATAAAATGTTCATAAATTAAAGACAATTTTATTCAATCGAAAAGATAAAATAAAATTGTATTTAATTTACTGGTGTGTAAATAATTATATTACCATCATCATTATCAGCCCCTTGCATGGTATAAGTCTTCCCAGATCCAGTCTGACCATAAGCAAACACACAAACATGGTATCCATCCAAAGCCGACTGTACTAAATGTGCCAGCTCTTCAAAAACTTCAACTTGTTGAACTTCCGGTGAGAAAACTTTATCAAAAATAAACTCCTGACGAACAGCTTCTGGTTTATTACGTTTTATTTCTAAAGTTGCTTCATTGGGACATACAATTTCGCATAAATGCCTTTCCTTTTCTTCAACAGTAACTGGTGGTCTAATTCTGCAGAAAACACGAATATTCCCTTTTAAATCCTGGACTGTATTGTGCAAAATTCGTCGTTGATCTTCGTGTTCTTCCAAACTTTCTTTCAAATTTTCAACTAATAATTGCAGCTCTTGATTTTTTTCTTCTAAATCTTTGATATACAATTTATGATCATTGCTTTCTTCTTGTAATCGACCAATTTGTTTCACATTCTCGCGATTTTCAGTTTGAAGACTATCAAATTGTGACTTTATCTCTTCATAAGCTTCTTCTTTTGCATTCAAGAGCTTAGTATTTTCTGAAAGCTCATTCAACAGTCGTTCTTTTTCACTAATCAAAAACTTTTCTTTCAGATTTAGACTCTCTAAAGTTTCTTTAAAATCTCTATTTTGAATTCGCAATTCTTCAACTTCTTCTTTCAATTTCGTCAGCTCTAACAGTTCACTTTTAAACCCCGAAATCTCCTCTCTCAAAACTGTATGTTTCTTTTGTAATTCTTGAAAACGAGATTTATAATCCCAATCAGGAATTTTTACTTTCGCTACTTTTGGTTTATTTTCATCAATTTTAGATAAAGCAGGACGTTTTTGACCTGATTTTAACGAACTTAATGGAGGCTTTTCCATAGGTTTTTTAGACACTTGGAGTGTTTGAGGTTTGACGACTGTCGCTAATTTCAAGTCAGTTAAAGATTTAGATCGTCTTCGAAGAACTCGTTTTTGAAAATTATGCTTTAAATCATCAGTTGTAGCTAACTTTTTGGTCGTTGTTGGGACGCGTGGAAGTTTGAATGATGGCTTTGGGATTTTTGTTGATTCCATTCTTAAAACTATACAAATTGATTAAACACATTAAAACTATGAAAAAATTAATGAAAATACTCACATAATCACTGGTTTTGCATTCAAAACTTTTAACTTTTTAGACGCGTTAACGCCGTTAGTATTGACAGTTTCGAATCAAAATCTGCAAGATGATTGGCTGCGTCGTTTGTCCAATCGCGCAAACGCGCCAAATCCAAAATTAACACTTTACTTTACTAACAGAAACTCATCTTGAATTCACAATCTAACAGCAATTGCTTTAAACTACTGTTTTCCCGATTATAAAATTAAAAATCAAAGTAAACACTAACGTCGCATTAGCTATGTCAATTGACATTTTGACCAATCACACAAACGCGCTAAATTCAAAATTAACAATTTTCTTTTTTATTATAAACAGAACAATAACATTAACACTGTATTAGCATTTAGTTATCTCAAGCTCATAATAAATTAAAACGACAATAATTGAATTTTTGAGTTTTTTGATGAATTTTTTTTTTGAGATGTTTCCAGTTTTTTTCAGCGTTTCCAAGACACAAAAATCCAATTAAAATCTATTTATGATAGCTCGTAATTTTAATTTTGGCGCATAAAGTGTGCCAAAATGAAATCGCGCAATCGCAATGGCGTTGGCGTAAAGATGGCGACTTTCGTTTAATGCTTTGGTGATTGTGATGAAAACAACAATTAAATGAGAATTCAAATAAAATATCAAACAACTTTATTTATTATAAGTTTTGATATAATGTGAGTTGGTATTATTGAATTTCTTAAAGTTGTGAATGTTTATTTTGTATAAATTTTTTTAGTGTTAATTTTTACATTTATTTTGAAAGAAATTATGATAAAGTGTTAAAAATTGAGTCAATTTGCTCCTTCTGGCTTTGTTTTTATAATTTTCTAACAAATTATTTGGTATTTTGTGTAAATGTCATATTTGTATAGCTTTAGGTTAACTTTATTATTGTATTCTATTTGATTGTTCAATAATGTGATTAAGAATGTACTAGTAGTGATAATAACTCATTTTTTTATAAGTTTTGTGTGTGGAAAAAGACAATTTTTTAAATTGATTGTATTCAATTGTGATGGAGGAACATAACCACAATTTTATGGTAAGTCTAAGTCATTTACAATTCACACCCAATTTTTTTCTATTAACTTCTTATCACTTATTATCAACTGATGATAAATCCACAAAATTCATAAAATTACAATTTTCAAATAAAAGTTTACATCTTTAAATTCGCTCGGTCGGCAAAGTAGAGATATTCATTTTTATCACCAACAGATGGCGCTAGTAAATCCGGTATATTGATTATACATAAATAAATTTTGGAACATGCGTAATTGCGTAAATTTTATTAAAAAATTTTTCTATTTATGTAAATTAATATTTTTAGAATTTTTCTATGTTTTTTTTCAATTAAATCATGTCACGTTTTTACAAGGTTGCGGTTTTTAAACATATGTATGTCATATAAAGTACACAGAAGCATTGTTGAGTTAATTAAAAACAGTGCAATTATTTATATAGATTGTCGATTAGCACAAAAACGTACTTATTTTGAATATAAATTAATTAAAAGAGGGCAAAGAAGGTAACTATGTTTATAACGAATTGTTAATCAAATTTTGTAATTGGAGTAGGCGTTGCTAGATGACCTTGATTAATTTATAATCAAATTGACGTAAGAAATAACAATTTTGCAAAATTTTATGTCTGGCGGAAAAGATTTTGGTTATTTTATGTAACTAGTCTGTTTCAATTACACCTTAATAAATTGATAAATTTCACTTTTATGGACTAGGCTGGTTTTGCATTTAATTATCCAAATTTTTTTAAATAAATTTCTTTGTTTTTTTTTTTCATTATTCTTATGAATGGATTATTGAAACATCGATTTGTGGTAAAATGGAGCTAAAAATAAGTAACAAAAGTGATGATAATAGAATGTTGTAATAATAAGCTTTTATGCATTGGAATGAAACTAAAACTATTGAAAAAAAAAAGGCTAATAGATATTGGAATTTTATTTAAAAATCAAACAGATGTATAAAATTATACATCCATGTGTATTATTAAATGTATAAAGTAATGAGGATTACACACCGCTATGAAGATGTTTAGAAATACATTTTTTCAACACAAAGAATTCTAGAAAAAATGGATAAATTTAGAAATCTATAAAAATAAGCATAACCATTACTTATTGTTTTTTCTGTCAATTTTTTTCAGAACACATCAGCTTTCTACGATGTACACTCTTATTTTCTCATTTTCTTGGTTAATTTTTATGATAAACGTAAAAATTCTCTTCAGAAAAAAAAAACAAAGATTCTAATAGAATCATAGCCAATTAGATTTTTCTTTTAATAAGGGATAATTTGTGTTTTATCTTGAAACGAAAGAGTGCTATGACTTTTCTATTGAAATATTTGGAATCTACGAAAAATTTTCTCTTGAATACATTCAGTCCCATTTCGATTCCATGTTTATTTTCAAAGCTATATGTTATTAAGGAAGGGGGAAGGAGAATATGGCCAATCAATAACTCAAAACCAATTTAAAAAAATAAATGTCATTTCAATAAGTAATTTAATGTAGAATTAAAATATCCAAAGATAAATTGAAAATTACTTTAAAGAAACAAAGTTGAATAGACTTCCGGTTAAACCGGAAGTAGAATAAATCTGAAAATATTTAAAAAATGTAGAGAATATGACTCAGATTAGCGTTCGTTTTCTCAAAATTCAACTTTTAAATTATCTTTCGTCCCGATATTTATGGGACACTCTATATAGTGAGTCAAAAATAAAATCATAAAAAACCACATGTTCTATTAATCAACAATAATAGTAGTAATTTAACAATAAAATTATATTCCGTTTAGTAATATCCTACATTACTCACGTTTTTTTTCCAGTGTTTATTCTAGCGTTGGCTTTGATAATTGTAAATCTACAGTGTATTCCTGAATAGGTGAAACAACGCTTTCAAAAGATGAAAATATTTCTGATTTGAATTGTCATTTTGTGGGGTTTAGCCAACTATAATTTTTAATTTAATTTATAATTTTTAAGTTTATTCCACCAATCAGGAAAATTTATTTTTAAATGTGAACAATCATAATTTTTAAATTCGGTTACTATGACTTAAATTTTTTTTCCATGTATTTTTGTCAAATCAAATAATTTCATTTTTTGACATAGAATATCGTAGTTGGCCAATACTTTTGAAATTTTGTATATGGGTCCAGATATTGATTCTAAACAACTTTTCTTAATAATGTTTTGTCATATCTACTAGAAAAAAGGAACTTTACAGAAAAATAGGTTTTCAAAGCATACTTGATTTTTCAAATCTTAAATTTATATGGCAAATTAGTTTTGAAAAAATGACAACTCAAATAATTTTTTTTTATCTTTTACAAGAGCCGTTTCACCTATCCTGGGACATACTATACAGGGTTCCCCATCGTATACGCATAGTGCATTTTTGGCTTTATGGTAGCATTTAGAAGAATGGAAATTTGCGTAAAGCATCTACTAAAGAAGTGCTACAAGAGTGTCATTTTGTTCAACCAGAAAATAGCAAAATTAAAAAAAAAATTCTAGTTCGAAATGATGCTTATGTATCAGCAATGGATGTTCTAGAAAAAAAATTAATCAAAATTCACAAATGCCGGCAAATTTATTTAATTTCAGAATTACTACGATTCTCTACTAGAAACAACTATTGTTTTTCAGTTTTTTTAATTAAGTTTTATCAATTAACAATAATGATCGTAATTTAACAATAATTTTGTGTTCCGTTGAATAATATCCTATATTACTCACGTCCTTTTTTTTTCAATATTTATTTCATCATTTGCTTTGATAATTATAAATCTATATTTCACATTTTCACTTGATTCCATCATCAATCCATCATCATTAATCTTCCACTTTTCATACTCCAACCCAAAAAAAAAAATCTGTTGTATTTGTTGACTTGATGAATTAATAACATCTCGTATTTCACATTCCCATTAAAAAAAATTTTGTCTAATTATAACTCTAATCAATATTGGTCTAAACAATCCATTTTGTTCGAATCTACCAAATAACCCTTTTTAGATA
Organism: Latheticus oryzae; assembly: GCA_030157265.1. Classification (NCBI taxonomy): domain Eukaryota; kingdom Metazoa; phylum Arthropoda; class Insecta; order Coleoptera; family Tenebrionidae; genus Latheticus; species Latheticus oryzae. The sequence continues at coordinate 27,140,675 of CM058048.1, read as the reverse complement.
TACCGCTTCCCAACCCTCAGTTAATGGAATGTTGTGTGAAAGTCCCTTCCGCATTGCGACCTATAAGTTCTCTTCAGTTTTCCCTCAGCTAATAGTAGTTTCATCGTAACTATAAAAAATTTAGAAAATTTTGTAACTTTTGAAAAAAAAATCCCTTTGCTACGCTCATTTTAAGTATAAAAAAGCTCTACTGTTTTACATCCTTTTAAAAAAGCGTCGAGCTATTGCTTTGGAGAAGAGACGTAATCTTCTACCTTATTTATTCCTTCTTTCACTCTCAGTTTGTATGTTTTAAGTGAAAAAAAAATGAAGGATTTTTTTTTACATTATTTAGACAACAAATCAATATTGAAATTGATCTAGAATGTTACTACAAGTTGTCAATTGTTATAAAGTTAGATTGTGCTATAGAGACTCCTCCTTTGGTAACTTTTCAATCTGATTCCAAATGAATACCTTTAAAGCTTTCAATATAGAAACAAACACCGCATAATACATTATATTCAAACAAAGTTGGCTTTATCAGTGCAATAGAATAGCACACAACGCCATATTCACTTCACACAAGGCTGATCACCTGTCCAAGCTGGGCATCCAAACGAGAGAAGTATTAATCGATTGTTCAAAATGCATTAAAACTACAACAAAAAAATCATATAAAAATAGATACACATTCATTAATTATTTTTAAGTAATTCTAGGAGAAAAGAGAGACAGAATGTGTTTCTGTTCACACCTTTTCAAAATCTTTTATAATAAGAGAAAGAGAGAGAGGAGATAAGTTTGGATCAATAAATAGTAAAAGCTTCTTAGATGAAATTAGAACTGAAATGTTTTAGTTCAACAAAGATGATTTCAGACTGTTAAGAGTCAAGGATATAATTAGAAGAAAATCAAATAAATGGTGTGGAACTATAGAGTAATGATTATTATTCACGTGCGTAATGGTATACATTACCATAATCCATTTGAAATAAAAAAAAATACAACAATATAAATTAAAACAATAGAATTATTTTTTAATATACTGAGTGTGCATGTTATCGATTTTCTGAAAATACAGGATGGCCCATAACGGTTGCTTCACTGGGCTTCAATGGAGATGATAAAAATACATAAAAATCTAAGTTTTTTTTTCGTTTGATAACAGAAGCTTTCGTTCAGTAAAAGCGTTACTAAGGAACGAAAAATAATTTAAGTTTTCTATAACAGCGTTCTCTGTTTCCTTGACAACATATTGTGTTCTTGTTGCCTTTTAAAGCCAGATCTTACGTGATTGGTCACTTTCAAATAATCTTATTTCCCAAACTCAAAGGAATTTTATGTTTAGAAGAGATAAACACCCTGTATACAGCGTGTGGAATTTGATAACAAAATTGTGTTTTTAGCTCATTATACACACTGTAACATAAGAGCTATTACTCACACTCTATTAATATTACTCGTGTTTTATGCGATAATAGCACTCATTTCATATTAGTGAATTAAAGGAATATTATTCACTCTAAAATGTTTTTATTTTGTTGAATAAATAAAGTGGACTAAATGCTATTTCTCATTATACTTAATGTGTATTATATTATTGTTACTTTTAACTTTGTCTTAAATATACAGGGTGTGGGAAATAGCAATAAAATTGAGTTTAGAGAGTATTATTAATAGACAAAAACATTTTAGTTATAAAAGAAGGAATATGATGTGAAAGCTTAGTGATTACTCACTGCATTTCCATGGGTAATACGCCTATTTTACTCACGTGACTATAAATATACCATTTCAAATTGATAATATTTAAAGTGAGAAATAATGATTAAAAAATTAAGCGTTACATTCATTACTCACATTATAGGTAAAAACATATATGACATCAATAATAGCCTATATTACTCATGTTTTGATAAATACATGTCTTTTTGAGATAATACCAAAAACAGGTATTACTAGTATTCATTTTACATTGGTAGATAATAGATTACATTATACAATTGTTGATAAATAAAGATATTCTTTGCAGAATTTTGCAGGACAAAAGTGTAGGAAACAATGACAAATTTCGATAGATAATAACATATATTACACAGTCTTTCATATTTTCTTGAAATAATTTTTTACTAATATCCTGTACATATCACAAATATATACTGGGTGTCAATAATAATTCCAAATTATCTGGCGAATATTCCCATCTATCTAACAACAAAATATGAATAATTATGAAACAACAACGTAATGACTAATTTTCTTCAAATGCTTGAGTAATAGCTCATATTATACACCCGCATATATAATTTTTGTACTGATTTGAACTTAATCATTATACTAATAAAAATAAAAATGAGTTTTTCTAAATAAATAAAATTTTGCTTTAATATACAGAGTGTTGAGATTACCATCACAAATTTGTTAGTAGTCATAATTCTTAAAAACAACTTTTTATTTTAGACACCTTATATATATTTTAACATTTTCAAAATTGAAAAATTATGTTTATACCATGACTAATAGTCATTACGTCATTTTTTTTTATTGAAAATACTGTGAGTAATGATCATTATGTTATAAATTCAATTATATATTCATGTTCCATAAAAGTGTCTTTATAGTGGTGTGTAATCACTATTACTCAATAGTTCTTTTTTTAAAGCTTTCTGGAATCGTAAAGAAATAGTTTTATCATTAAGAATATATTTATGATAGCTGTGCATAAAATTCATTACACTATACTTACGATTAAATCAATCTTCTCTTTATAATTCTAAACAAATCTAGTTTTATTTTCAATACTCGGTATATCTTTTTCGGCGCAACACACTGTAGAATTTTGCGGGACGAAAGTGTAAGAAATAATGACAAATTTCGATAAATAATCATTTATTTTACACACTCTTGTATATTTTCTTGCATGAATTTTTTAGTAACATCCTGTACATATAAAAAAAATACAGTTACAATTATCTGTCAAATAAACATTCTCATCTATGTAACAACAAAATATAAATAATCGTCAAACAACAACGTAAAAACTATAATTTTCTTCATACGCGTGAGTAATAGCTTGTATTATACACAATCTTTGTACAGATTTGAATTCAATATAATAAAAATAAAAAATGAGTAATATTTGTTATTATGTCGAAATATAAATTTGATTATTTTTATATATAAAGGTATGCAAAAAAATCAATTTTTGTTTTATTTGAGCCACTTTGTATAATCTAAACTTGCACCAATAGAACACTAAAATATTTCGAAATCAATTTTCATTACAAATTTTTCATGGAAAAATCTATTTAAATCGAATTGCACGTAATTTTGATTTTGAATATTTTATTGAAGACATTATTTAGTAAACACAATTTTTTAACATACTATGTGGAATGGCAACCATTACTCAAGATCATATTTTGGATAATAATAAATACGCAATGGGCGAGTATACTGTGTGGGATGACGATTATTTCTCATAATGATATTGAAAAAGGCAATTAACACTTTCGTGTTCAATGCACTATATTACACACGACTATACTGTGTGCAATGATTGTGGAAATGTTTGTTTGTTCGGTGATATTTCCCATATATTCCAACATACAGAGTGGAATGACGATTATTACTCATGACCGTATTGTGGGTAATAAGCAATTATCATTTTTAAGTAATCATAATATGTGTGCAATGCGTTATATTACACACGACTGTAGTGTGCGTTATAATTGCAAGATTATTTGTGTGTTTATTATTACCCAAAACATCTTTTTTCTAAGCGACTTGTTTTCATTTATTGTGTCAATGGTACAATTTAACACACTGTGTAATGGTGACCATTACTCATGACTATATTGTGAGTATTGAGCACTTTTAAGTAAAAATAATATGCGTATAATGCACTATATTATATACGACTATACTGTGTGTAATGATTGTGGGATTTTTTGTTTGTCCAGTTATATATACAATCTCTGTGAAATGACAAATATTACTCATAACTATATTGTGCGTAAGAAGCAATTATAACTTCTAAGTAAAATTAATATGAGCGTAATATATTACACACGACTATACTGTGCGTTATGATTGTGAGAATTTTTTTGTTTATTATCTACAACATCCTAGTAACACACAATTCTAACACACTTTGTGTAATGACGATTATTATTCCATGACTATATTGTGAGTAATGAGCAATTATCACTTTTAAGTGAATATACTATGAGCGTAATATATTGTCCACGACTATATTGTGCGTAATAATTGTGTTAATTTTTGTTTGTTCAATGATGTTCCTCTTTTTTTTTAAATACAGTGTAGAATAACGATTATTTCTCATGATCATATTGTGAGTAATAAATGATTATCATTTTTAAGTAAAAATAATATATGTATAAGTCACTATATTACTGACAACATTATAGTATGACATAATTCAACACTTTGTGTGGAATGACGACCATTACTCATGATCATTTTGTGAATAATTTGATAGTTTATGTCTAATCCACTGTATTACACACGACTATACCGTGTGTAATGAATATGGAAATTTTTGTTTGGTCAATAAAATACCCTTAAATTTTTTAATATACAATGTGGAATGACGATTATTAGTTATAATCATATTGTGAGTAATGGACGATTATCACTCAAGTAAAAATATTTGTATAATGCATTACATTACACACGACTCTACTGTGCGTTATGAATGTTGATGATTGAATTTATTGATTATAAGAATTTTTGTTTTTATTATTAATCACAACATCTAAGTAACATAGGTTTTTTTTTAACGACTCGTTTTTGTTTGCTGTGTCGATTACTGTCGATGGCACAATTTAACACACTGTGGAATAACGACCATTACTTATGATCGTATTGTGGATAATGTATTAATATGTGTGTAATGCACAGGATTATACACAATTATACTGTGTGTAATGCTAATCTTTGTTTGTTTAATCATATTCTATGCGGAATGACGACTATATTGTGAGTAATGAGCAATTCTCATTTTTAAATAAAAATAATGTTTATAATGCACTGTATTATACACGACTAAGCTGTGTGCAATGATTGTGGTAATTTTTGTTTGTCCAGTGATATTACCCATATATTCTGTGTGGAATGACGACTATTACTCATGACTATATTGTGAGTAATGAGCAATTATGACTTTTAAGTAAATATAATGTGTGTAATGTGTTATCCACGACTATACTGTGCGTAATAGTTGTGACAGGATTTTTATGTTTGACGATTGAACCTATATTTTTTTTATTAACTGTTCGTCGTTTTCTATTCATTATGAATGGCGACGCTCAGGTAAATCGTCCATAACGTTCGTTTAGGTGTACGTAACGTATATACATTGTGAAGCGGCGCGCGGTAGAGGCCCCCGGCGCAACACCAAGCCGAGCTGTTGCCAATATTGATCAAGAATCGCCGCCCGCCGTCGCAGGACCAGTCGCAGAAGCGCCTTCGCGTTGTCGTCGTCATATTATCCATCACTCGGTATATACAGTCATTTGGTGCGGCTTTTTTTCGATACAATTGAAAAAAAATCAACAACAAATCAAAAAAAAGAAAATATTATGTTAAAACAAGTGAAGTGTTTTGAATATTTTACATTGAAGTGATAACATGTATTCTTATCAAAATTTGATTGCATTGAGATTTTCTTATAACGAAGAATAATAAAACGTCTGATTGGAGAAGAATGGATGAATATTAGTGACGTTCGAAATTTGCGTTATAGCGCATTGATTGAAGGATTTAAAACGAATTTTTTACATATTTTTACGGTAAATAAACGAAATTTTATTTATTATTCTGTATATGATATTTCATGTTTTTGTTGCAATTATTATTAATTTATTAGCAATTAATTTTTTTATCTAGTATGGAACAAATCCTATTACTCACGTTTATATGTGAGTAATTGTCGTTACTGCACACTTTCTTTCCAATATCTACAATTTAAAAATATATACAAATCGAAAGAAAAAAATGTTTTTTTTTTGTACATCTTTATATATAAAAAAATAATCAAATTTATATTTCGATATAATAACAAATATTACTCATTTTTTATTTTTATTATATTGAATTCAAATCTGTACAAAGATTGTGTATAATGCAAGCTATTACTCACCGTATGAAAAAAATTATAGTTTTTACGTTTTTATTTGACAGATATACAGAGTATTGACAATAAAACTAGATTTGTTTAGAATTATATAGAGAAGATTGATTTAATCGTAAGTATAGTGTAATGAATTTTATGCACAGCTATCATAAATATATTCTTAATGATAAAACTATTTCTTGACGATTCCACAAAGCTTTAAAAAAAGAACTATTGAGTAATAATGATTACACACCACTATAAAGACACTTTTACGGAACACATAACAATAGAAATTCGAGTACATAATTAAATTTATAACATAATAATCATTACTCCCAGTATTTTCAATAAAAAAAAATGACATAATGACTATTAGTCATGGTATAAACATAATTTTTCAATTTTGGAAATGTTAAAATATATATAAGGTGTCTAAAATAAAAAGTTGTTTTTAAGAATTATGACTACTAACAAATTTGTGATGGTAATCTCAACACTCTGTATATTAAAGCAAAATTTTATTTATTTAGAAAAACTCATTTTTATTTTTATTAGTATAATGATTAAGTTCAAATCAGTACAAAAATTATATATGCGGATGTATAATATGAGCTATTACTCACGCATTTGAAGAAAATTAGTCATTACGTTGACTTTTCATAATTATTCATATTTTGTTGTTAGATAGATGGGAATATTTGCCAGATAATTTGGAATTATTATAGACATCCAGTATATATTTGTGATATGTACAGGACATTAGTAAAAAATTATTTCAAGAAAATATGAAAGAGTGTGTAATATATGTTATTATCTATCGAAATTTGTCATTGTTTCCTACACTTTTGTCCTGCAAAATTCTGCAAAGAATATCTTTATTTATCAACAATTGTATAATGTAATCTATTATCTACCAATGTAAAATGAATACTAGTAATACCTGTTTTTGGTATTATCTCAAAAAGACATGTATTTATCAAAACATGAGTTATATAGGCTATTATTGATGTCATATATGTTTTTACCTATAATGTGAGTAATGAATGTAACGCTTAATTTTTGATTCATTATTTCTCACTTTAAATATTATCAATTTGAAATGGTATATTAATAGTCACGTGAGTAAAATAGGTTTATTACCCATAGAAATGCAGTGAGTAATCACTAAGCTTTCACATCATATTCCTTCTTTTATAACTAAAACGTTTCTGTCTATTAATAATACTCTTTAAACTCAATTTTTGCTATTTTCCACACCCTGTATATTTTAGACAAAGTTAAAAGTAACAATAATATAATACACATTAAGTATAATGAGAAATAGCATTTAGTCCACTTTATTTATTCAACAAAATAAAAACATTTTAGAGTGAATAATATTCCTTTAATTCACTAATATGAAATGAGTGCTATTATCGCATAAAACACGAATAAGATTAATAGAGTGTGAGTAATAGCTCTTATGTTACAGTGTGTGTAATGAGCTAAAAACACAATTTTGTTATCAAATTCCACACGCTGTATACAGGGTGTTTATCTCTTCTAAACATAAAATTCCTTTAAGTTTGGGAAATAAGATTATTTGAAAGTGACCAATCACGTAAGATCTGGCTTTAAAAAGCAACAAGAACACAATATGTTGTCAAGGAAACAGAGAACGCTGTTATAGAAAACTTAAATTATTTTTCATTCCTTAGTAACGCTTTTACTGAGCGAAAGCTTCTGTTATGAAACGAAAAAAAAACTTAGATTTTTGTGTAATTTTATCATCCCCATTGAAGCCCAGTGAAGCAACCGTTATGGGCCATCCTGTATTTTCAGAAAATAGATAACATGCACACTCAGTATATTAAAAAATAATTCTACTGTTTTAATTAATATTGTTGCATTTTTTTTTGTTTCATTTCAAATGGATTAGGGTAATGTTTAAGTCGCTTTATTTAGTCAACCAAATAAAAATAGTTTAGAGTGAATAATATTCCTTTAATTCACTAATATGAAATGAGTGCTATTGTTGCATAAAACACGAGTAATATTAATAGAGTGTGAGTAATAGCTCTTAGATTATAGTGTGTATAATGGGCCATTTTATCTACATCAAAATATCATAAATAACAGTTAATACCGCTCTATTTCATTTCTAAAATTTATATATTTTTTTTCATTACATCACTCTTATTTAGAGTGTTATTAAAGTGTACATTGTCTCTTTTATCACTAAATAATTACACAAAAATATTTTTTTACTATAATTAATTCTCTCTTTTTTTTTTGTAAAATTTTATTATCCGTTCCTTCTTTTCATGAAAATATCTCATTAATGTTCGCTTTGTCTCACCGCACTTTCTTATCATCTTTTGTTTTAAGTGGAAAAGTTTCTGTTCTTTCCGTACGTGTCTAATATTTTCAGCACTGACTCCTAATTAAACTCAAATGAAAGAAGAATAAGAAAAATGTAGTATTTGTGGAAATAAATTCCATTTAGAAACTCAATGTCTTATGAATTGTTAAGACAATAGTTTGTAAAATTTTCCTTTACGATTTGTAACTTGTGTTAAACATTCTGTATATGCTATTAATCTAATTTTGCACATAAAGTTATCGAACGTTAAAAACATGATGGTACGTTAAACTCTGTTTATGTATTTTAAAACTTCTAAAATTAACTGAATTAAAACATCAAGTAGTTGAAAAATTTTATTTATATTTTACGGCGTTCATTTTTTTTATTGATTAAAATAAGACTACTTGAAGATTTTATTTTTTTTTTTTTTTTTTTAGGTGAAAGGCGGCTGCTCGAGGCAAAATGGGATGCTTCGGCAGCAAAGACAAACTGTCAAAAGAAGATATGGATTTTTTGAAATCTCATACTCGTTATGATGAAAGCACAATCAAAGAATGGTATAAAGGTTTTAAAGTAAGTAAATTATATTACTAATAAGTAATATAATAAGCATTACTTTACAACTGTTTTATTGAAAACATAATAATTGGAGGTATTAGGCACAAGGTGTAGGTAATGGATTTTTGTTTTTAAGTTGACCTAAAAGTGTGCAAAGTTCATTTGATTTTTATTCATCGTAAAAATGTAACAAAGCGTATTACTCATAAGAAGGGTAATAATCATTACTTTATAGTTTTTCTACGACTGTTTTTATTAAATGCTGTGATAGCAACTTCTTGGAAATTATCATTTTCCGACTTTATGTGTTCGTTAAATTAATGAACTGGGAGTGGATTGTGGAAAGATATTACTCACGAGACGTGATAAGTAATAGCCTAATTATACTATATTTTTATTTTATCCTTGATTTCTTCTAAAAAATATTTGACTTTAAGTAATAGCGGTTAAATCGTGAATAATGTATTCATTACATCTTAGAAACGCGTGAGTAATCTCAATTACACTACATTTCCTATAATTTTTTTTAAGTGGATAAAACTAACTATAGAAAATATTACAATACTGAGTCATATTGGCAAAAAAAATTGCAATTCAAAATTTTCTGTTCAATATAATGATGCTTTAAAGTTTTGTTTATACTTTCCAAGTTTCTAAACTTTATCTAAACAGAAATGTTTGGCACGCTTTTGTCAGCACCACAAATTTTGTTACAATATGTTCGATCATTACGTAATCGTTTTATGTTGCTTTTAGTTTTCTCATTATTTCATGATACGATCGTTTTTCGTTTTTTGTCACAAATGAGTAATTTTAATGTTAATTGCTTTCTATACATCTGCACTGTTTTTGAAATAATTCTACCTTTCTGAGACCAAAAAAAATCAATCGGAATCAAGTCTGGATTATGAGGAGGATGGCTGAACATTTCACTTCTTTTGCATTCTAAAAATGTCAACACAAACTTTTCCGTCGAAATATGCCTTGGTTTCGAACCAACAATGCAATTCTTGACAGAAAAGTGTCTCCTTCTGCGACAAAAAATTTTTCAAAAACGTTACAATTCTGGGTTTCAATTGCTTCTTTCCTCATACTTGAGGAATCGTAGTTCTTCCTTTTATTCCAAAATCGACTTCTGTTTTTATAGCCAAGCTGATGTTCCAGTCATAGGAGGTGTTTTTTTTTTGATTGGACTATGGGAAGTATCTAAAGAATCTAAGAATTACTTTTCTGGATACTCCCAATGTTCACCTAAAATAATTTCTGTATAATTCGTCTTTAGTAGTGATTCTCTCAGAAAAACATTCTCTGTTCTTCACAGACATCAATCGTTGCTTCAATTCTGGAAGGCGACTTCTTGATACTGAAAGACTCAATGTTCATTTTTTCCTACCAAAAGTCACTACATTCTCTAGCCTGATTTACATGATCTTTTTTTATTCTCATTTTTCAATATTTTTCCATCTTTTTATTCTTTAATTTTCGACTTTTTTTCTGTTTCTACTTCAATTTCTTTCGTTTTTTCTTCTATTTTTCCATTTCTTCCAAAATTGTTTTCGATTATTGTTCTTTCCAATTTTCTATTCATCATTTCTTTATTTTTCATTGTTCTAAGTATTCATCTTTCTTACTTTCTTTGTTTCATTTTCTTTTTATTTCTTCATTCATTCTACTATAATTCATTTCAACAATCCTTTTGCATTTTTTATTAATTTATTTTTTCTTCTTTCTTCAATTTATAATCGTCTATTTTTTATCTTTTTCTTATTTTCGTTTTTTTTTATCCATTCATCAATCAATAAAACAATTTTTCCTTTAATTTTTTTATTATGATTTTCTTCTAATTTTTTAATTGTTGTGTTCATTTCTTTCCTACTTTCTTTATTTCATTCTCTTATTATTCTTTCATTCGTCCTTTTATGATTTATTTCAGCAACCTTTTGCTTTTTTTTTCATTACTTTTTCTTATTCGTTTTATTTTCTCCTTCTTTCTTCCACTTTTTTTTAATTCATATTTCTCTATTTTTCATTTCCTTCTCCCGTTCGTTATTCAAAATAGCAAGACTGTTTTTCCATATTTTTATTCTTTTTTTTTTGTTTTTTATTCTTATTTCCACTATTGTCTTTTAATTTTTTTCGTATTCCTTCTATTCTCCCTTCCTTTTTACATTTTTCTACTCATCAGTTCTTTATTTTTTATTGTTCTAACTATTCATTTTTTTATATTTCCTTTTTTCTTTTATTCCTTCATTCAAACTTCTTTTATTTATTTCAACAACCCTTTCGCTTTTTTTATTATTCTTTCTTATTCCATTTTCTGTTTTATTTTTGTCGTCAACTCATTGTTATATTTGTTTATTTTCTCTTTCTTTTTTCCATTTTTCTTTAAATTTTTTTCTGCTTTCTTTTTCCAAATATTCTTTTTTATTTTCAATTTTGAATTTTTTCTTATTTTTTTATATCCTTTTATGTTTTAATTTTCAGTTTTTTGCTGTTTCTACGATCATTTCTTTTGTTTTTGCTTTTTTATTCTTCCATTTTCCACTATTCTGTTTGTTCATTTCTTTCAAATTCCTATTCCTTTTTTCTCCCTTTCTTTTTCATTTTTTTTTTTTCAATAATTAGTTTATTTTTTATTCTTCTAAGAGTTCATTTTTTCCTACTCTCTATTTATTCTTTCATTCGTCCTTTTATGATTTATTATTCATTTCATACTTGTTTAATTTCTTAGTCTTTCTTCCATTTTTCTTTGCTTTATATTTCTCTATTTTTTTTCTGTTTCCTTTTACATCGATTCGTCAAAATTCATTTGATTTTTTTCTATTTTATCGTCTTTTTATTCCTTTTTTGCTATTTCTATTTTCATTTCTTTCGCTTTTCTTTCTTTATATTCTTCCAATTTTTCTTTTATCAGTTTTTTATTCTTTATTGTTCTGAATGTTCATTTTTTTCCTAGTTTCTTTGTTTCATTTTTTTATTATCCTTTCATTCGTCTTTCTATGATTTATTTCAACAATTCTTTTATCTTTTTTTTGTTGTTTTTACTCCCTTTTTTCTTGTTTTTTATTCTCATTTCTCTTCTTTCATTTTTCACGATTCTCTGTTTGTTCATTTTTTGTTTTCGTATTCTTTCTATTCTCTTTTTCTGTTTCCATTTTTCTGCTCATCAGTTCTTTATTTTTTATTGTTTTAACTATTCGTTTTTTCCTATTTTCTTTGTTTCATTTTCTTTCTATTCCTTCAATCAAACTTCTTTCATTCATTTAAACAATCCATTCACTTTTTTTTATTATTCTTTCATCTCATTGTTATTTGTTATTTTCTCTTTCTTTTTTCCATTTTTTTTATTCATATTACTCTAATTTTTTCCTCTTTTTTTTTAATTTTTTCTTATTTTTTTTTATCCTTTTATATTTTAATTTTCAGTTTTTTGTTGTTTCTACATTCATTTCTTTTGTTGTTTCTTCTTTAGTCTTACATTTTTCACTATAATGTTCATTTATTTCAAATTCGTATTCCTCTATTCTCCCTTTCCCTTTCAATTCTTTTTTGCATCAATTTTTTATTTTTGATTGTTTTAAATGTCCATTTTTTTCCTAGTTTCTTTGTTTCATTTTCTTATTATCCTTTCATTCGTCTTTCCATGATTTATTTCAACAATTCTTTTATCTTTTTTTTTGCTGTTTTCACTTCCTTTTTTCTTGTTTTTTATTCTCATTTCTCTTCTTTTATTTTTCACGATTCTCTGTTTGTTCATTTTTTGTTTTCGTATTCCTTCTATTCTCTTTTTCTGTTTCCATTTTTCTGCTCATCAGTTCTTTATTTTTTATTGTTTTAACTATTCGTTTTTTCCTATTTTTTTTGTTTCATTTTCTTTCTATTCCTTCAATCAAACTTCTTTCATTCACTTAAACAATCCATTCACTTTTTTTTATTATTCTTTCATCTCATTGTTATTTGTTATTTTCTCTTTCTTTTTTCCATTTTTCTTTTATTCATATTACTCTAATTTTTTCCTCTTTCTTTTTATTTTTTTCTGTTTTCTTCTTCTCCAAAATTTATTTTAAAATTTCTCTTATTCTTCTTTTATTCTCATTTTTTAATTTTTTCTTATTTTTTTCATCTTTTTATATTTTAATTTTCAGTTTTTTGTTGTTTCTACATTCATTTCTTTTATTGTTTTTTCTTTAGTCTTACATTTTTCGCTATAATGTTCATTTATTTCAAATTCGTATTCCTCTATTTTCCCTTTCCCTTTCAATTCTTTCTTGCATCAATTTTTTATTTTTGATTGTTCTAAATGTCCATTTTTTTGCTAGTTTCTTTGTTTCATTTTCTTATTATCCTTTCATTCGTCCTTCTATGATTTATTTCAACAATTCGTTTATTTATTTTTTTTGTGCTGTTTTTACATCCTTTTTTCTTGTTTTTTATTCTTATTTCTATTCTTCCATTTTGCACGATTGTATTTTTTCAATTAGACCATGGTAGTATTTAGAAAATCTAAAAAATTGCTTTTCTAGATACTCCTTAAGTTCCACTTGAAATAGACCTTTTATACTTCTATCTCTGTCACATTTTATCGCACTTTTAAGGTTTCCATTCGAGTTCTTTTCGTATTTTAATAAAAATTCCAAATTTAGGAATTTACAAAATTATTTCGTGCATGAACAATGATGATTTAATTATATCTGTAATAACTCTACAATTATCGACAAAAAAAAAACATTTTACGACCTTAAGTGTTTTAGCCTCAACTATGGTCATTCCTGCAAAATAAACACAAAATAGAGCTTGTCCGCTTTACTAAATAGCTAAAAAATATTTCAGCAAGATTGTCCAAATGGTCGTTTGACTCCAGCAAAATTCGTAGACATGTACAAGATGTTCTTCCCATCTGGAAACGCAGAAGAATTTTGTGATCATGTTTTCCGTACTTTTGATATGGATAAAAATGGTTATATCGATTTTAAAGTAAATAATTTAAATGTTGATTTAAGTTCGAATAAATAACGATCGACAATTTTCAGGAATTTTTATTAGCAATCGATGTAACATCAAGTGGTACTCCTGAAGAAAAATTAAAATGGGCATTTCGTATGTATGATGTTGATGGTAATGGTGTTATAGATATACAAGAAATGACAAAAATTGTTCAGGTTAGTTAGTTGTTACAATAAAAAAAAAAAAGTCAAGTGTGCTTGACAACTCTTGTACTTGTTTTTTCTTTTGTTTTTTCCAGGCTATCTACGATATGTTAGGAGCATGTTCATCAAATCGACCAGCCGATTCAGCTGAAGAACGCGCTAAAAATATTTTCGCTAAAATGGATGAAAACAACGATGGACAATTGACACAAGATGAATTTTTAAAAGGATGTTTACAAGATGAAGAATTATCGAAAATGTTAGCTCCTTAATGTAACTAACTAAACAAAAAAAAAAAAAAAGAATTGAATAGTTATACACGGGTACATTATTTCATATTTCAAATAAACCGAAACCATCCAGATTAGACATGCATGATTTAACATCGATCACTGTGTATATGATGGCATTTCATTATTACGGATTATTAAATAAATAAAAATAAAAAATGAACGATACAGGGTGAACGATGGACGTAACTAATAGTGATTTAGCACCCTTATATAAAAGACCAAAATTAAACAAAAAGTCAATTGATATTAAATTAGATATATAAAAAAGTTATTGATTTATTTGAAACTGCCATTTATAAAATTATTTTCGTACATTGCGTGCTCTTAATCCGTAATAAAAAAATTCCAATATCAAAACTGATACACTCCAAATAATAGGCACATTTTTTTTTATAAACGCTCTGTAGATTTATTCTAGTATTAATCGCAAGCACAATCCGCACAATACTATAAAAGTGCGTTAATTATTAATACTCGTTTTTCAATGTTTACTATATAAATGTATTTAACATTTTAAGCATATCATAAATGTCATTGTATTTAGATCTTTGGAAATTTTTTTGTTAAAAAAACGGCGATAAAAATCGTGTTTTCATTCCTTTAAAATCATAATATTGTAGTAATCAAGCACAATTATTTTAGATTTAGGGTTTTTTTTTTTAATTAATTTTTTGCTTTGTGATACAGAGTGAAGCATTGATAAACAATCGCTCAAAAATTTAGCTATGTATAGTCGGACTAAACATAATCACAAATTATCTATAGTCGGACTATAGTATTATTAATGCTTCATTATAGTGGTGTTTGTTCATTAATATTTTTATACTTGCACATACTGTAACATAAATATATCTAGATGTTAATTAAAATTTGTAACGTTTACAAGATTAATTTCTTGTATTCGATTGGAAATTAATTAATTATATTATAATATTGTCGTGGTTAATGATAACGAAGCCAGGAGCAGCTCTTTTCTAAATCCATTAAACACTCAATCAATCAATACCAAATATTCTTTGAATTTTTATCACAATTATGATAATTAAATAATATACAAAAAAAAATGATTCAATTGTTTTTGGTGTGTTTGAATGAATGAATGATTTTTAATAATTTTTAAATAAAATTTCAAATACAGGGAGCGGAAGTAAAATATTTGAGATTTGATCATGGGGAAACAGAACAGTAAACTTAAACCGGAAGTTTTGGAAGATTTGAAACAAAATACTGAATTTTCAGGTAATTTGATTTATTGTCAAATTTCGTTTATAACTTTTTTTTTTCAGATGCTGAAATCCAGGAATGGTATAAAGGCTTTTTAAAAGATTGTCCAAGTGGACATTTATCAGTAGACGAATTTAAAAAAATTTATGGTAATTTTTTTCCATATGGTGATGCAAGTAAATTTGCTGAACATGTTTTTCGTACATTTGATGCAAATGGTGATGGTACAATTGATTTTCGGGAGTTTTTATGTGCATTATCTGTTACATCAAGAGGCAAATTAGAACAAAAATTGAAATGGGCATTTTCGATGTACGATTTAGATGGAAATGGTTACATATCACGACAAGAAATGCTCGAAATAGTCACGGTAAGAACCATTTTTGGAAAATTGTATAAAAAAGCAAAAAGCGACATCTGTTAGGTTTTATTTCTTTCAAACAACGCCAGCTTTGATTTTATTGGCACATTAATTAGAAAAAATCGTAGTTGGCAAAGATTAAATTTTCGTCGGCTTTGTTAAATCAAGTCACCTTGTGAAAATTTGAATTGCTTTAAATTCTAGTGTAAAATTTGAATTTTGAAATTTTGAAAATGAAATATTGCCAACTTAGTTTTAAAAAAATCTCACGCCTAGTGGTTAGAATTAATGGAATTATTTAAACATTTATCTCACATCCCTGATGTTTTATATCTCAAAGCAAGGCAACTAGATCAAAATAAAATTCCACTAGATTAACATTGCTACCAACATTAAACACAAAAACTAAACAATAGAATTAAAACATTGAAAGAAACACTTGTTTTTCGATTTAATTATTAGTTTTCATTTATTTATCAGTTTTTTGAAAATTAAGTTGGCATCAATGTCATTTTGAAAAAACCAGTAATTATTTTGAATTTATTGCAAACATTGAAGCAAAATATTCTCAATTGATACAATTGCCAAATTAAAAGTTGAAACTTTATACAGCGCCATCTATTCTTGGATTTTGTAACTATTAAGTGTAAGTGGCTCTTTTAGGTTAGAATTGATAATAATAATAATAATAATAATTGATGATTTATTTTATTTAAAAATCGTTAGTAGACAATAAATGTCACATTTTGAGGTTAAATTTGATGAATTTATTAACAAAAAAAAAAACATCCTTTTTATGGTTCTTCCAAAAGTGATTATTATTATGTAAATATGGTTTCTACAAGCTCTCTTTTAGTGTAAATCAGGCTTTATTGGACTGAATCTAACATCTATTTAATCATTGAATTAAATTGGGGTAGTGTAAGTCGTGCTTTGGAAGTGTTGCCAACTTAGTCGAAAAATAACTCACGTTTTGAGGTGTAGAATTGATGAAATGATTCAGAAAAGTAGTTTTTATGTAAAGTAAGGCAATTAGGCTAGAATAAAATTTCACTACATTGATTAACACCGCTACCAACATTAAACAAAAAAAAACTGATTAGTAGAATTAGCAACTGATCAATTCAAATAATTATTTCAAGAGTCAATCTTTTATTAGCGCCATTTTCTATTCTAGTTATCATTTGAATTTTTAGGGAAATGACATTTCTCCCAAAGAAAACGTGTTATTAAATTGCAAATATTAAAACAAAAAATTAATCAATTGATATAATTGTCAATCTAAAATTTGTAACTTTGAACAGTGCCATCTATTCTTTGATTTTGTAACTATTGTTAGGTGTAAGTAGCTCTTCAAAGTTTGGATTGTAGCAATTTCTCTAGTGTAAATTAGTTTCTATGCCAATGGAAAATTAATTTAGGCTAGTGTAAGTCGTTCTTTTGAAATCTTGCCAACTTTGTGGTGATGAAATTATTCAAAAATTCAAATAGTTCAACATTGCTACCAACGTTGAAATTAAAACTGAACAGTAGAATTACCAAATATTTTGTTAAAATAAGCGCCATCTATTTTTCGATTTAGTTATCATTTTCTATAAAATTAGGTAAGCATTTGAATTTAAATTATATTAAATTTATTGCCAACATTGAAACAAAAAATTATTAATTTATACAGTTACCTTTCTAAAAATGAAAACACGCCATCTATTGGCTCTTTGATGAAATTAATTTTATTTAATTTAATAAATTTTGTGACATTTCCAATATTATTACTACTTAAATCACTAAATTTGTTTTTGTTTTTTTTTTTGTTTTTTTTTTCAGGCCATTTACAAGATGGTGGGTTCAGTAATGAAAATGCCCGAAGATGAAAGCACTCCCGAAAAACGTACCGATAAAATCTTCCGTCAAATGGATCGAAATAAAGACGGTAAATTAAGTTTGGAAGAATTTATTGAAGGTGCTAAAAGCGATCCTTCCATTGTGAGACTTCTGCAATGCGATCCTCAAGCACAGTAGCCTTGGTCGATTCTTCTTAGAGACATTTTTTCTTATTTTATTATATGTTAACCATCTTGTGTGTGATCGCGTGGTTGACATCCCGGTTATATATATATATATATATATATATATATATATATATAAAAAAGGAATAACTAAACATAATCAGTTCTACGTAGACAATTTTTTTTTTTTTAATATACATCACTTTTTTGACTGATTGATAATTGACCACCGCGGATTGTTATGCTCATCCTCGCATAGATTTTAGATTTTTTTTTTATAATAGAAAATTATTTAATTTAGTGAATAATGTAACAATTTAAGAAGGAAAGATACTGAGCAGAAGCGATTTTAAGTACCATTCTCTCTAATAAATAAAAATATCAATTCAATGTTACTGTTTTAAAAATTTTTATGTATTATGACAAAAGAAAAAACGTTGAATGTAGACGATATATTTTATTGTAGATATTGTTCCAAATGTTTTCTCGATGGTAATTGGTGCTTAATCTCCGAGCGCTACCATAAAAATATTATGACCTAATATAATATAAAAAAAAAAAAAATGGTACGCTCGATTTCACCTGCCGCGTTATACTACTATTATACAAATCTCAAATATATAGAGTGAACCAATAATGCATTCTATTACTCACTTTGTATATTTTATTTATAGTTTTTGAAATTTTCAAAAACGCTACAATTAAGAGTAATATCAATATTTCTATGCATTAATGTATCACCCTATATAATTCGTTCTCTGCACTTTACTCTGACGTGAAAAAAAAAAATTGGATGTGTTCGAAAGTAATAATTATTTACCATAGATTCTACTCAATCTAGAAAATAAAAAGTCTTGCGTCAAATTGAGGCCTAAAAATAATAATAATAATCATTTTATTGCAATAGTTCTAGTCTCGTCTCGGTTATTATAATAATAATGACAGTTTTTTGTACTACGGTCCGTCCATGGGCCGTCGCACAAATCAAGTGCAAGCACACCAAAATAACAAAAATTACATTAATTAGAAAAAAAAAAATTTCTTGATCTTCCCATGTCTTGCGCGAATTGTGGTTTTATTATCAATAATACCTACTTGTCTAATGTATGTAATATCAAAATAAATTTGATGATGCATTAATCAAATTGGCGTTTCATTTATAAATATTATACATCAAGTTGCATAGCTTAATAACCGTTAGGAATATAAAGTAAAATTCTAAATGATTTTCCTAAATAAATGAGGTTTAGGTATACTAAAAAGTCTTCCTTTCTGAAGCTAAACCCGAATATGGAAAAATAGAGGTTTCTATTTGAAAATTTTGATGTCAGTTTTCAAAAATATTTTTTGAACACCCTGTATAAAATCGGATTAATTTTTTTAGTAGAATTATTTAACTTAGGTTATGAAATGCCAAAATTTCAGATATCTTTAGAATAATTTTTGTAGAAATCAAAAATGTAGGAAAATATAGGATGTTCAATTTAAATTAAGAAAGTTGATGTCTACTTACGGTTAACCGGAAGTGTTACATTTTTGAAAATATTTTATAAAGATGGAGTCCATTGACGAAACTATGTTGACATATTTTCACTAATATTAGTACTTTTCAAGTTAGGGTTAAGTTAGGGTAGACGCCCTATATACCGAGAGGATTTATCTTTAATAATTAAACAAAAGAGCAGGAATAGTAGAAGACAAATAATTAATAAATGTAGAATGTTCCATTCAAAAAAATATAATTGTAGGTGCTTAAATATTGAAAACTTTAATAATTTATAACAAACACTCTGTGTAGTTGAATCATGTACCAACAATATTAAACGATAGAGCTAAGTCCATCTTACCCAATTAGAAAATTTTACTGTTATGCTGTTGGTACTAATGATTTTGATACAAATTAAATTGATCCAAACATTTTTCGAAAAAAATGAAATAACTTGGCAACATCGCAACCAAATTTCGAAATGTAAATGTTACGATATAAAATTTGACATGACAAATTTGTAAATAAAAAAATATTCAGATTGCTATTCAAAATAGAAAGTTGATGACAGACCTGGACTAATAGAACACCCGGTATAGTAGAAATTATTTTGAAAAAATGCAATTTCTACAATTATACAAATATATAAAAATATTTTTAAAAATTTGGTTATAAAGATAATTTCCTTCAAGTAGTGGGTAATAGACCTCATTATAAATTGCTGAAATTTTGAATTTTCAAACAGTTATAACTTTTATTTTTCGAATGGAACATTCTATATTTTTTCCTTATCTGTATAATTAGATAATAGAGGATAAATAATAGAACACAAATAATTAAAAAATATACAATGTTGCATTCAAAAAAATATAATTATAGGTGCTTAAATATTGAAAACTTTAATAATTTATAGCAAACACTCTGTGTAGTTGAATCATGTACCAACAATATTAAACGATAGAGCTAAGTCCATCTTACCCAATTAGAAAATTTTACTGTTATGCTGTTGGTACTAATGATTTTGATACAAATTAAATTGATCCAAACATTTTTCGAAAAAAATGAAATAACTTGGCAACATCGCAACCAAATTTCGAAATGTAAATGTTACGATATAAAATTTGACATGACAAATTTGTAAATAAAAAAATATTCAGATTGCTATTCAAAATAGAAAGTTGATGACAGACCTGGACTAATAGAACACCCGGTATAGTAGAAATTATTTTGAAAAAATGCAATTTCAACAATTATACAAATATATAAAAATATTTTTAAAAATTCGATTATAAAGATAGTTTCTTCCAAGTAGTGGGTAATAGACCTCATTATAAATTGCTGAAATTTTGAATTTTCAAACAGTTATAACTTTTATTTTTTGAATGGAACATTCTATATTTTTTGCTTGTCTGTATAATTAGATAATAGAGGATAAATAATAGAACACAAATAATTAAAAAATATACAATGTTGCATTCAAAAAAATATAATTATAGGTGCTTAAATATTGAAAACTTTAATAATTTATAGCAAACACTCTGTGTAGTTGAATCATGTACCAACAATATTAAACGATAGAGCTAAGTCCATCTTACCCAATTAGAAAATTTTACTGTTATGCTGTTGGTACTAATGATTTTGATACAAATTAAATTGATCCAAACATTTTTCGAAAAAAATGAAATAACTTGGCAACATCGCAACCAAATTTCGAAATGTAAATGTTACGATATAAAATTTGACATGACAAATTTGTAAATAAAAAAATATTCAGGTTGCTATTCAAAATAGAAAGTTGATGACAGACCTGGACTAATAGAACACCCGGTATAGTAGAAATTATTTTGAAAAAATGCAATTTCAACAATTATACAAATATATAAAAATATTTTTAAAAATTCGATTATAAAGATAATTTCCTTCAAGTAGTGGGTAATAGACCTCATTATAAATTGCTGAAATTTTGAATTTTCAAACAGTTATAACTTTTATTTTTCGAATGGAACATTCTATATTTTTTCCTTATCTGTATAATTAGATAATAGAGGATAAATAATAGAACACAAATAATTAAAAAATATACAATGTTCCATTCAAGAAAATGTAATTATAGGTGCCTAAATATTGAAAAAACACCCTGTATAGTTGAATCATGTGGCAATAATATCAATATACAAAGACAGAATAATTGAATGTAACTATTTATGATAAAGTGTTGTTCTTCATTGAAACTGAGTGAATTAAACGCTTTGATTTCACTTGACTGCTTATGAAGGTCTTTATGCAGTTGATGTCATAAAAATTGAATAAAAAAAAAAGACTGCACGCGACTCGAACAATTAAAAATGTAACACAAGTCCACGTGGACTTGAAACAAATTGTATTAGGCAATAAATAAAACTTGTACATTGAGTTTAAGTAATTGGAATCTACCCAAATTTATAAAATAAACGATCGTGATGTTGCAAATTGGATTATAATAACTGACAAATAATTAGAAGAGATTTAATTTAACTTGAAATAAATTAAATTTATGAAAAAATTCAAGTACATATCCAAACGCACGCAAAACTGTTACGTCTGTACTAGACAATTGACGCACTAAGATAATATAATTTAGAGAAGTTTATTTTTGTGACAAAGCTAATAATAATATTAATTTCCAATTTCGTGAAAATTAAACATTTTTTAAGCTTAGAAAATAAAAAAAATTCATAGTGGTTTACAAATTTGCCAAAAAAAAAAACGTGTAACATGCCACGCCTATTTGATGTTTGCAAATACAGTCGGCGTAGTATTTTTATTAATTATTTTAGAACGCTCGTATAAATTTGAAGATTAATGAAAGTAGGCTATGCTTATTTTTCTGTTTGATTTTTTTTTTTATTAATTTTTAGAAAAAAAAATGAACAAATAAAATAAATTATTATTGCGACATCTACAAAGTATAAAAAGTGCTGCTCATGGATAATGTTTTTTTGACAAACAAAGATTATATTAAGAAATATTCTTAATAGCGAGAAAATGACATTTAAAACTCAAAAAATAACTCTGAGCTCATTAGAAAAATTTTCACATTTATAAACTTATTTGCATTAATTTTTATGGATCAATTTGTATAAATTAGAAAAATTAAAGATTAATCAAAGGAGGCTGAAAAGGTTTGTGCTAATTTCTATGTTCAAATTTTTTACTTACTATAACTCTGCTTCTGACTACTAGGTGGCGCTGATGTTAATGCTGTTTCTTTTATTCATTTTAAACAATAGTTATAGTCAAACATTTCTAAAATGTTTCAATAAAAGACAAATATTAATTTTGTGTAAACTCAAATTTACATAATTAACAACAAAGTTTGTTTGAAATGTTTTGGCTATTAATTACTACTATTAATACAGTCGGCGTAGTATTTTTATTATTTTAGAACGCACAGTATAAATTTGAAGTTTAATGATGACAGTAAGCTGTGCTTATATTCCTGTTTGATTTTTTTTTTCAATTAACTTTAAGAAAAAAAAAACAGCCCACCTAAAAATAGGACAAATGTTTGCTAAGTTGGTGCTCCTTTTGAATCATAAATATTTACGTCAATTCAAAATTGAGGTTAAGTTGATAACCTAAATAGAAGGCAGCTGTCAAAAATTTTAGGCTAGTTTAAAAATTTTGCCAACTTATATAACTGAACAAATTCATTTTTTTTAACTTTAAAACGAATTTTTTTTTTTTAATATTCCATACTTATTTTGGAAAACGTCCATAATCAGCTACTCACTAGTAGATGGCACTACTTAACAGAACATAATTTGACTTTGAATTGATTATTACAACGTTATTATTATTATTATCTTACTAATAGAAGCAATAAGTTAGAAATAAAATATGACCTTTAAGACTTTATTTTGTCAAAAAAAAAGTCTCGACCTGACTCAACTTTATTTAGTTTAAATTTAGTCCAAATTAATTGAATTTTGTAAAATTAATCAAAATCACTTATTTGTAATTCTGCTATTGACTACTAGGTGGTTGCTGTTATTCAAATCGAACTCTAGATATAGTCAAATTTTGCTAAAAAATTCAACAAAACGCAAACAAACGGACATTAATATTAGACAAACTCAACTCTAAAATAATTAACAATGAAGTTTTCTCTTAACTGACGATATAAATCTGCACTGACGTCAAGAAAGCGCTGCTATCAAATATTTTTAATTACTAAAATAATATTTTAAACAGTAAGATACAGAGTGATTCACAAAGATTAATGATTCTGACCTCGTACAAACAAAAGTATTAAAAAAAATGAGAAAAATTGCAGGTTTCTATAAAATTAATTATTATAGCGACGAAGTATAAAAAGTGCTGCTCATGGATAACATTTTTTTGACAAACAAAGATTACATTAAGAAATAGTCAAAAGAGAGAATATGACATTTTGGACTCAAAAAAAATCTGAGCTTTCTAAAAAAATTTTCACATCTATCAACTTATTTTCATTAAATATTTTGGATCAGTTGGTATAAATTAGAAAAATTAAAAGCTAATTAAAGTAGGCTGAATGGCTCATTTTGTGCTAATTTCTATGTTTAAATTTTTTAGTTACTCACTAATAGATGACACTACTTAACATAAGTTGGTTTGACATAATTTTTTTGATTATAATCTGACTGTTAATTTAATTTGACTGACGTCCAAATGATTCAAACCCTTTGTATCTTTTGAAATTAATCAAAATTACGCATCTATAACTCTGCTTCTGACTACTAGTTGGCGCTGCTGTTAATGAAGTTTATTTTGTTCAATGAATATATTGTTAGAGTTTAAAATAACCTACTACGATTTTGATTAAAAGTCGATATAAATCATTAGTAACGTCAAGAAGGCGCTGTTATTGAATAGTTTTAATTACTAAAATAACATTCTAAACAGAATAGCATTTTCTTGAATTATTATCAAGAATCTTAGTATATTCTATTCATAGTCGCTATTCACTAGTAGATGGCGCCACTCATTACAACTCAATTAACATTTTATCAATTTTTAATAATAATCCGACTTTTAAAACACTGATTTTGAATACATTCTTTAATCTTAATCATAAATTTGGAAAATTCCTTGCACTACTCATTTGTCTGATGTAAAATTGACTTTGAATCTAACGTCGCTTCGATATAACATCAAGCGTCGTCTGGATTTAAAATGTTTACTTTCTAACTTCTAGTTTCATTTGAAAAAATTAATCTTTTTGTATATTTGTTTTATTTAAAAGTTGAAGCCACATTTGTTCAATTATTTTTGTAATTTTTTGGAAAAAAATTGCTTACCCAATCCAAATCTTCATTTCCAAATTTTTCAAGAAAATAACCAAACAGACACTCAAAAATCACTATACTGCTTTAAAAAATCGAACAATCAATGAATTCCATGTTTTTGTTGTTAAAATCACAAAATTTTATAAAAGTTTCAAAACTGAAGCGTCGTTTTTTGGAATTGACAAATGACATTTTGAAAACGCGCCGACTTGGATTGCTGAATTACTGTAGAATTATTATTTTTAATTAATTATTATCAAGTGATAATAACTGTAAATAAAAGTTTAATTGTTGATTAACTTCCACTTAGCAGCGTCAGCAAATTAATATTTGAATATTTTAATTTTTTTATGAAGTTGATTTGAACAAATAGAAATGTGTCATTTTACCAAAATCCCATTTCTTATAATTGATTACTTATTTTTTTTTTTAATTGAATGAAAAAAAACACTCTGTAGAATGACACGCTAAGTGTGTGGATTCCTTTGTATTGTTAACAACAGTAGAATTCCACTGTCCCAAAATATATCCTGCTAAACCAAAACCCTGTTAATTATTATTTCAGGAGAAAAAATTTCAGAGGTCAAGTATTGGGATTTGTCCAAATTGTCTAATGGGTTGAATAATTTTCAATAATTAGGTGAAAAATCATAAAAAAAAATTCAAAAATAAATTTAAAAATTTTCAGATTAATTAAAAAATTCTAAATTGCCACGTGAAGTAATTTGCTTTGTTTTCGAATGTCATTGAGCTCTATAATTGTGCACGAGACAAGTCTTAATGCCAATTGCCAAAATCACATTACCATGTCAATCCTGAAAATTAATTACACCAATGACATTAACAAGACAATTTGAATATTCGCGCCAACTCCCATAAATAGTAATTTCAATTAAAACAAACAATAAATTTGTTAAATCTAAAAGTACAATCATGAAAATGACTCAAAAATGTTATAAATTAAGCCCGAAAGCAGGGTCAGCAGGGTTAAGGTAGCTTCACATTAAATATAAATAAAATGTGTTGAATTTGATTGGCACAAACTGAAATGGCGGGGAGAATCCGCTCAGTTTAAAAGTGTTGACTCTCGTCTTAGCATTTATTTGTTCAGTGAAAATGGCAGATGATGAAGGTGATTGGTTTGCTGATGCTGGAGATGACGCTCCAGCTGCTACTGAAGAAGTAAAAGCTGACGCAGCTCCAGCTGCTGAAAGTGGGGAAAGTGCGCCGACGGAAGCTGCTGCTGAACAACCAACAGAAGAAGAAAAAAAAGAAGCGGCTGAAGATGAATACCTCGATCCGGATAAATTGATATTATTCAAACACTGGATTCGGTGAGTTTTTGGCAACGCTAAATTTTGGCAATTTTCGAGATTTTTTCCAAAAAAATCAATTGCGTAAGATGAGGAGTTTAAAATAATTGGATGCGTCAGAAACAATGTTTTTTGTAAACAGAATCGTACTCGATTTTTTAACTCATCAAACTATGAAAAAAATCAGAGTACGGATCTGTTATTCGAAGCTGCTATTTTTAACAATGGTGGTGCTAAAGCATGACAGAAATACAATAGGTTTATAATTATCTTTTGTTATGTATAACATCTAATTTTAGTTATTTTTTTTGCAGACCGAAATTTCTTCAGTACAAGTACCTTTACGACTACAGATACAATTACTACAACGATGTTATTGATTATTTAGACAAAAGACAGAAAGGGCTGAAGCGTGATATTCCCCATCCGCAAACTTGGGCTGAAAGAGCACTTCGAACATACAACAGTCAAATAAATAAAATTGATAGTTTTCGACGATTAGTTGAAGATACAAAACTTGTGACTCAGACTAAACTAAGTGGAGCTTTTCAATTACATCATTCGAAAACTTACATTACAAGACGGTATTCCTCGATTTTAGTTTAATATTTATTTTATTAAGTAGGTGATTTGTATATTATATTGTTGACGATTTAACATCAATAAAAACGACTTTTAATTATCTATTAATTTTATTTATAATTTTTTAATTATTGTCTACTTTTGGAACAGTCTATATACATAAAATTAAAAATTAATAAAAGCTATTTTTAATTTTTGATAAAATTAAGCTTTTGCCAAATAAAAAGGATTATAATGGAAATTCCTGATTCATAATCTAAATATATTTTTATAAATTGGAGTGTTTTATAAGCCAAAAACAGTTTTGAAATTGAGCAGCGCCATCTGCTTGCAAGTAGACGATTGAGAAACGAGGAGTCTAAGACGGCATTTATTCAAAATATCACTTT
This sequence comes from Latheticus oryzae, assembly GCA_030157265.1. NCBI lineage: Eukaryota > Metazoa > Arthropoda > Insecta > Coleoptera > Tenebrionidae > Latheticus > Latheticus oryzae. The sequence continues at coordinate 27,113,542 of CM058048.1, read as the reverse complement.
GAATTTTTTTTATATTTTCAATCAAAAAAACGTATAATTGATGCTTTTGTTTGATTAATAATTGGCAAAATTGAATTATTCTGGTCTACATTAGAAAAAAAAAACACTAAAAAATACATAGTATGTTATAATAAATGGGATTTTGATAAAATGACACGCTTCTATTTGTTTAAATCAAAACCATAAAAATCAAATTAAACAAATAATATGTTGTCGACGCTGTTATTATTAATAAAAAAAACTTTCGATTCCAATTATGATTAGGTTTATTACTTTTTGATAACAATTAATTCGTTCCACAGAATTTCAGTAATCCAAGTCGGCGCGATTTCAAAATGTCATTTGTCAATTCCAAAAAACGACGCTTTGGTCTTGAAACTTTTATAAAATTTTGTGATTTTAACAACAAAAACATGCAATTCATTGATTTGTTCAATTTTTTAAAGCAGTATCGTGATTTTTGAGTGTCTGTTTGGTTATTTTCTTGAAAAATTTGGAAATGAAGATTTGGATTGGGTAAGCAATTTTTTTCAAAAAAATTACAAAAATAATTGATCAAATGTGGCTTCAACTGTTAAATATAACAAATATACAAAAAGATTGATTTTTCCAAATGCAACTAGAAGTTAGAAAGTAAACTTTTTAAATCCAGACGACGCTTGATGTTATATCGAAGCGACGTTAGATTCAAAGTCAGTTTTACACCAGACAAATAAGTAGTGCAAGGAATTTTTCAAATTTATGATTAAGTTTAAAGAATGTATTCAAATTCAGTGTTTTAAAAGTTGGATTATTATTAAAAATTGATAAAATGTCAATTGAGTTGTAATGAGTGGCGCTATCTACTAGTGAATAGCGACTATGAATAGAATATACTAAGATTCTTGATAATAATTCAAGAAAATGCTATTCTGTTTAAAATGTTATTTTAGTAATTAAAACTATTCAATAGCAGCGCCTTCTTGACGTTACTAATGATTTATATCGACTTTTAATCAAAATCATAAAAGGTTATTTTAAATTCTAACAACATATTCATTGAACTTGTGTAAAGAATAAAGCGCCCTCTAGTAACTAATTGCCAAAAAATTTCAAACAAACTTTGCTGTTAATCATGTAAATTTGAGTTTACTCAAAATTAATGTTCATCTTTTATTGAAATATTTTATAAATGTTTGACTATAACTATTGTTTAAAATGAACAAAATAAACTGCATTAACAGCAGCGCCAACTAGTAGTCAGAAGCAGAGTTATAGATGCGTAATTTTGATTAATTTTGAAAGATACAAACGGTTTGAATCATTTGGACGTCAGTCAAATTAAATTAACAGTCAGATTATAATCAAAAAAATTATGTCAAACCAACTTATGTTAAGTAGTGTCATCTATTAGTGAGTAACTAAAAAATTTAAACATAGAAATTAGCACAAAATGAGCCATTCAGCCTACTTTAATTAATCTTTAATTTTTCTAATTTAAACAAATTGATCCATCAAAATGTCATATTCTCTCTTTTGAATATTTCTTAATGTAATCTTTGTTTGTCAAAAAAATGTTATCCATGAGCAGCACTTTTTATACTTCGTCGCTATAATAATTAATTTTATAGAAACCTGCAATTTTTCTCATTTTTTTTTAATACTTTTGTTTGTACGAGGTGATTCACGAGGTCAAAATCATTAATCTTTGTGAATCACTCTGTATCTTACTGTTTAAAATATTATTTTAGTAATTAAAAATATTTGATAGCAGCGCCTTCTTGACGTCAGTGCAGATTTATATCGTCAGTTAAGAGAAATAAATAAATAAATTGTTAATTATTTTGGAGTTGAGTTTGTCTAATATTAATGAACGTTTGTTTGCGTTTTGTTGAATTTTTTAGCAAAATTTGACTATATCTAGAGTTCGATTTGAATAACAGCAACTGCGTTAACAGCAGCGCCACCTGGTAGTCAATAGCAGAATTACAAATAAGTGATTTTGATTAATTTTAAAAAATTCAATTAATTTGGACCAAATTCAAACTAAATAAAGTTGAGTCAGGACGAGACTTTTTTTTGACAAAATGAAGTCTTAAACGTCATATTATATTTCTAACTTATTGCTTCTATTAGTAAGATAATAATAATAATAACGTTGTAATAATCAATTCAAAGTCAAATTATGTTCTGTTAAGTAGTGCCATCTACTAGTGAGTAGCTGATTATGGACGTTTTTCAAAATAAATATGGAATATTAAAAAAGAAATTCGTTTTAAAGTTAAAAAAAAATTAATTTGTTCAGTTATATAAATTGGCAAAATTTTTAAACTAGCCTAAAATTTTTGACAGCTGCCTTCTATTTAGGTTATCAACTTAACCTCAATTTCTTTGAATTGACGTAAATATTTATGATTCAAAAGGAGCACCAACTTAGCAAACATTTGTCCCATTTTTAGGTGGGCTGTTTTTTTTTTTAAAGTTAATTGAAAAAAAAAAAATCACACAGGAAAATAAGCACAGCTTACTATCATCATTAAACTTCAAATTTATACTGTGCGTTCTAAAATAATAAAAATACTACGCCGACTGTATTAATAGTAGTAATTAATAGCCAAAACATTTCAAACAAACTTTGTTGTTAATTATGTAAATTTGAGTTTACACAAAATTAATATTTGTTTTTTATTGAAACATTTTAGAAATGTTTGACTATAACTATTGTTTAAAATGAATAAAAGAAACAGCATTATCATCAGCGCCACCTAGTAGTCAGAAGCAAAGTTATAGTAACTAAAAAATTTGAACATAGAAATTAGCACAAACCTTTTCAGCCTCCTTTGATTAATCTTTAATTTTTCTAATTTATACAAATTGATCCATAAAAATTAATGCAAATAAGTTGATAAATGTGAAAATTTTTCTAATGAGCACAGAGTTATTTTTTGAGTTTTAAATATCATTTTCTCGCTCTTAAGAATATTTCTTAATATAATCTTTGTTTGTCGAAAAAAGTTATCCATGAGCAGCACTTCTTACACTTTGTGGATGTCGCAATAAAAATTAATTTTATAGAAACTTGCAATTTTTCTCATTTGTTAATAGATATTTTCACGTTGAAAATGTAATGTTGCATCAAAAATTCGGTCAGAATGATTTATCTTTGTGAACCACTCTGTATTTTGTGCAGATATCCACCAAATTGCCATTTTTTTTATAGCGACACCTCCCGGATAGAAGAAAGATTTCAAACAAAATGTTACCATGACAACGATTAAAAAGTGACAGTGATTAAAAAAATCAAAGCAGGTAAGATAGTGATTTATTTTGAATTTTTCTAAAAGTTATCAAATCAAAAATCTAATTAACAAAAAAAAAATGTAAAAAATGCATTGTCTTTTGCAGAAAATCTGAAGTGAAACACCAAAATGCATAATTCTTTTACTCAAAGCAACAAATAAGAAACATTAATTATTCTTCAACAAATTTTTGTTCACGTCTAGACCTGAAACTAACAGCATTTATAGCACTTTGAGCCGCTTCAGTCTCTTCCGAGCTTTCAGCAACTAAAGCTTTAAATCTCGCAGCTCTTCGTTCTCTTGCTGCTTGTTTTTCAGCAATTTGTGCCATTTCATCTTCTAAATCCGCAAGTCTGTCTCTACTTTGTCTAGCCCGAATAGCAGCTGCACTTTCTTCGTTACGTTCCAAAGGCGACCATTTAACAAGATCGCCTGTATCATTCTGATAAGATACTTTTAAACTGCGCTTTTTTATACTAATGTCTTCATCTAAAGCTCTGCGTGCGTTCTTATCCAATCCAATACTTTCTAAAGCTTTTTCTGTACGATCTAGAATGCGACGAGAGCTTATATTGTTGACTGTATTTTCAAAATCTGAAGTTTTTTCGTTAATTGAAACTTTCTTTTTGCCAGAAATGCGTTTAATCGATGAGGAAATCTACAAAAAAATTATTAATAATATTAGAATAAAAAATCAAAAAACATACAACTGCAGATTCCGTTTTTTTTTAAATTAGCTCATCTAGTCCTTGATAGATGTCGCTGCTTTTTTTTTCAATAAAAACATCGACACAAAAAAAATGTATTAATAATAACATTAAGCCAACACTTATAAAATTTTGGTAATGTGTGTCAGACTTTCACAATAGTGTAAATCTGACTTCTATTACCAACTTAAAAAAAAAATAATACAAATTTGTACTTTGATTAGTTACAACACTAATGCAACACTATATTGTTAGATTTTTTTACGTTTTTTTTTTAATTTATTTTTTTTATAGTTTGAATTTTGACCACAAGCGCACCTCTTCATCAAATTCTTTGTCGATGGCATCAAGAGCAGCTTGTGCGATTCTTCCTCCACGCGAATCGAATAGATTATTTTCAGTGATGCGTTTTTCAGCACGACGTCGGACTGATGTTAAATCTTCATCAGCAAAAGCTTCATCGTGACGATTGATAATGTCTTGAGCGATTGAAGAACGAAGAGGTGATGAAGGTCGAGGTGAATATTTACGATCTAAACTATCCAAAGTTGATTTGTAATAATTTTGACCGATGTTGTAATTGGCATCGTAGATGCGAGTGCGGGGGCGGCTGAGGACGGGGCGGCTGGACATTTCTCTAAATGAAAAAATTCATAAGACGAATGTTAGTTTATTTGAGACAAATTGATTGAAACAATGGTAAGCAGTGCAAGAAAAATAATGATAATTGACATTTAGACGTGTCTTAAGACTATTATACGTGACATTTGAATTATGTCTTAACAATTATAAGACACAAGCAGGTATTATTCACTAATTTGAAAATTTTTGTTTGAAATAAAATTTAGTAACTTTTTTTTCTAATTGTCCACATGTGTCTTATATGTCGGATTATGCACGGATCTGTCATAATAATCATTTTTCATAGCATTCTATTATTATTAATTACTTTTCTTCTAGAATATTATAATAGTTGGAGAAACGCAAATAATTGACATGGTGTGTCTTATAAAATTTGAAGTATAAGACACAAGTGTTAAATTGTTGTTTAAGTTACCAAAAATGATTGAAATAATGGTAAACAGTGCAAGAAAAATAATGATAATTGACATTTAGACGTGCCTTAAGAGTATTATATGTGTCATTTGAATTATGTCTTAAAAATTATAAGACACAAGCAGGTATTATTCACTAATTTGGAAATTTTTGTTTAAAATAAAATTTAGTAACTTTTTTTTCTAATTGTCCACATGTGTCTTATATGTCGGATTATGCACGGATCTGTCATAATAATCATTTTTCATAGCATTCTATTATTATTAATTACTTTTCTTCTAGAATATTATAATAGTTGGAGAAACGCAAATAATTGACATGGTGTGTCTTATAAAATTTGAAGTATAAGACACAAGTGTTAAATTGTTGTTTAAGTTACCAAAAATGATTGAAATAATGGTAAACAGTGCAAGAAAAATAATGATAATTGACATTTAGACGTGCCTTAAGAGTATTATATGTGTCATTTGAATTATGTCTTAAAAATTATAAGACACAAGCAGGTATTATTCACTAATTTGGAAATTTTTGTTTAAAATAAAAATTAGTAACTTTTTTTTCTAATTGTCCACATGTGTCTTATATGTCGGATTATGCACGGATCTGTCATAATAATCATTTTTCATAGCATTCTATTATTATTAATTACTTTTCTTCTAGAATATTATAATAGTTGGAGAAACGCAAATAATTGACATGGTGTGTCTTATAAAATTTGAAGTATAAGACACAAGTGTTAAATTGTTGTTTAAGTTACCAAAAATGATTGAAATAATGGTAAACAGTGCAAGAAAAATAATGATAATTGACATTTAGACGTGCCTTAAGAGTATTATATGTGTCATTTGAATTATGTCTTAAAAATTATAAGACACAAGCAGGTATTATTCACTAATTTGGAAATTTTTGTTTAAAATAAAAATTAGTAACTTTTTTTTCTAATTGTCCACATGTGTCTTATATGTCGGATTATGCACGGATCTGTCATAATAATCATTTTTCATAGCATTCTATTATTATTAATTACTTTTCTTCTAGAATATTATAATAGTTGGAGAAACGCAAATAATTGACATGGTGTGTCTTATAAAATTTGAAGTATAAGACACAAGTGTTAAATTGTTGTTTAAGTTACCAAAACTGATTGAAATAATGGTAAACAGTGCAAGAAAAATAATGATAATTGACATTTAGACGTGTCTTAAGAGTGTTATGTGACATTTGAATTATGTCTTAACAATTATAAAGCACAAGCAGGTATTATTTACTAATTTGAAAATTTTTGTTTGAAATAAAATTTAGTAACTTCTTTTTCTAAATGTCCACATGTGTCTTATATGTCGTATTATGCACGAATCTGTCATAATAATCATTTTTCATAGCATTCTATTATTATTAATTACTTTTCTTCTAGAATATTATAATAATTGGAGAAACGCAAATAATTGACATGGTGTGTCTTATAAAATTTGAAGTATAAGACACAAGTGTTAAATTGTTGTTTAAGTTACCAAAAATGATTGAAATAATGGTAAACAGTGCAAGAAAAATAATGATAATTGACATTTAGACGTGCCTTAAGAGTATTATATGTGTCATTTGAATTATGTCTTAAAAATTATAAGACACAAGCAGATATTATTCACTAATTTGGAAATTTTTGTTTAAAATAAAAATTAGTAACTTTTTTTTCTAATTGTCCACATGTGTCTTATATGTCGGATTATGCACGGATCTGTCATAATAATCATTTTTCATAGCATTCTATTATTATTAATTACTTTTCTTCTAGAATATTATAATAGTTGGAGAAACGCAAATAATTGACATGGTGTGTCTTATAAAATTTGAAGTATAAGACACAAGTGTTAAATTGTTGTTTAAGTTACCAAAAATGATTGAAATAATGGTAAACAGTGCAAGAAAAATAATGATAATTGACATTTAGACGTGCCTTAAGAGTATTATATGTGTCATTTGAATTATGTCTTAAAAATTATAAGACACAAGCAGATATTATTCACTAATTTGGAAATTTTTGTTTAAAATAAAAATTAGTAACTTTTTTTTCTAATTGTCCACATGTGTCTTATATGTCGGATTATGCACGGATCTGTCATAATAATCATTTTTCATAGCATTCTATTATTATTAATTACTTTTCTTCTAGAATATTATAATAATTGGAGAAACGCAAATAATTGACATGGTGTGTCTTATAAAATTTGAAGTATAAGACACAAGTGTTAAATTGTTGTTTAAGTTACCAAAACTGATTGAAATAATGGTAAACAGTGCAAGAAAAATAATGATAATTGACATTTAGACGTGTCTTAAGACTATTATACGTGACATTTGAATTATGTCTTAACAATTATAAGACACAAGCAGGTATTATTTACTAATTCGAAAATTTCCTTTTTTTTTTCAAAATAGTATATTAATGAAAGAAATACATAATTTGCTAGTGCGTCTTATGAAATATAAGACATATTAAAACGGATATGTATTCATTTTTTTAAAAGTCTATAATTGACATAACTATAATAAAAAAACAGAGTTTTTTGAATTTATATAGGTTTATAAGACACGTTTTTCGTTATTTTAGTAATTCATATTTTTTTAAGAAAATCGTATTTTTCTAAATAGTAAATCAATATAAATTGATATAGTGTCTTATTAAAAGTGTATAAGACACATGACTTATTAAAATAGAGTTTTCTCAGATTTTCCTAAAATTTCAAGATTTCATAAGACACGAGTGTCCATAATTTCTTAAGGAAACAGAATTGGTGTAAATCGGTTTCATTTTTACTCAAGAAATCTATTATTACTGCATGGTCCATTATTAGCTATGAGTGCATAATACACGTAACTATATTAATCCCAATTCATAAGACACGGTTATACAAATAATCATAAAAATAATATAAGTTGCTTTTTTTTAATAATTTTCGATTGTTTTTTCGTGTGTAGTACAGATTGACAGTGATGTGCCTTATGAGCTATTTAACTCATGTGATGTATTACCATCTATAAGATACAATTATTGAAAACATCATTGTAACTAAATTGTATAATGACTCATTATTCATATACTGAGTGTCTAAGACATAAGACACATGTGACTTAAATATAGATATAAAAATTGACAGACTGCTTTTCTGATTTTCGGTTTTAAAACAGAAAAAAAATGAGATCGATGTGTCTTATGAGTTCAATAATTCAAAATATGACTTAAAAAATGAGAAACTGTCATTAGAATGCTAGCTAGCTAACTAATTGATAAAATTGTTTATTTATTCGTTTAATAAAAAAAAACACGATATATTATTGCTGTGTCTTATGACCCATATAAGACACAGAGATAAAAAAAACTCACAGTTCTTTTGTAACTCCTATTCTTATCCTCAATCCTTGAATCGATTATACAATTCTGTAATTAATGCTTTTGGCACCTATTTCTGTAAATGATTTTTTTCTTATAAAAAAAAAACACACAAATTTCTTTATGTTATTGCCTCTATTTTTAATATAGAATGCAACTAGAGCTTGTGCCAAATATCTAATAGAAAATTTCTTTAACGGAATTTAGAATTGAATAAAGCAAACAGAAAAAAAAATGCAATTTCAAATTTCCTGGAAGTTCAAATCAAAGTTCATTAGATCAGATTTTTTTTCTGAAATGGTAGTTTAAAGATAGATGGTAGCGGCTTGCTCTAATAATTATTATTAGCAGAAGAGCATGGCCTGGATTATTTGTATAGGTTATACACAGATATAAAGATAAACTTGAAAATCGACAATTTATTTATAATTTTGGCTAAATTTAAAAATTATTGTCAACAAACCAATAAATTCGTGTGACGTCCATCCATGGGAAATTATTAAAACCAATGAAAAAAATTAAATTTCAAGAAAAATTCACATTTTTTTTAAATTAGTTATAAATATTAACAAAACTCACCAAAGAAATGCGGTTTTTGTTGTTAAAATTAAAAGAACTTTACTCAGCGAATGCAAAACTGTTTTTAAATTTGAAGTTAAGAATAGCTTGGAGGTAATAGATTCTCCCACCAAAATGTACTCCTACTCATTGACTCATTTTATATTTTTGTGATAAACTGATTTTATAAATACACGCTTATCCGTTATCTCTAAGCTCTATTGAACTATTGTTAATTTGCAATTTTCAAAACTTGGCAAAATTTGAAACTCGCGCCATAACTAAACGCAGTACGTCATCAATTTATCAATTTAATTATAATCATTTATAATTATTAAAATAAATAAAATACAAAAATAAATAATTGAATTGTGTTTGATTTATTAATAATTATGATTTTATTTTAATTTTATCAACAATTTTTTTTATCAGTTGTAGTTCTTAACGTAGCCACTTGATGTCGCTGGTTAAACTGACTGATCAATTCGTTTTTCTGGTATTGTTTGTTTTATAATAAATTGAGTTGAAATAATTCTTAAGCTTGTATTTTTAGATTCAATAATTAATTTCAAGTGCAATTTCAATTCTCCAAACAATGGATGAAGAGTAAGTAAAAATTTTGTCGATAAATTTCAACATAACCTCACTTTCAGTTCCAAATTGGAAACGGAATCAAAATCGAAGCTTGAAAGTCCTTCACGTAAAAAACACAAAAAAGAACATAAACATAAACATAAAAAACATGAAAAATTAGATAAATTGAAAAAACATAAAAAACGTAAAAAACATAAACATAAAGAATGCCAAGAGAAGCAATCATCTATAACAAAAAATGACAAAACTGATCGGTATACTCCCGATTTGTCACCAACTGCAGTATGTAAAACCAAAGTTAATCATATTGTTAATGGTAAATCTTTATCAGGGACGACTCAAACCGAACTTAAACAACCTGATGAAATAACTGATTATGTGATGTCCGGTTTAACTGAACCATCTCTTGAAATCATATCATCGGAAAGTGAAGATGTAGTTCCGGAAACTGAATGCGATAGTGATGCTATTGATGTTAATATGATTGAAGCTGATATGGATTTAGAAGAATTGATGAAACAAAAAGAATTGCTTCAAGCTGAAATTGCAAGAGCTGAAATGGAATCAACGAATAGTCCGCAAGTTACAAAAGAAAACGGAAAAGAAGTGAAAATTGTCGAGGAAATTATTCTATTGGATGATTCAAGTAATGATGAAGTAGTGCCTGCGAAAAAAATTAAAAAATCTCCAAGTCGAGAACGACGAGTTGTTATTGAAAGAAAAGATACAACCAAAGACAGAAATTTCGATAATAAATCAAAAGAAAGAGTGGATAGATATGGAAGAGATACGTCGAAACGAATCAACAGAGATAGGAATACTTATTATAGAAGTAGTAGAAAGAGTAGGACACCGGAAAGAACACGATCACATGGTTATGATAAATTCAGACACAGTAGAGAACGAAGATCAAGAGAACGATTTCGATCAAAAGAACGAAAATATGATTATAAATATAGAAGTGACAGAGATAGGATTTATTATAAGAATGATAGAGATGGAAGAACTAGAGATAGACATAGATTGAATCGTACAGAAAAACAAGATAAATATAAGGATTCATTAAGTGAAGGACAGAAACGAGGTGTTAGTAGTGATAGCGACGTTGAAGTTAATATTGATATCCCAGATGATGAAGAAGAAGAGCAGAAAATTATTGAAAGGAGGAGGAAGCAAAGAGAAGAATTACTAAAAGTGAGTTTTATTATTTTAAGTTGGCAGTTTTGAAATTTTAAAAAGCGATGTTGCTATGGAAATGTTTAACTTCAGCCAGTAGTATAAACGCGGGAAGTTTAATTTTTTTTCTTTTTAGAAATTGGGCGGAAATAGTGAGAATTCGAACCCAGCACCGTCTCCACCTAAAGAAGAAAAACCGGAAATTGTTTCAGAACCTGAAAATCAAGAGGTAAAATCATTAGAAGTTAAACAAAATGAAGAAGTTGAGGAATCCCACACGCCGCCTCTTTTGCCAAATATGAAAGTAAAACCATCACCAAACGATAAAGAAAAAGACAATAAAGTGAAACAAACAAATTGGGATATGTTTGCGGAACAAGACATAGCAGATACTAGTGTATTTGTTTAATTTTTTTTTGAGGTTTTAATTTTTTTTATTGGTGTTTTTTTTTTTCAGTCGCCGAATACTATAGTACCGAAAGGTTCAGGTGCTGAAAATCCTGCATTGACTGATAATTGGGATGATGCTGAAGGGTATTATAGAGTACGAATTGGGGAAATTTTGGATTCGAGGTATATGGTTTATGGGTATACAGGACAAGGAGTTTTTAGTAATGTGGTGCGTGCAAGAGACCAAGCTAGGGGGAATAGTGATGTGGCGGTGAAGATCATAAGAAATAATGAAGTCATGTAAGTGTGGAAAAGAAGTGAGATCTGACCTAATTTTTTTTATTAAAATTTTGGAAATTGTTAGATCAGCAAGAACAAAATCTCTAGATTTTTTAGTTTTTTCAAATTCTTAAGATTTTTCTTTTGGTTCTTCAAATTTTGTTGATTCTTCCGAAGGTTTTTTAGATTTCCTGGATTTTGTAGATACTATAAAGTCTCTAATTTTTCTAGGTTTTTTGGATTCTTTTCTAGATTCTTTCAGTTTTCTAAATTATTAAGAATTTTAAAATTATTTACAGTTTAGATTCTCTAGATTCTTGGAATTTTCATTTTTTTTTTAAGATCAAGCAGCGTCTCAATTCTTCTTTGGATTTTTCTGAAAAATTTTGTAGAGAGAGGGAGAAAGAGATCCTTAATATCTTTTTGAGATCTTGAAGAGCTCCAAAATTGTCCAAATTCTTCAGAATTTTTCGAATTATTTTAGGTTTTCCACATTCTCTGATACATTATTTAATTTTCTTTTATTTTTAAAATTTTTTAGATTCTCTAGATTTTTTTCAAATATTTTGATTTTTGTTTTTTAATTTTTGCAAATTTAAGGATTTTTTATATTTCCCAAATTTTCTGGATTTTTATCTAAATTTTCCAGGATTTCTTTGGACTATTTTTTTCTAGATGTTATAGATTCTCTAATACTTTTCTTTTGGTTTTTCAGATTATTTTGAATTTTTTTTAGATTTTTTACATACTTTAAATTCTCTGGCTTTTTGCATTATTTTCTATATTATTTTTCAAATTATTTAGATTATTTTCAGACTTTAGAATACGTTTTGAGTTTCAAAAATTTAAAATTTTTAGATTCTCTAATTTTTTTTTTCAGAATAAGTTTTCGGAATTCTTTAAATTTTGGTGTCTTCTTGAAATGTTCCAAAAAAATTTCAAACTTTTTTTAGATCAACTACTGTCTCAATATTCAAAATTTTTTAATTTTTCGGATTTTGTAGATCTTTAAAATTTTTTAGATTCTCTGTATTTAAATTTATCGAAAATTTCTTCTTTTTGAAAATACAAATTAAAAAAAAGAAAAAATTTGTAGTTTCTGTTTAAAATAACTAAAAGACATTCTTTTATATCATGCTTTTTTTTCAGGCATAAGACTGGTCTGAAAGAGTTGGAAATATTGAAAAAATTAAACGAAGCTGACCCCGACGACAAATTGCATTGTTTGCGTTTAATCCGCCACTTTTTCCATAAACAACACTTGTGTATGGTTTTTGAACCATTAGCTATGAACTTACGAGAAGTTTTAAAAAAGTATGGAAAAGACGTAGGTTTGCATATTAAAGCTGTAAGAAGTTACACTCAACAGCTTCTTCTTGCGTTGAAATTATTGAAGAAAACTGGAATTCTTCACGCAGGTTTTTAATCTTAAATTTGAAATAGAAAAAAAAGTGATTGATTTTGTTGTAGACATAAAACCTGACAATATTTTAGTAAATGAAAGCAAATTGGTGCTGAAACTGTGCGATTTTGGTTCCGCAAGTTATGTTAATGATAATGAGATAACTCCATATTTGGTGTCTCGATTTTATCGAGCTCCTGAAATAATTTTGGGCATTCCTTATGATTATGGAATTGATATGTGGTCAGCTGCTTGTACAATTTATGAATTATATACAGGAAGGATTTTATTTTCGGGAAAATCGAATAATCAAATGTTGAAATTTTTTATGGATGTCAAAGGAAAATTCCCGAATAGAGTTATAAGAAAAGGAGCTTTCAGGGATCAACATTTTGATAGTAATTGCAATTTTTTGTATCATGAAATTGATAAAGTCACAGAAAGAGTGAGTGTTTTCATTAAAAAATGTCTCATTTGATTTTTTTTTTTTTTTCTATTAGGAGAAAGTGGTTGTGATGAGCGTGGTCAAAATCAGTCGCGATTTGCAATCGGAGTTGGTGGCCGGGCAAGCCTTGCCCCCCGATCAGCTCCGCAAAGTGACCCAATTGAAAGACATGTTGGAGAAAGCGTTGACGATCGATCCTGTAAAAAGAATCAGTTTGAATAATGCGCTAACGCATCCATTTATACAGGACAAGATTTAAGGGTTGGTCTAGAGAGGTAAAAACAACAGGACAACCGAAAATAAAAATTCAATAATTTTTTTTCTTCTTCATCATTCATTTAAAAAATGTAGATTGAGTGAAATTGTATAAAAATTCATAATGTGGAAGTATTTATAAAAAGTCAATAAAACATTAAAGAAAAATTAACGATTTTTTTTATGTCAGACACAATATTAAAATAATTGTGAATGACATAAAGTTAAATTTTTTTTAAGGCGTAATCTTCTATTATACTTTTGTATTTTTTGTTACAGAATGACGGGATTTGGGAGTAGGAGTTGCGGTTTAGAATAAGGTATTTCTCCGAAAGAATTTTAATTAAAAGTAGCCAATTCATTCTGAATGATAATTAAAAATAAATTAACAATCAGAATGTATTTTGTTCAATGCGATGTTAATTGTTATTAAGTTTAAGAGTTTTGAGATAAATGGATTTTTTCGTTTTTCAGCAAATGGATGGATTGGGGCCGAACATAAGAACACGAGGTTTAAGGCTAAGTTTTTGTTAATTTTAATTAACAAAAGTTTATTGAATTTCAGTGAAAAGTTCAGGTAAGTTGAAGGAGAGATCAACAAAAAATAAAAAACTGAAATGAAAAGTTTGAATCGGATGTGAAACGCACAAAAAGTAGTATTTTAGTGGTTGGGGAGAGAAAGGAATCTGTTTTGGTGTACTGGAAGTCTGGACATACACTTTGTTTTAGTTGGATTCTCAGAAGTATCTGAAGAAGCTTTTAATTTTTATTAGTTTAGGAAATAATCTGACCTTTTTGGAAATTTTTCACACTAAATCTAGAAAATTTGTGAAAATGAATTTAATATTATCAAAGGATTACAATCATTACAATCGAAAAGTCAAAGAAATAGAGACTTTTGTTAAAAGTTGTAATTCAAATGCATTATCCAAAATATTCCAAAAAATTACTTCGTTATAAATGATTTTTATTTAATATTAATATTTTTAAGCTTTCAATTGCAAACAGTTTTGCTTCAAAATAATATTATTTTTTTTTTTGTGTAATCGATTTTCAAAAAGTGTTTTTGTTGAAATCTCATAATTTCAAAAACTAGGTCATCGATTAATAAAGTTGAGTTTAAATTCATTAAATCATAAGCTCTATCAGAAATGCAAAAAAATTTAACTTTTCTTTAAAGAAATTTCCAAAATTTATACAATTTAAGGCATAAAATTGACCTTTCCATATTATCGGGACACCTGTATGTTTATTTGAATTTTATTGATTCTTTGGATACTCCTAATAGTCCAACTGAAAAAGACTCCCTATATACAAATTGGCTTCATCATAGTCCCAGTTAAGAGATAAACTGAATCTATTCTCATTTTTCCACTTTACATTTTTTTTACTTCAAATATTCGATATCAGAATTAAAAAAACAACTCGATTTATCTGCTCAGGAAACAGGAAATTGATTCCATGGAAAGGAGCAATCATTGATTTTGCATAACTACAGATATAATCTCCATCTCTTAAATTATTCACAAAATCATAACATCTTTGGCTTTTTTTTCTAATCACGTGGTTGTGGATAATACTGCACTAATTTTTCACACAATTGTTTCCCTAAACTTTCCGTACTCGCAGCTACAATTCTTCGAGAAAATCTATCAATAGGACCTCCAGCAGGATCCATAATCACACCTCCAGCTTCAGTAACCAACAACTCCCCAGCTGCTATATCCCAAATATGTATTCCAAATTCAAAATAAGCATCAGCAGCGCCAAGAGCTACCATTGCCATATCCAAAGCTGCTGAACCCAACGCCCGCAACCTAAAAAAAAAAACAACAAATAATTATATTTCAAACAAATTTTAATTTTTCACCCATGAACTTGCGCCATTAAATTACTTTGATTCGTCGAAACAACTTTTAACTTCTCAGGATCTCGACTAGTCCCAAATTCCATAACAATTAAAGCTTTATTTAAGTTAGTTTCACCTGAAACTTGTATTTTTTTCCCGTTTAAATAAGCGCCTTTGCCTCTACGTGCTGTGAATAATTGTTCAATCATTGGATTGTAAATAATCGCGATTTCTGGCGTTTGATTGATGAAAAGAGCGATCGAAATGCAAGAGTGTGGGAATTGATGGACGAAATTCATTGTACCATCGATTGGGTCAATAATCCATGTTGGGGCGTCTGTTAGTTGGCATTGACTTCCAGCAGCTACTGATTCTTCACCAATAAATAAATGATCAGGGAATTGTTTATGCAAGTTTTCTATTAATAATTTTTCGACTTGTTGATCAGTTTCTGTCACTAAATCAATCTCGCCAGATTTGACTTCAATTCGTTTATTAGCCGAAGAGATTTTCTCACGAATCAACTGGAAATTTTCCATAAAAAAATAAATAAAATAAAAATATAAAATATTTACCTGGCCGGCGTCTTTGACATGTTTTAAGACAGCGTCATAAAAAATATCACTGTTTGTACTCATAATTGCGTTTTTCTAACCTCAAATTGTTCTGTTCTCTCTGATGGAAAATTGGAAAATGAGTTTTCTAGAAATGTTTTAACCAATCAGATAGTTGGGTTTTAACCAATGAGATTTAACAAATTAAACAAAGCACACTCGGTTTATCGTTCCACAAATAATTAAACAGTGATTTTGCACATTAATGAGACTTTTTGATGATAAAAATGATTATAGATAATATAATGAAATTGTGATGTAATTGATGACATTGACATTATTGATTTTTTCAAGCTTTGATTAAATTAGCATTTTCATGTAATAATTAAGTGAAAAAATTGTTTAGATTATTTAGAATAGGTTTTTGCAGTCGAGTTTATAAATTAATAGATTATTTTTTACAAAATTAGATGTTTTATTCAAAAAGCCCGCGTCATTGTCATTGGTTTGTTCCTTTTGATTACCATAGTAACCAAGAGTCGATTTGACAATTTTGACAGAGAAGAACGAACACACAAAATTGAATATATTTATTGTAAAATATAAAAAAAAAACACAGCTACGTTTAAATATAATGCCAATAATCCATTTTTTTACAGTCTAGTGAAAAAACCAAATGGTGGAAACAAAAGTTCCTACGTTTAGTTATTGTGAGTGACAAAGTGTACGAATGTCAGATGTGTCCCCAAAACAGGTACTCAATATTCCACTTTTTTAAATTCAAAGACTTCATTGTTAATTTGAATTATTGAAAAAACCTGAAACCAAAAATTTTAGTTCAAATCTGAAACTTCAAACTTGGGGATTTTAGTGTGTAGATCAGGGCTGCCACAGTCTCCCTAAATCCTTCAATAAATCTGTGGTTACAATTAGGGTTAAATTGTTTTAAGTTTTTTGTTTCTTTCAATCATTTCTTATTCTTTTTTTGCAGCATATTTTTACAATGAATATAGATAACAGTTTAAATTCTTTGAACTTTATTGCATAGTGTTAACTTAACCTCAAAGCAAGAAAAAAAAATTGTAAAAATGTCTGAAATTTTCCAACAGTTAGAATCTAACAATAAAGAAGAAGTTGAAGCTGCAAAACACAAAATTCTTGAGCAGCTTATTAGTGGTAAGTAAATTCTTTTTATGTATTTTTTTTATATCTGATTGAATTTTTTGTAGTACGAGATCCGTGGCTTGTTAATGGATTATACGACTACTATTTAAGTACAAATTCAGCGAATATTATTGTGGTTTTAGTTAATATTAAAGAACCACATTATCAGTATCTTTTCGATCGATTGAGCGACTCTATAGCGAAGAGCTCAAAAACTGATGTAAAAGTACAAGCTTTGACGTTGTTAGGACACATTGTTAGGAGTCAACCGACATGGCTCTATCGTCTAGCCGAGCATCACCTTCTTCGAGAACTCTTAAAGCTTTTAAAAGTAATTTGTAGCAAATAATTATATACAGATTAATTTTTTTATTTATAGGAAGAAGTCGAAATTTTGCCATTAATAAGCGCTCTTCTTGTCTTAATTGTGTTAATTCCAATGATTCCATATTCTGTGGGGGAATTACTTAACCATATTTTTGAAATATTCAGTCGTTTAGCATCATGGAATTGTAATCCAGGGAAATTAGTTGAAGATCAAATGATTCATATGCAAGTAGCTTTGTATGCTCTTTTTCTACGACTTTATGGGATGTTTCCTTGCAATTTTTTGGCGTATTTGAGGACTCAATATAAAGACAAAAACAGAGCTGTGTTCATCCACACAATAAAAGTATGATTTTTTTTTAATATATTTTTTTTTTTTTTTTTATTAATGGAATGTTGTAGCCGATGTTGGAAACAGTCAAAATGAATCCATCTCTTGTTACTACATCCAAAGACAATGAAACAACGAGCGAAAGATGGAGGAAAATGGCTGTTCATGACGTTATAGTCGAATGCGAGCGATTTTCATTGGATGTTTCGGATACATTCTGTGCCCACGATTCCTGCCAACTTGCTTCAGGGTTTCGGTCAAGATCCGGCACATCCAACTCTTCTATTGGTAAGATTTTGCGTCCAATTGTATATTCTTAACAATCGAATAATTTATTTTATTTTTTTTAAGTTGGTAGACACTAAAAATTTGATAACTTAAAATCGGCTTTTCCATAGCAACGTCACAATATCGCCAACCACTCCAAAATTCTTCAGATTAATAATTTCATTTTTCAGATGCTGTGTATTTCCAGTCGTTAAAAAATCTAGCAGCGTCTATGTCGACTGAAAAAGGGGAATATTTCACTCCTAGTATGGTATTTAATCCTGTGGGAAGTGTCACAATCCCGACTTTGCATCCGCAAGAAGTATAAACATTAATTAAAAATTTATTAAATCAATTTGGATTTTTAGGAGTTTACTCATGATGAAAACTTTGTCCCTAAAGCCGGGTCTTCCCCGCCTGAGGCAGCAATCGAAGCAACACCCGAAACAACTCCAATTCTGCAAGAATATGATACAAAATCTCAAATGAAAGGTTCCTCACCGCAATCTCCTAGAGAAAAATCGCCGTTTAATTTCGATAAAGTTCCATCAAGTCCGCAACAAATTCGGGGAAGTCCTGGAAAAATTCGTGGGTTATCTATGGATTTAGATGATGAGAAAAGTCAGCCAACTGGTCAACCAGCGCTTAAGCAGAGTGATAGTGTTCTTCATGAAAGTGAAGATTGTGAGTTGGTTTTTAAATTTGGTTTGTTTTTTTTTTTTAATTTTGGGTTTTAGCTGCTACTGAGAATATTGATGATGACCGCAGTTCTCCATGTGCAGTCGGCGGTTTGCATATGCCAAACTCTAAATCAATGAAAGATTTTGCAAAACGAGTCCAACGTCTTCGTCATCACAGTCAATGTACGACTGAATCCGATACTCATGAAACTCTAAGTGGAAGTAGTCCGGAAATGGATAGTACGAAAGTCCGTCGTGCAAATTCGTGTCCTGAAATGAAAAAAAGTCCGGTTTTGTCGATTAAAGATAATGTTAGTCGGACTTTGGATGAAACTGATGAAGAATTAAATGTTAGATCTGAAAGTGGATTGTCAAATGGTATAAATGAAAAAAATTGTTCAGTTGATACACAAACTGAAAATTTTTGGCCAATGCCTTATGAGCATTTATTTTTGGGAATTTTTCCAAGTTTAGAAACTGATGTTAAATCTAGTCCTAATCCGACTACAAGAGAAGAAAGATATAGTCAGCCATCAATTAATGAAGTATTAGATAAATATGTTGAAGTTGCTATACAAGATAACGAAAAAGATAATATCAAAGGCCTTAAAAATCAACTTAAGCTTGTACATAAACAATTGTTATTTGAAAGACATAGAAGAGAGATACATGCGTTTAAAAATAGGAGATTTTTAGCTGATGCCAAAAATACACAAGTTTTAGAGGAACACAATTCAGCTCTTGTACTCATTTCTCTTTCAAAATTTTGTTCTTTCTCTTAAGTTTTGTTTTTAGAGAGATCAAGTGCAATTACAACAAGCGGACATTGATACTTTGAGACATCAATTGGAGAGG
The DNA here is from genome assembly GCA_030157265.1 of Latheticus oryzae. Classification (NCBI taxonomy): domain Eukaryota; kingdom Metazoa; phylum Arthropoda; class Insecta; order Coleoptera; family Tenebrionidae; genus Latheticus; species Latheticus oryzae. The sequence continues at coordinate 27,093,987 of CM058048.1, read as the reverse complement.
ATTCAAAAGGAAAGAGAAACGGAATGTTTGATGTTGAATAAAACAGTGACAAGTTTAGAGGATAAAGTAAAATCACAATTTATCTTTAATTCTAAAACAACCAAATTTTTTAGTGTAAGATCCTGGAGTGTAAAAACAAGGCATTACAAGACGCTGAAGAAGCCCGTTTAAAAGAACTCGAAACGTTGAAAACCAAATGTATGTTCTTAACAATAGACAAACAAAAAACTGAAAGTATGTTAGTTGATGCTCTTGCAGAAGTAAAAGTAATTTCTCTCAATAATTAAAATTTTCATTTGTTTACAATTTTTTATTTTTTTTAGTTTGCCAAAGAGCAAGCAGCGGCTGGCGAAAAAGGCCGCGCCGAACTTGAAAATGTAAATAAACAACTCGTTTTAATAGGCGAGCTTCAATTGAAATACAAAGAAAGACTGAACGAATTATCTTCGCTTCGTAGATGTGATCAAGAATTAAAATTACTCAAAGAATCGTACAGCAATGAATTAAAAACTCTCCATCAACGGTATAGAGAAAAATTGGGTAAATTCGAGGCATGTATGACGAAAATTGTCGAATTAGAACAAATAATACGTCAAAATGATGAAACAATTTCATTGCAAAAACGTACGATTAATAGTTTAAATGAAGAAACTGAAGAAAAAATTAAAATATTAGAAAGTAAATATCAAACGCAATTGACTATTAGTCGTTCATTTGAAGAGAAAATTCTGGAAATGTATAAACAGTTGGAAATGTCGACGAGGAAACCAATCCGATCGCCGGATACTAGTAGTTGTCAAGAAGTTCAAGTTTCGAGTGATAAAGTGAGTGGAGCTGTTGCCATAAGTCAAAGATCATCGCCTTTGTCTTGTTCTTTGACATCGTCGGATGGAAGTTTAGCGTTGGTACAATCAGATGTTAGAGATTTGAAAGGATTGCAAGCGTTAGTTGATGAAGAAGAATCTCCAATTGAAATAAAAACTGAGTTTGGAAAAGATTGGGAAAATCAGAATATTGCTGCCTCGACGTCTAATCCTAATAAATGACTGATGGGGTTTTGAAATTTATTCATTTTGGTTTAGTTTTTTCCATTTTGCAATGTGAAAATTGGAGGTTTTGATTAATGTATTTGAAAATAGTTTTTGTTTCTATTGTAATAAACGTGTTACAATTGATTCTTTTTTTGGGAAATTTTGTTCTTAATAATCTAGGGATTTTGGTTACAATAGTTGGTACTCAATTTGTACAATAAAGTATTGATATTTACCTTCTGAATAATATCAAAACTGAGTTATTTTGCTATTTCCAAACTGAAGAATTTCTATTTACTGATTTATTATTCATTGAGTTTTATTTAAAACAAGATTTGTGAATCTAGCGAGTTTTGTTTTAGTAGTTGGTACTAATTAAGATGGCGTATGACAGTTTGAAATTGCGTTCAAATTCAATCCACAATTTTCTTATTTGTGCTGTTTTATTTGAGTGAAAAGGTGCAGTGAAGTGCTTCACTGAATTATAATTTACTAAAAATGGAACTTTTAGCATGTAAGTATAACAATTTTCCATAATTTTTAATCCAAACTTGTATTGATCAAAATGTGTTAATAGTTGTTAAAATACGAAAAAACGCCACATTTTGATTTGGAACCCCAACAACTCGTGAATTTTTTTATAAAAGAAACACTCTTTTTCGATATAATACGGAATTTGTGATTTGTGAAAATAAAATGGAAGGCCATGGAAAATTTGCTACCAACTCAAATTTCCATAAAATCATATAAAAAAAAGTCTATGGAGTTTCTCTTTATCAATCAAATATTTTGTTTTTTGTTTTGCTTCGCCCATCTGCGTTAATTTACAATTTTAAAAAACTTATACTTTGTTTTTTAGTATAGGCAACCAACATTGACTGCGTGTTATAATAGTTGTCATAGTAACTTTTGTTATTTACAGAGTGGAGCAATGAACTTAAATTCAAAAATTAATAACCAAATTTTTCGAAAATACTATTTAATAATTATTTCAATAGAATGTGCGTTTTTGAAAATTGTAAAAGTGATTTTTTTTATTTGAGTTGAAAAATTCGATTTTTTACGGATTAATTATTGATTAATGATTAAAAAAAAAAAAAAAAATGGAAAGAAAGTCAATAGAATGATGGAATTTCGCCCGATATATTCAACGCTAGCGGCGTAAAATAAACGAGGTCAGTTTATAGTTATACGGTGTTTGGTGTTCTTTCGTCTTGGTCGAAGTACTTCTTTCTACTTCCACCACATACGCCAACACCAGTTGCCAAAGAGGAACAAACTGCTACAGACATACTTTCATTTATCTTTTTCATGTTTAATGTGCAGTTCGTTGATTTAACATTTGTGCAGAATTTTATCGCTCTAATTTGAATTTATGATAATAAAAAAAAATGTTAGTGCTTCAAATGGATATAAGTGTATTATAATGTGAATGCTCTTGAAAAAAATACAAAAATTTGGAGTAAGTGTTCCGTTAGCTTAAAATTAAATATACATAGTCACTGAGAGAAATATAAGAATTGAAGATATACAAGGTTGTGTTGATAGAAATCCTAATACTTTATTAGAAACAAATTTTCTAAGTTGGCTACGAAAATTTTCAAAACTGACTTTATAATTACAAAATTATATCCATGTTTTCATTAATTTCAATTTTTTCTTAAGTCGACTGTGCTGAAATGACATATGTGAGTGTTTCAAAGCTTACTTTTCCAGTTAAAACAATATAATAATGAGCTTTTATTTCAAATAAATAGAAAAATGTGTTAAAGTTATTATTTTTTGTGATATTTAGAATTTTGAAAAAGGTGGCTTTGATAAAATGAAATTTACTTTTCATTGCCTACTTTGCTTATCTACACATTTTTCTATGTAATATTTGTTTTTCATGACCTATTAAATTTTTTTTTGTAATTTAGATAGGATTATTATTAAAAAAATAAAACGAGAACTTATGACTGATGAAATGAAGTTGGCTTTATTAAAATGACATTTTGAAATATTCAATGACAGTTGCTAACTATTCATTTCGGACCGTAGACGGTTATTTTTGACATTTAGGTGTTTTTTTGGAGTCATTTTGGAATTATATAATTTATTTTTTCAGTTACGAGTTTACACACTGTATTATAAAACATATTGTTTTATTTATTTACATTCAATGAGGAATGAATCAGGAAGTGTATTTTCCATAAAAATTCATGAAATCAAGTATGCATCAACTGATAGTGTTTTATTTTATTTATACATTTTTATATAACAAATTACATAAATTACTTAAAAAAAAATTAAAAAGATTGAGAAATAGTTGAATTATAACACTGACCATAAATATGTAATCTATTTATAATTATACTATATGACACGGCCCTGTATATGATTAATAAAATGGCCTTGAAATTAGCTTCTTCCTAACATTTGTTTATAATTTAATAAATCACAAAATAATTTTTTAATGACATAGTTTAGCCTGGAGCCAATAACTTTTTTTTTTACTCACTAAAATTTTTCAACTTTTTTTTCACACACTTAATTGAGGTCATGTTTTCGTTTTAATTTGTGAAAATATCGAAAGTGATTTTTGCCTTAAAGGCAATAAAATTTATCCAATCTATTTTGTACTTTTATTTTTATAGATTTGAAGGAATTGAATTAACATAATTTACAAATTTGATTACTTTTAATTAACATAAAATATTAATTTTTGGAAGTAATAGAAAGTAATGGAAAAAGTTTTTTAATTATAAGTTAAATAACACCCTGTATTTTATGCCATTTCAAGATTGTTTATAAAAATCGCCAACTCTGATCGTTTTCGAAATAATTACGTTTTTTGATTAACTCCATTGAAAAATCAATTTCTCGGAATTCTTTTGAGACAGATAAATAAGTTTTAACATAGTTATAGTCAAGACATTAGCCGATATACAAATTACAAGAACTTTTCAAAATTATATACAGGGTGCTACAAAATGCACACCAAACATTGGCTTCTAAATCATGTATTTTTATTTTTTTTCAAATAGAAACCCCCTTTTTCCATGTCACCAATAAATTGCAATACAACCACTAGTCGTCTAACTGCAATAGTTTTTGAGAAATTCCATAATTTCCATTCATTTTCTATAGAAATGTCGCTGCACCAGATTATCACAGTAAGCCGTGGCCATTGTATAAAGTTCATAAAAATCTTTTTTCCGCCATTACAGAGACAAAAATGCGAATAAAGCACGCAAAATATATAATAGAAAAGAAATATTGTCAATTTTTTGTTTTTATATAGTAATGCATGGCCTCCTATAATAATAAAAATTGTAAAAAGAAAAATTGCAAAATTTCAAAAACTACAGCAAATAGATAAAGTGTCGTTGAAATTTGACTAGAATTCGATTCGTGGAATAAAAAATTAGGGTTTCCATTTGGAAAAAATGAGTTTTGGCATAATTTTAAAGCCAATGTTTGATGACAATTCTGTAACACACTGTAGATTATTTTGAGACGTTATTCCAATCTGTATGTCAGCTAATACCTTCTTTACAATCATCTTAAAATTTATTTGTTGGGCGCAAAAGATTGTGAAGATATTAAGATTTTAATGGCAAGAGTCAATTGTCAAAAATTTCCAAAAAATGCAAATATTTCAAAAACAGTTAGAATTATCAACAACATGATAACTATAAAATGTATTTAGAATTTTATATATAATTCAAAAATGCCATAAAATATAGAGTGTCACAAAGTTAGCATCAACTTCCGGTGTAGGCGGAACTGTAAACAATCTAAAAATATTTGAGAAATAGACTTTTTGATCTAACTGACCTATAACTAAAATTTCAAATAACATAAACCATAAACTACTAATGAACCATTTATGTGAAACACCCTATATATTCAAAGATAATTGAAATTCCATAAGTATTTATGATTTTTTCTAAAACTAGTTTTCTAAAACATGTTGATCTAGCCAACTGGCTGTGGTATTTGAATGAAATTTACATTTAATATTAAAAATCTGAAGGAGGTTGTGCAGAAATGACATATCATTTCATCGCCTACTGTCAATATTAAAAATGCAATTTTATAAAACAGTTGTTTGTGTTTAGAAATGACATTTATTATTTATCACAGTCTACTTGATTAAATCGATTTTTTTTTTTTCTAAAAACATAGTGGGTCATGTTTAATAGACATTTAATCTCCTTAGTTTTTCAGCAAAATTTACTAACAACATAGTAGACATTTAAAATTGACAAAAATTTTCGAAGCTTTCTTAGAATATTTAAATTTATTAATTTAAACACAAAGTGGGCTACTTCTGAATGACATTATATCATCGCCTACTTCAAATATTTATTTTTTTTTTTTTTTTTTTTTCATACAAATATCTGCAAATTAACACTTCTCTTTTTGTTCAATCTCTAAACAAAGTAATTACAACTTAGCAATTTCCCGTTTGGTGAATAACACTTAACGATTACTTAAATAACAAGTTTCGTCTTAACATATCCGGAAAATGACTTAAGTGCAATAACGATTTGTTCTGGTTGCTAATATACAAAACGCAACTTTTAACTTTAACAATCTATAAATGTTATTTTATGATTTTTTTTATTTATATCAAGTGGGCTAGTAGTATTATTGCCATAGCAACACAATACAAATAAACTAGTGTTGCTATATAAATTAAGTTTTTTGTTTTGTATTAATAGCCTACTTTGAGGTTTTTTTTTGTTATTAATTATTATTTTCACTAATATTAGTCATGTATAAGTATAAATTGTAAAATATCCAATGTCAGATTTCACTTCAAGCAACTTTCATTATTAAATTTATACACATTGAAATCAAGAGTTTATGGAAAAAATTTTGAAGAAAAACGAAAGGTTATAATTTGTCCTTATTATAGCAATTATTTCAAGTAAAATAGAAGACAGAATGATTCAATTGTTTTTATCATAAATAAAATTGTACTATAGCAAGCTGTGAAATATTTTGACATTTAATCAAAGTCAACTTTAACAATTATTGTACAAACTTAGTTAGCTGTGACACATAACAGTCAACTATTACATGCATCTAGGCCAACTTTTTTTAAATAAATTTATAACAAAGAAATTTGGCGGTTCTTTTGTAACGGTTTTTTTTTTTCTATTTAATTCATTATCAACATAACATTGACTATTTCTTGCATAATTAAATATTTTTCAAACAATTAAACAACTAAATTACTGAAAAATATAGAATAGATAATGTAGAAAAATAAAGCAGGTCATGTCAAAATAATACTTATAATAAAAAAAGTGAAAGAATATATACAGGAAAAATATCACAATTACAAAAATTGAAAAAACTGAAAATGGCGTTTGCAATAAACATTTTATATTTTTAAACCGGAAGTGGTCATTTTTTCGCGATCCGACGTGATAGAATCTCGATTTAAGTCCATTGGACGTGAGAAACGAAACGGTAATGGCCTTAACATCGCTACATTTCAGTGACCTCAACTTTAAAATCAAAGATGGCGACATTAAAACGTCAAGGTCGGAATTGACTTAGATTCAAAATTGCATTTTATAACAATATTTATTTATTTTTTTTTTTTTTTTTGTAGGGGATGAGCGAATACGATCGAATACGTAGAGCTTGTTTAAAATGTGGAGAATTATGGGAAGATCCTGATTTTCCTGCTACACAAGCTTCGGTTTTTTATCATCAAACGCCACCGTTTCAATTCACTTGGAAAAGGCCAAAAGTAAGTAAAATATATATACATATATATATATATATATATATATATATATATATATATATATATATATATATATATATACATTTTTTTTTTGAAGTCAAAAAATTCATCGGAGTGGAGTTGAGTTGATGGTGATTCACATTTTCGTCATGTGTTAAGTAGATCAAAAACTCTATTTCTCAAGTATTTTTACATTGTTTACACTTCCGCTTACACCGGAAGTTGATGCTAACTTTGCGACACTCTATATTTTATGGCATTTTTGAATTATATATAAAATTCTAAATACATTTTATAGTTATCATGTTGTTGATAATTCTAACTGTTTTTGAAATATTTGCATTTTTTGGAAATTTTTGACAATTGACTCTTGCCATTAAAATCTTAATATCTTCACAATCTTTTGCGCCCAACAAATAAATTTTAAGATGATTGTAAAGAAGGTATTAGCTGACATACAGATTGGAATAACGTCTCAAAATAATCTACAGTGTGTTACAGAATTGTCATCAAACATTGGCTTTAAAATTATGCCAAAACTCAATTTTTCCAAATGAATACCCTAATTTTTTTATTCCACGAATCGAATTCTAGTCAAATTTCAACGATACTTTATCTATTTGCTGTAGTTTTTGAAATTTTGTAAATTTTTTTTTTACAATTTTTATTATTATAGGAGGCCATGCATTACTATATAAAAACAAAAAATTGACAATATTTCTTTTCTATTACATATCTTGCGTGCTTTATTCGCATTTTTGTCTCTGTAATGGTGGAAAAAAGATTTTTATGAATTTTATACAATGGCCACGGCTTACTGTGATAATCTGGTGCAGCGACATTTCTATAGAAAATGAATGGAAATTATGGAATTTCTCAAAAACTATTGCAGTTAGACGACTAGTGGTTGTATTGCAATTTATTGGTGACATGAAAAAAGGGGGTTTCTATTTGAAAAAAAATAAAAATACATGATTTAGAAGCTAATGTTTGGTGTGCATTTTGTAGCACTCTGTATATAATTTTGAAAAGTTCTTGTAATTTGTATATCGTCTAATGTCTTGACTATAACTATGCCAAAACTTATTTATCTGTCTCAAAAGAATTCGGAGAAATTGATTTTTTAATGGAGTTAATCAAAAAACGTAATTATTTCGAAAACGATCAGAGTTGGCGATTTTTATAAACAATCTTGAAATGGCATAAAATACAGAGTGTTATTCAAAATAATTGACATCAACTTTTTTTGATCTACCTTGTACACGTCCAAATTTTTAAATTTTAATTCTGATATTTACTTATGTGAATCACTCTGTATATTCTGTGCTCTATGTTTATAACAAAGTGTGCCATGACTATTCTGTTTAGATATTCAAAATTGATTCTAAATCTAACAAATTTTTCTAATTTTTATATCTCCAGATTAAAGGACTAAATAATAAATACGATCCTGTATTTTTGCTAATTTTGTATTTTTCGCAGAACCACAAAGAGGTTTAATATACCGGACGTCCCATTCTACTTTAATATATTTTCTAGCTAGTATATTTTCGTAAGTTTGTACAGTCTGTTCGATAATAGATAATTTATCGCACTAATTTCAGGGGATTTTGTTGTGGTTGGAAACACTGATACAAATTTTGGTATTTTCATAAATGTTTATTAAAAGATTTTATTTTAACATTTCGGTTTATTAATAAACGATCTAATGAGTACTTTAATGACGATTATTATTGCACAGTTTTAACATTTCTGAAAGCTGTGATTTTTTAATGCATTCAATAATATAAAATTTATCACACGATTTCAAGATTTGAGGAATTTTCTAGTAGTTGGTAACGCTGATCGAAAAATTGCCAACGTTCTTTATTAATTTAATGAATGCATTAATGCTTATTATTATTGCACATTTTTCAAAACTCCAGAAACTGTTGTTTTTAATTGCATTTTATTCTGTATAAAATTTCAAAACCAGCAAACAAAGAAAATTTGCAATTATCCATAAAAGTCTAAAATACTGGATGTTCAAAATAAGAAATTTGTGTCTTATTTTTGGTGCAATTTTTCGGTATTTCTTGAAAAAAATTGAGTCTGTTTTTTTAAAAATAACAATCCAAACTTTAATAATAGTAATTATTGAGTTATTTTAGGACAATTTTATAAATATTATTTTACATAGCTGTCCCATAAATATACATTTTGTCTAAGTTTATACATCAGCGACTAAAAAAAATGTCTTCAATAATACAGATAATTTAATAGTAAAGAGTGCGTTAACAATAATAATTATTGCATATTTTTGTAATTTTTGTTTTTAATTAATTTCCACGAACATCCTGTATGAAATTTCAAAGTTATGAAACAAACAAAACTTGCAATTATCTTTTTTATTTTCGTATGTCATTGTTCTGTCAAGTTATAACGATTTTGAGTATGGTATAATCGTGAGTTTATCGTAATATTTTTAAGGTTGGGAGCACTGATTTGGTATTTTCACAAACGTTCATTAATAAATTTCATTGGTTATTTCACTTTTGACATTTTTAACATTTCGGTTCATTAATGAACGATCTAACGAGTACTTTAATGAGGATTATTATTGCACAGTTTTAACATTTCTGAAAACTATTGTTTCAATAATATACAATCTATATTACACGAGTTGAAAATTTAAGGAATTTTTTGACGCTTTGTCAACATTTTGTATTAATTGATTCAAATGTCAAAAATTTCAAATTTAATTATTTGAAAAACGTTTAGAACTTCGGTTTTAAGCGGAAGTTAAAATAAGCTGAAAATATTTATAAAATGGTGTTTCTAAACTACTTAGTTTTAGTTCTTATATGAATCACCCTATGTTATGTTTTTTTTCCAACACACCAAGCATGAATAAATAAATATTTATATTGTTATTATCGCTAATTATTAATAATAATTTTTCATTTCTAATCGTCTTGAAGCCTCAAGCACTTGTCCAACTTATAATCCATTTGATAAATCAAGAGAAAGTTGATTTCTTGTTCATTTGGAAAATTCTTCAAACATTGATGATTTTTACACTTTGATGCTTCAATTATTATTATTATTATTATTATTATCACTAATATAATCCAATTTTAAATACTTTTCTGTATTTCACGGTATTTTAATAAAAATAAAAACAAATATAAAAATAATACTAAAAGATGAAACTTTCTAATGTCGAGCACTTAATTATAGGTTTAGTTTTTGCGTTCACTTTTATGGTAAATTATACAGAATTTTCATTTTCATTTTTTTTTTTTCTCAAGAATTTATAATCTGATGAGTTTTATTCATTGATTTGAGAAATCTTGATTGATGTTATTTATTGGGGCGTTTAACTTTCTCTTATTTAATCATTTTCAATTTATCTTATATCACTCTGTATATAAAATCCATTGCAAATCAAAACCATCTAGTTTGCTATTTATTGGTAAAAGTTCATATAACCAATAGCATCGTTTTATGCACGAGGTTACTGTCCTGATCGCTCATTAAACTCGCCATTTTCAAATTACTAAAACGCTCACGCATTCTATATACAAAGTGTCGCATTTAAATTATATTAATGAAACAATTAAGTATATGCTGTTTACACCCCACGTGTTTAACTGATATGGGTGAAACCACACTTAACCTTGATGGTATATACATCCCACATTTACGAATAATCACTTTTTTTTTTATAACAGGACTTATGTGCAAGACCTGGTTTTGTCCAAGATGGGTCATCACATTTTGATATTGTTCCAGGAAAGATGGGTAAGTTTTTTTTATTGGTTTTTAGAGAGTTCAATGCCTGATGTATGTAGGTGTTTACCATTCGAATTTTTATGCTTTTATTATCGCACTGTAGAATAATAAATGAGTTTAACAAAGACTGAAATATTAAATAATAAAAATTAGGAATTGTTGAAATAGAATTAATGCTTTTAATTGAATAATTGTGAAATTATTTGAATATTTATAGTGTGAAATGTTTAATTTAATTTTTAATTATTTATAATTGATATAATTATTTAATTTGAAAATGAAGCAAAACTAATTTTTTTTGAATTTTTCATATTTGGAATTGTGAATTGGAAAAAAAAATGGAAGAAGGTAGTTATGAAAAATAGTGTAAATTACAGATAATGAATGATGATTATAATTAGATTGCGAATTACCTTAAGTAATTCACGTTTTGACAGTTATTTTTTCTTTCTCTCCTTCAAATTTTGTTCAATTTTTACTTTTCTCTTTCTACTTTAACTGATTTTCTTAATCTTTACCTTGAAATTTTACTCTTTCTTCATTCAGTTTTAACAGTCAAGACTTTTTTTCTTGTTTACCATTTTTCTTTGTTTTTACCCAACTGCTTATTTACTTGTCTTTATCTATTTCTTTTTCCTATTTTATTTTTTGATTATTTTTCGTTTCCTTTTTCTTTTTCTTTAATTTATATCTAGTTCTCTCATTCTTTCCATTTTTAATTTTTCTTCTTTTTGGTAGGAATGTTTTTTGAGTTTGCAGAAAACAAATTCAAAATAAGCATTTACTTCCGTCTGTCAAAACTTTTTGAAAAGTTGCAGCTCTGAATTTTTTTTTTCCAAGATATCAAAACTGCTAAAACGGCATTTTGGAGACAAAAGCAATTAAAATTAATCTGTCAAAACCTCTGAATAATGATACATTATCGTTTAATATTGTTGTCACATGATTCAACTATACAGAGTGTTTTATATTTTTGAATGGAACAATGCACATTTTTTTATTATTTATACTTTATTAACTAATTACACAGATATGTAAAAAATATAGGGTGTTCCATTTGAAAAATAAAAGTTATAACTGTCTGTCTGTAATATTTTTTATATGTTTGTATAATTGTTAAAATTCTGTAGTATTATATTTTCATTTTAAAATTTGGTTACGGTGTTGCCACGTTATTCCACTTTTTCGAAAAAATTTGGAAATAATTTCAAGTGTCTCAAAATTATTAGTACCAACAGCAGAATAGTAAAATTTTCTAATTGTGTAAAATAGATTCAGCTTTATCGTTTAATATTGTTGTCATATGATTTAACTATACAGGGTGTTTGTTATACATTGTTAAAATGTTCAATTTTTAGACACCTATAATTTTATTTTTTTTGAATGAAACATTGTACTATTTAAAATAAATCCTTTCGGTATACAGGGCATCTACCTAAAACTTGAAAAATACCGATATTAGTGAAAATTTGGCAACATAGTTTCTTCAATGGGCTCCATCTTTATAAAATATTTTGAAAAATGTAACACTTCCGGTTATCTGGAAGTAGACAATCAACTTTCTTAATTTAAATAGAACATCGTATATTTTTTTACATTTTTAAAACTTATACAAAATGTAAAAATTGTTACTGAAAATCTTTTATATCTTCTCATTTTCGAGCTATAAACTAAAGTTACATTTTTTTTTTAAATAAAAAGTCTAGTTGGTCATGATTTTTTATACAGTTTTCTAACAAAAAATTACGAATTGTCAAAAATATAATATTTTTAAAGTGATGACCAACTATGCTTCTCATTTGAAAAAAATGTAACTTTGGTTTATATCTCGAAAAATAAATAGTTAGGTATGTCATTCTATTCTATGAAAAAATATTGTTTAGTAACATTTCTTTTAATACTATAAAAAATAAGTAAAGCAATCCAGTCTAGTCATAGTTCCGGTTGAAATATTTTTCCAAACAAACTCATGTCGAAATAATTTCTAATGTTTCATAAAGCAATCGCCGGAAATGGTTACTTTCAATTTTTTTTTCAAAGCCTACATTTACTTTTTTTTTTATTTCCAGGTGATCGATGGCTTGTTTCTTGTTTAGGCGTTCTCTATTTAAATAAAGGACTTTTCTATCGAGTAGTACCAGCTGATCAATCATTCAATGATGAACAATATGCTGGTGTTTTTCGATTTCGATTATGGTGGTGTGGAGAATGGACGGAAGTTTTAGTCGATGATAGATTACCGACAGTTCATGGAAGATTAGCATTTTTACAATCACAAAATTCCGATTATTTTTGGCCAGGTTTACTCGAAAAAGCATATGCCAAGTAAGTATATAAAGACTATACTTTATTAATTTAAAATTTAAATCAAATCACATATTATGCTGTTTGAAAAATTGTAAAAACAATTCAATCTAGTTACCTAATTTTGGCAACAAGTATTATAAACCGTTTTATGAAAATCTGGCACGCAAATACATACCTAACGGCTTTTGACCGTCTTGAATGGTCTTTCAGATTCTTTACCATTCATGATTAGATAATACAGTTTGAATTTCCGTTAGATTTAATGAGGAATAATATTAAATGTGAGAATTAAACATTTGTTTATTGAGCTTTGAAAAACTATAATAATGAGGTCTTGTTAAATAAATAAATTTCATTTAAAAATGTCGCTAATATATTTATTATATAAAATTACTTTTACTTTTACATAAACCAGATTTTGGACATTATGTAATAAGTGGAATAATTATTTTTATTCGATTTTGTCACGATGCACAAGTGAAATCACACCTTTTACCTTCAGTTAGTACAAATTCTATGTTTCTAATTTTTTTGATTTTTGTGTTTTCGCCGAAAGAACTATCTAATAAAAATTGTGTTCAAAATTCTTAAAAACGCAAAAAAGAAATATAGGGTGTGTTTAGTTTTTGCAAAGAGTTAGTATCAACAAATTTTGTTAATAAAATTTTTACTCGCTGGGACATGCTGTATATAAGTTGGTACACTTCCGGTTATTTTAAATGTAACACTTTACATATTTTTATGTAACATTTGTGACACTTTGAGTGAACCATTTTCAAGAAAATCAACATGGCTGGGCAGAAATCACCGAGAATGCGCCATCTTTGAAAATATTTTCAAAGCAAACTCAAGAAAGATTTAAACTTCTTTAATTCAAAATTTTTATTTATTTATTTATTTGTTGTTTCAGATTGCACGGTTCTTACGAAGCTTTAAAATATGGATCTCTATTAGATGGTTTAGCTGATTTAACTGGGGGAATAACCGAAAGCATACCAATACGACAAGATGCAACAATATGTGCCAGACTCTTACATAAACTTTTAGATATGACATCTATTATAACATGTACTATACAACCACCAAATTATCAACAAATGAGATCGAATTTTGAAAAATTACCAAATGGTATACAAATGGGTATCAATTATAGAATATATTCAGTTGAAAGGGTAAGAAAATTGAAATGAGATTCATTATAATAAATTAAGTTGTGCGGATGTACGTAATAAGCTTTCTTACCTTTTTCATTGTTTTAATTGTTATTAGAAGTAATTTAAATTTGACACGCGTAGCTTTTATTTGAACGGAAATGTGTCATTATTATAGAGTTGATAGTCTACAGTGTGTCCGCGAATAGGCGAAATGACTCTTGTAAAAGATAAAAAAAGTTTTGATTTGAATTGTCAAAATATGAAACAAACTAGTCTTAAATCAATATCTGAATCTTGAAACTTGAAATTGAAAAGCATCGAATTTCAAAATTATCAGACAATTATAATTTCACGTCACGTAAAATAGCAAAATAAGTCTTTCTTAAATTTCCAAAGCATATTTGATTTTTCAAAATTAAAATTATATTGCTGTTTTTCAAAAAAAAAAAACAAAAGACATTAAGTCTTTTGTGCAATAATTTAACACTAAAAAATTGCAAAGGCAAAATTTTCACTCTTTTTATACAGGATGTTCCATTAGTATCGACAGGCTTTATATTATTTCAACTTCCGGTTTGACGGGAAGTCTATGCAATATCTTATTGAGAACACTCAAGTAACTTGATTAATTTCAAAAGAAAAAGAAATAAAAAAGAAACTAAAGAATTTGAAAATTTTAAAAAATGTGAAGAACCTAAAAAATCTAGAGTATCCAGAAAATTTAGAAAATCTTGAGAATTCAAAGAAGAAAATCTGAATAATCCGAAAAATCTGAAAAAGAATTCAGAAAATCTAAAAACCATAAAAATATCACGAACAGTCTCAAAAGTCTCAATTCAAATTCTGAATAAAACAGAAAATCTAAAAAATTTGAAGAATCCAAAGTTGAAATAAATAAATAAATAAATAAATAAATAATCTCAAGTAGGAACTTAAGAATTTCAAAGAGAATATGAAAAATTCGACAAAAGAAGAATTTAGAGGATTGAAGAAAAACTATGAAAAATATAGAGAATCTAAACTTGAATCTAATGAATTTAGATTAAGATAAGTAATTTAAAAGATCTACATAATCTGGACAATCTAAATTAAAACAATAAAATCATGAAATAGTACAGAAATCTGTAAAATATTTTTATCTCAATTACAGACATCTGTAAATCGAAATTACCTATCAAACTTGATATTATAATTTGATTGTAAATTTAAACGATGACGCTATTTAAATCAATACAGAAACCTATAGTCTGAAGTAATCGTAGCGATTAAATCAAAATCCGAAATAATGTGTTGTTTTTGACAATACACAAGTATTTTCGCATAGAAATCTGTAATACTTATCTTCAATTTTTTTCCAGGTGGAAACTTTCAGCGGCGAGCCCGTCCAATTAATCAAACTTCGAAACGCTTTAAATCTTGCATCGGAATATATCGGTCCTTGGTCTTTAGACTCTTCTGAATGGTCGGAAATTTCGCCCAATTCCCTCGAACGTCTTCAATCAATTCTAAAAGATGGTGAATTTTGGATATCGTATCCCGATTTTTTGAAAACTTTCACTCACTTGGAAATAATTCATTTAGATAATGATACAAGTCGAGATGAACCAAGTCTTCATAACAAAAACACATGGCAAATGCGCTTACATCAAGGCAATTGGTTAAAAGGTGTTTCAGCTGGTGGTTGTCGTAACAATCCTGAAACATTTCATATTAATCCTCAGCTCCAACTTGTTGTAAATGAAGTCGAAGAAATTGTTATATCTCTTAATCAACATAGTATACTCGAACCGAAAGTAATTGGTTTTACTGCTTATGCCATACCTAAAATTAGTAATGAAACGATTGGAAAAGCGTTTTTCAAAGCGAATAAATCATTATTTAATTCACAATATACAAACAGTCGGCAAGTTAGTTATCGATGTTATTTAGAACAAGGGAGTTATTTAATAATTCCGACGATTTTTGAACCAGGACAAGAATCCGGTTTTACTCTTCGAGTCTATTCAAGTAAAACTCTTAAATTAAAACAATTAGATACAACACCTCAACTTCTTAAATCAGCAATCATTAAAGCACCGACGCTTTTAGACGGAAAAAGTTTCAGTCAATATGAAGCAGTCTTTTTACAATTAGCCGATGAACATCGAACTGTTAACGCTTTTGAATTACAAGAACTGCTTGATGCTTGTTTACCAAACGATTATATCAAAAGTTGTGCTTCGATTGAAGTCTGCAGACAGATTATTTTAACATTTGATGTAAGTTTATTATTGTTTTTATTTATAATTTAAATAAATTCATTTTTAGATGTCAGGAACAGGACGACTGAAATTTAGTGATTTTAAAGATTTAATGTGTAGTTTGAAATTTTGGCAAACTTCGTTTAAAAATCACACAAAAGAGAAGACAGGAATTTTGAAAGCTGAAAGATTTTCAGATGCGCTACTAGCGGTTGGCTTTCAATTAAGTACTGAAGTTTTGGCAACGTTGATGGTGAGATATATGAGAAAAGATGGGACATTAAGATTTGGGGATTTTGTATCGGCGATTTTGCATCTGACTGTTGCTTTTAGTAAGTTAAAATATAAATTCGAGCAATTTTTTATTGTGTTTTTTTTTTTTAGATATTTTCAAAACAAAAGATACGCTTCAAAGTGGTAATATTAAATTTAGTTTAGCTGAGGTAAGATTGGAGAATTCTAATTTTTAATTATTGATTTTACGATTTTCAGTGGCTGAAGTCATCTTTGTCATGCTGACAGTTGTATATTTATATTGTTAATATTTTGTATATTAAGATGTAATAAAAATTCACAATTTTTATAATTCTGCAATTTTCCCAAACGGTAATTACGGAAAGGAAACTTGTCATTAACTCTAGAAACTATTACTACCTGCAAATGCTTCCTTTTTTAAACAATGTGTCTTTGTCTCTCCTCCAATTGTCTTTCCAAATCCGAAATTAGATTCTGCATCGTTCTTTATTTCTTGCCGATTCTTCCCGAACTGATTCAAGTTGTCCCGAAAGTTGAGCAATCTCATGCAAGTCTCTTATCAACTTGATATTTTTCTTTAGTTTGTTGTAATTCTTGTCTCAATTATAAGTTTCTTCTTCTAATTCTTTAACTCGATTGTTCTAATAATTGAAACAACGATTGATCACTTATTTCAGCGATTTTGTCTTTGTAAAGTTGTAAATCGCGATTTAAAGCTTCGTTATTGCGTTCAGCTACAAGATGCATTTGTTGAGCTTCTTGTAATTTTAATTGAGTTGTTTTTAGCAAATCTGGAAGTGGTAAAAGTTCTTGGAGTTTTTCTTGGAATTGATTCTTCACTCTTTGGATTTCTAAATTGACTTGTTCGTTGATTCGATTCGCGTCCATTTCTAACATATCTATATGTCGTTTCTGTTCTTCGACTTCTTGTTGCGCTTCTAGATACTAAACCCAACATTTAAACCCATCAGAAATATTAAAATACTCACTTTGTTTCGATAATCATCCAATTGTGATTGTTGATCTTGAATAAACGATCTCAACTCTTCCAATTCGTCTTGAGCTTCTCGAAATCTTTGTTTAGCAACAGCCAATTGCTGCTCTTGTTCTATCATTTGTTCTTTAGATCCTGCAAACTTTAACCCAGAAAAATTATTCAATAAATTTCTATTAAATCAATACTTTGCTATTTTCCAAAGTCCTTTCTAAATCTTTCACTTTATCATCTAAAGCTTTTCTTGCATCTTCTGCTTCTTTAATACTCGCTTTCAATTTTTCATTATCAGCTCTCAATCCACCAACTTCGGTTACTTTACTTTTGAAATCATCCTGCAATCGACAGTATTGTTCTCTCAATTCTCTCAACTGTTGATCGGCGCATGGAAGAAAACAAGGAGAACATGGAGGACATGGTGGTGCACACGGATGACATAATGGCGGACAAATTAGTATTTTTTTATGTTGTTCTAAATGCTCGCGCTCTGCTTGAACTGCTGTTAATTCAGTTTGCATTGTTTTTACATCGTTTTCCATATCGCATAATTGTTTCTCCTAAAAAACATCATCACCAACTACCGAAAAATAAAGAAATAAAAGTACCAAAAGTTTTGTAGTTTCTGTATATTCATTTAAACGTCCTTCAATGTCTGCAGGACATGGACCTTTGTTTTTACCGCATGGCATTCTCTTCTTTTTTGTTGTTGCAACTTCTTGTTGTTTTTGATTACACACCTTTAAAAATTCAGAGGTTTTTTTTTTTCAATTTAAAATTGTAAACTTCATACCTGTTGAATTTTGTCGTTTAGTGCTGAATTCTCCTTGCAGAGCATTCGCGCATTTCACATTGAATACTACAAAGCTTTCTTTGGAGATATTCAATGGTTTGGTCTTTATTAAGCAAATCTGACTGTAATTTATACCTGGAAGTATTTTTTTTATTAATTTGTTTTCAATCCATATTTTGAAATTTTGACGTTTGTGACATTTACTATAGAAATATGATCAGATATCTAGATTACCTCATTCCTTCCAAGTCGGCATTTTCAGCAGCTAGACGCTCTTGCATTGTGTAGCTGTCGCTTAATCTTTTGGCGAATTTTGGCACCACCGACTATTGAAAAAATTCAATTAATTAATAAACTATTAACTCAAATCATACCATTGGTATGTTGATATCTTTTGACTGTCCACATGGCCCGCAACTCGACGACCGCTTCTTCTTTTTATCATCGCATAAAATCAACTTTGGAATATTATTTTCAGTAACACCACAAACTATAACTTTTGGAAGAACATCTTCATTATGTCTAGTTTGAAGAGGAGTATCAGGTGGTACCATACTATCAAATAAATTCGTTTGTCCAATCAAAAATTGTATTCTTTTAGTTTTTTCTTCAAATTGAAGCATTTGCGCTTTTAATTCTTTATTTTTTTCTTCTAATTCTCTAGCTTCAGCTTCCGTGTGTTTGTCTTTTTTTAATAATTCAGTAACTCTTGTTTTTAATTCATAAATAATTTTTGCTGTTGATTTTCACTTGAAATGGCTGAATGAATTTTAAAAGTTGAACCACCAACTCCTGCTTTTGGTGATTCTTCAAGATCAGTATCTTCACCTTCATCTTCGTCTTCAACTGCTACATCGAGAAGGTCTTGAATGTTTTCAATGACTTGAGCTAGTTCTTATCATTTTTTTCGACTTGTTTCGTTTCATTGTTCTAGGATTTTGGTTTTAAAAGTTTGATTGTTTTTATAGAATGTCTTACTTTGTCTTCTTCGTTGTCAGTTACTAAAAGCTTCTGCTTTTGCTGGAACTTCGAAAGTTTGGACTTATTCGCTTGAACTGGTAACTGTCTGACTGCTAGACGAATAGAAGATTTATGTTTCTATATCTTCTAAAAAACATCATCAAACTACAAAAAACAAAAAATAATATCGTTTTTACATTGTTTTCCTTTTCACACAATTGCTTTATTACCAACTCTAAAACCACTAATTTTTTTTAAGTTTTTGTATAATCATTTCTTTTAGACAACTTTTTTTTACCTGTACTTCTCTTCTTTAATTCCAATTTTCTTCTTATCTTTACTTTTTTTTATATTATTTTTATTTCGTTCTTTCAGTTTCTGGAGTTCGTTTTTCATTAGAATTTTTTGTCGCTTTTCAAAAATCCATCAAGCAGCCTCAATGTTTGACATCCCAGTTTTTATTTTTGTTGAATTCACCGTCACTTTCTCTAATTTTCAATTTTCTTTAAACCAAAACACCAATCCATCAAAGTGTTAAAATCTTTTCAAGAAGTGCCTCAAGAAAATCAATTTTCGACAACGTGATTGTCTTTCTAAAAAAAATGAAAGTAAATATAAACAATTGATTTGCAATGATTTTGATTGACATTTCGAATTTATTATTTTTTTCTAGTCGAGAAATAAAATTAGTCTTCCGAGTAAATCAATCTTCAAACATTCTGATATAAATTTAACAAAAAATAGATCTTTGAAATCTTTAGGTGAGAAGAAATTTTCAAGTCTTTCATTACAGCAACATTTGGAAAGATATCAAAAAGAAACTGGATTTCATAAACCATTGTTTAATAGTGGAGACGCTGATTCGTATTTTAAACAAACTTTAAGAAATTACGAATATTTTGATTTGAGTTTTTTTCGACGAATTGGAAAAAAATCAAGATCTGTTGATAGCTTCCAAAAGGTGATAATCCAATGAAAATATTAACTGTAATTATCAAAATTTTAGAAAGCGACTTTTACTGTTAAGAAAAAGAAACCAAAAAAAGTAATAGCAGTTAAACCACCAGATACAACACGATCGACTTCTTCTACTGTTAATATCAAAGACACACCTTTACTAAAGAAGGAACATTTTGATATAGATACAGAAATCTTCTATTCCCCTAGCAGTCAGACAGTTACCAGTTCAAGTGACAAAATGGCTGAAGAAGGTGACGACTTTGGTGACGAAATCGAAACTTTGGAAGTTCCAGCAGAAGCAGAAGCTCCGCCTGAAGAAGTCTTATTAGTGACTGACGATGAAGAAGACGAAGTAAGACATTCTATAAAATAACTAACTTTTAAATGAAAATTCTAGGACGATGAAATGAAACAAGTCGAAGAAATGATAAAACAAGCATCTGAAGAACTAGCTCAAGTCACTGAAGACAATCAAGACCTTCTCGATGTAGCAGCTGAAGACGAAGATGAAGGCGAAGACATTGAACTTAAAGAATCACCAAAAGCAGGCGGTGATGGTTCAACTTTTAAATTCGACCCAGCTATCGATTCAGCCATTTTACGTGAATTAGAAGAAGCTGAAAATCAAGCAAAAGAAACAGCAAAAATTATTTATGAATTAAAAACAAGAGTTACTGAATTATTAAAAAAAGACAAACACACAGAAGCTGAAGCTAGAGAATTAGAAGAAAAAAATAAAGAATTAAAAGCGCAAATGCTTCAATTTGAAGAAAAAACTAAAAGAATACAATTTTTGATTGGACAAACGAATTTATTTGATAGTATGGTACCACTTGATACTCCTCTTCAAACTAGACATAATGAAGATGTTCTTCCAAAAGTTATAGTTTGTGGTGTTACTGAAAATAATATTCCAAAGTTGATTTTATGCGATGATAAAAAGAAGAAGCGGTCGTCGAGTTGCGGGCCATGTGGACAGTCAAAAGATATCAACATACCAATGGTATGATTTGAGTTAATAGTTTATTAATTAATTGAATTTTTTCAATAGTCGGTGGTGCCCAAATTCGCCAAAAGATTAAGCGACAGCTACACAATGCAAGAGCGTCTAGCTGCTGAAAATGCCGACTTGGAAGGAATGAGGTAATCTAGATATCTGATCATATTTCTATAGTAAATGTCACAAACGTCAAAATTTCAAAATATGGATTGAAAACAAATTAATAAAAAAAATACTTCCAGGTATAAATTACAGTCAGATTTGCTCAATAAAGACCAAACCATTGAATATCTCCAACGAAAGCTTTGTAGTATTCAATGTGAAATGCGAATGCTCTGCAAAGAGAATTCAGCACTAAACGACAAAATTCAACAGGTATGAAGTTTACAATTTTAAATTGAAAAAAAAAAAAACCTCTGAATTTTTAAAGGTGTGTAATCAAAAACAACAAGAAGTTGCAACAACAAAAAAGAAGAGAATGCCATGCGGTAAAAACAAAGGTCCATGTCCTGCAGACATCGAAGGACGTTTAAATGAATATACAGAAACTACAAAACTTTTGGTACTTTTATTTCTTTATTTTTCGGTAGTTGGTGATGATGTTTTTTAGGAGAAACAATTATGCGATATGGAAAACGATGTAAAAACAATGCAAACTGAATTAACAGCAGTTCAAGCAGAGCGCGAGCATTTAGAACAACATAAAAAAATACTAATTTGTCCGCCATTATGTCATCCGTGTGCACCACCATGTCCTCCATGTTCTCCTTGTTTTCTTCCATGCGCCGATCAACAGTTGAGAGAATTGAGAGAACAATACTGTCGATTGCAGGATGATTTCAAAAGTAAAGTAACCGAAGTTGGTGGATTGAGAGCTGATAATGAAAAATTGAAAGCGAGTATTAAAGAAGCAGAAGATGCAAGAAAAGCTTTAGATGATAAAGTGAAAGATTTAGAAAGGACTTTGAAGAATTTCAAAGCGGAAAATAGCAAAGTATTGATTTAATTGAAATTTATTGAATAATTTTTCTGGGTTAAAGTTTGCAGGATCTAAAGAACAAATGATAGAACAAGAGCAGCAATTGGCTGTTGCTAAACAAAGATTTCGAGAAGCTCAAGACGAATTGGAAGAGTTGAGATCGTTTATTCAAGATCAACAATCACAATTGGATGATTATCGAAACAAAGTGAGTATTTTAATATTTCTGATGGGTTTAAATGTTGGGTTTAGTATCTAGAAGCGCAACAAGAAGTCGAAGAACAGAAACGACATATAGATATGTTAGAAATGGACGCGAATCGAATCAACGAACAAGTCAATTTAGAAATTCAAAGAGTGAAGAATCAATTCCAAGAAAAACTCCAAGAACTTTTACCACTTCCAGATTTGCTAAAAACAACTCAATTAAAATTACAAGAAGCTCAACAAATGCATCTTTTAGCTGAACGCAATAACGAAGCTTTAAATCGCGATTTACAACTTTACAAAGACAAAATCGCTGAAATAACTGATCAAATGAATCAAGTGCGAAGCGATAGTGAATTGGGTCAAAATGAAAAACTTTCGTTGTCTCAACGACTAGAACAAGCCGAAAATCGAGTCAAAGAATTAGAAGAAGAAACTTATAATTTGAGACAAGAATTGCAACAAACTGAAGAAAAATATCAAGAAGTTGATAGAGAATTGCAAGCGAAGTTGCATGAGATTGCTCAACTTTCGGCACAACTTGAATCAGTTCGGGAAGAATCGGCAAGACAAGTTGCGAGGAATAAAGAACGATGTGAGACAGTACGAAGATCGATGCAGAATCAAATTTCGGATTTGGAAAGACAATTGGCGCATAGTCGAGCTCAAGCTAGAGCTGCCCAAAAAGATAGAGATGAAATTCGACAGAAGATGCAAGCGCAGATTAATAATTTACATGAAAACTTTGAAGATGCACAAATGAGGATTAGGAATTTGCAAGGACATGTTAATTTTTTGAAGGAGTCGTATAATACGAACAATGCAGTTGGAGATGCTGATTCTGCGTCCGATTTCCAAGACCCGTGCTGTTGTGGACGGGAATTTTAAATAAATCAAAAATTGTAGATTGTTTAAATTTGGAAATAAATTGCCTCGGAAGTAGTGCTTTTTTTATTAATTCAAACACCCCGCCGCTTCTCTTACCTCGACTGCTCCAGCATCCGAATGGATTCGAAGCGCCGTTTGTGACGTCACTGCGACGTCGTTATCGATCTTTTGACCGCGTGTTCTACCAGAAAGCCCCCAAAAAGCTCGTTCGTATCCATAACAATTGTGTTGTCAGCAATGAAAGTGGATAAGTTATAAAACAAAAAAAAAATCTTGAACTAAGTGCCCATTTTGGACTATGGGTTTGTACAACCCAATGAGAATCGTATGCGTCTCGGAGTGAAAATTCAAACACAAGAAGTTCTAGCACGGGTTGGAGATTACCTCTTACCTTTGCGGTAAAAAATTCATAATTTTTTATTTAACTAGAAGCGAAAATCCGCAATGCGACTTTTTTTAATTGTAGAAAAAAATTGAAAGAGATTTACCTGTTTTGGTTGCAGGGAGTGTGATGTGGTTGAGCGGCGGCGGGTGCGCGGGGGGCAGCTAGCGGCGTGGGAGCCCCCCGGCCCCATTATGACGCGCGCTAGAGAATGAAGAAACAAAACGTTCGCACGCTATCTCTTATCGTTTGCACCTTTACGTATCTGCTAATCGGCGCTGCTGTCTTTGATGCTCTTGAATCTAAAACCGAAAATCAGCGAAAAATCGTATTGCAAGGTAATTTATCAATACTTAATACTATCAAAATTATTGAATAAATTCCAGAAATCCAAGCAATAGTCCGTCGAAAATACAACATAACCGATGAAGATTTCCGTATAATGGAAACAGTGGTTTTGAAATCGGAACCGCATAGAGCGGGCCAACAGTGGAAATTCACAGGAGCCTTTTATTACGCTACGACAGTCTTAACAACAATCGGTTACGGCCATTCCACCCCGAGTACAATTCCAGGCAAATTGTTTACGATGTGCTATGCCATGATAGGGATTCCGCTCGGCCTTGTCATGTTTCAGAGCATCGGCGAACGAGTCAACAGACTCAGCAGGTGGCTTCAACAATCCCTCCAAACATTTATACTAAACTATCAATTTCAGTGTCATCATTCGCTCCGTGAAGTCTTCATTGCATTGTCGTCAAACGGCGGCTTCCGAACTCGATCTCATTTGTGTAGTGACGACTTTAAGTTCGTTGACGATTGCTGGCGGTGCCGCTGCCTTTTCGCGCTACGAAGGCTGGAGTTATTTCGATTCGGTTTATTATTGCTTCATTACACTTACCACTATCGGATTTGGAGATATGGTTGCTCTTCAGAAAGATAATGCTTTGAGTAAAAAACCAGAATATGTCATGTTTGCACTCATTTTCATTCTGTTTGGTTTGGCTATTGTTGCTGCTTCATTGAACTTACTCGTCTTACG